>JAMKYM010000711.1:3000000-3572177 GCA_026541065.1 Canavalia ensiformis
ACTTGTTAAATTAATAAATGATTAAAATCAAGGATTCCAATTGATCCTCCAAAACCCTTAGATTCAGTTTACCTTATAGTTCTATTAATTAGGTAATGGTATGATCGTCTATCCCCTAATTAACTTAGAAATTAATTCTCATTAATTAATTATGCATAATAAGGAAAACATAATTGAATAGAAATACAGAATCATTCATAAAAAGGAAAATGGGTTCAATTGGTTACATTATAAGTTTCATAAAAGCCCCATAATTTGGGGATTAGTTACACATCGAGAGATAAGACAAACAAAAACATACTAATCCAACAAAACAATCCATAATCCTAATTTTAGAAACAAAATGAAAAATCCGTAATGTTAGCAAAGCTAACAATAGGACGTTGCAACTTGTACTGTGGAAGACCTTCTGTCTCCAAATCCTACGAAGGGATATCGAGGGATACTAAAAGTGGTGTGTTGAATGGTGTGGTAAAGCTTTCTTTTTTTAGACATGGATTAGGATTTTAATGTAATGGACCAGGTTAGACCTAGTCGCTCCCTTAATCGCCGTGACTATTCTATGTTATCTTGCAATATTGTAGGGATGGTGTGGCATTGTCACACCAAAATGTGACATTGTCGCGTTATCATGGCTGACGTGGCATTGTCGCCGTAACATTGTCGCAGTATATGCCTTATCCTTTTATGCCCCTTTTTACCCTTTTTTCTTGATCCAAAACTTGCCTATTTTCATATTTCTTACTTGCATGACCATTCCTATAAAAATAAGGAAAATTAGGTAGAATTACAATTAAATAATCATAAATTATATTATAATTATAACTAATTTTTCGTAAATAAATCAACAGAATGACGGTTTATCAGTAGGACTTACATAAGACTTGAACAATTGAAGAGCATAAAGAATAAAAATTTAAAAAGTGTCATTTGATCACCTAAAGTAAAATTCTAAGTTGTAAAAATCTCATGAAAGTAATGTGATCTTAAGAAAAAGAAAGGATGAGGAGCAAATTAGAAGGTTGAGAGAACTAGGTCCTTTGAGTGATTCAACACTAAAGGCTGAATTGAAAAATAAGTTAGACATGTATTTGAGACATGTAATGATGCTATGTGATTTACCAGTCAACTTGTATTACTTTCATGAATGCACACTATTTATGTAAGATTAAAATGATGAATGGTCATAAGTAATGAAAAGATGATGTTATGTATGAAAATTATTTATGATTTATGCTAAGATGGAAGTTGAGATCTATATGTGCATTTTATATTAGTTGAAAATTTGTTTGAGCATGCATAATTATTTGGAAGCCATTAAAATGATCCTTAAAAGATTAAGGGATCACTAAAGAAAAGTTATATGAACAAGTAAGTCTACTCTCTTTATGCCTTGAGCACACTAGAATCCAGAGGGCACCTAGAGCTCTGCTAAAGAAGAGGAAAAAGGTCCTCCTATGAGACATTAGGTTCTCCAAAATCCTTCTACAGTGAAGACAATTTGTTCTTTAGAGTTTATAAGGTGGTGACAACCACCTAGGAATGAGCTCATATCTTTAATTAGTAGGAGGTGGGAGTAGTGATAGTAAGAAGATATTGTTTGAAAAATTTAATACATGTCTATATCTAAATAATTTTCCCCAAAATGGTGGGACTAGATCCATAATTTTCCCAAAGAGTAGGTCAGAGAAATGATAGTGATAAAGAGAAATGACAAAGAATAAATTTTAAGACATAGAATAATATGTATGTCAAATAATATCTTTATTGTGATTCCAAGCTTATGAAGTTAAGATGAATGTATGTTTAAACACTAAGATATTTTCTGAATAAAATTAACCCACTTTAGTAGAATATTTCTAAAGAATTAAAAGTAATCTTATATGCATGAAATGATTTCTTAATAAAATGAAGTGGTTGGGATAAAAGTGATGATATTAAAATAGAGCAGAACACATATTGAGAAACCTAGTTTTTCACTCCTTCTCTTTCCACTTTCTTCCTAGATGATGATAATGTCCTTCACGAAGACGGTAGTGTTTGTCTACATTAACAATGTCGACTGGTCAATGAACCCTTATTGAAACAATTATGTCCTTAGATCCAAGCATGTGGATGGAACAATTCTACCATTAGGCCAATAGAGGTTCGTGGATCTCCAAGTTTCCTCAAGGAACTAAAAGAGTTTGAATGTCATACCAATAATGTATATGTTTGCAAATAGATAGGTGCAAACATCCTAACTAGTAGTAGTTATAAATATGGCATGTATATATACATGTATAATATATATGTGGTAGATGTAGTGAACATATATGTAAGTAAGTAATGTAAATTATGGTTTGTAATAAACTATATGATAAAGCCTTAGTGCCTAAGACTTTTAGTTATGTAATTTGGACTGTATAATTATGGAACATTATGTGTTGTATGCGTAAATTATGTTTAATTGTCTTAATGCAATTAAGAATCAAATAAAATAATATGAGCATTCTGTATTCTTAATGTTTCGAATATTCATAATCAAGGTGTTTCCTAATGGAGTGTTGTAACTCATCAAAGGAGATGGAAAACCTTAGAGAGTTAAGCATTACAAGGAAGAAGCATGTAAAAGCGTCGCACTATGCTCTTAGATTATTCTAGGAAGACCATGCATGACTCTTTTTAGCTATTAGATAACGGTACATCAAGCTCGTTAAACAAGTATTTACAAAAGACAACCTAGGTTGTTAATTTTTTTTTCATTTATTTTTGACATTTTATCTCTATTTCTTAAGCTTTTTCTTTAATAATAGTAAGAGTAATATCAATTGTAATAAAAATACCATAACCATAACAATAAAAATAAAAAATAAGAATAAAAAATAGAAATAATAACGATAATATGAATAATAATAATTGTAATAGTAAATTAATAATAATAATAATAATAAATTACATTGATATATTTCAAGATTCATCGAAAAAATATTTAATATTTTTTTTATATTATTTTAATATTTTTTATGCTTATAAAATTATAAAAAATTAAAAAGTATTTATGTAGAATTATATAATTAGAAAAATATGTTCATAAATCAAGAAAAATTTGTGTAAGGTTAAAAAAGACAGAAATATCAAATGTATTCTAATTAATCTTTGGAGATGTGATTATACTTCCCCTCCTTATAATAATAATAATAATAATAATAATAATAATAATAATAATAATAATAATAATAATAATAATAATAATAATAATAATAATAATATTATTATTATTATTATTATTATTATTATTATTATTATTATTATTATTATTATTATTATTATTATTTTAAGTATAATTGTATACATGTAAGCACAACCATATTGGTAAAGCCTCCTCGACTGCAAGGTCATGCAACACATTTGCATGGTTATACCAAAGACAGACCACAGTTGTGATATACAATACTAATTCTATCATGGTCATGTTAGAAAAAGCATGATCCATGTAAATTTATGCTTAAATCTGCATGTTGTAAACACTGTTGTGCCATGCTATGAGTGATGTTAAATAGTAATAAGGTCAAAACTTCACATTTAATTCTAATTTTACTACTCTTTCTCTCTTTCTCTCTCGTTCTTTCCACTTTCTTCAAGTATGTTACATGTACTCAATTTTGTTTATTATTTTTCCTAAATTGGCATATACACGGGCGTGTCCTTGACATAATGTCTAAGATGTTGAATCGATTTCAATCCTAATCTAGAGGATAATTAAAATTATAAAATTCTATGCTTGTTGATTTACCAATATAAAAAAAATAAGAGGTGATATTGGATAAAATTATAAGAAAAATTATAATTTTAAAATTTTTTTATAATATGTTTGTATTTATATTTCTTTTTTTTTAAAAAAATTTTTTTATTAGTTTATTTTTTATTTATTTTAAGTATAATTTCTAAAATAATATTTTTTTATAGGTTTAAAAATTAAGATTTATTTATTCTTTTATTTGTTGTGATAGTTTCTTCGAAATAATGTTAAAAAATTTAAATACCTTTTTAATAATTTTAACAGGTATGTTATTCATAAATAAAATTTAACCACAAGAAGTTAAAATAAATAACCATAACCCTAATAATTACAAGTCCTTAAAAATTCAATAATTTTATTTAATTATTTAATGATTGCAAAAACTTACCAGCCCAAATCCAAAAGAAACAAACATAATAAATAACGAGAAAAATAAAACAGAAATAAGAAAAAATTGTGTATATTTTCTTTTCTTGATTTGTTTAGCTTTTAATGAATTTGTACATACACTAAAATGTTAATGTTTATAAATTAAATAAAAATACAAATACAAAACCGCATCATTAAAATCAAATATCTAAATTCGTACACCATGCATTTTTAATAATCTCATTTAATCTTTTTCTTTTTAATTTCTGCTAAAATATTCCTTTTGAACAACTATAGTAATCATTAAGTATAAAAAATTGGAGTCAATTAAATAAATTAATTTTTATTTTCTAATAATATTTGGTTTTACCAAAATTACTTTGGGTGACATTATTATTTTTTAACTTGATAAAGTACGTTATTATTTGAAAAATTTATTGAAAATATTTTTAATTTAAATTTAATTCAAAGACACTTTATACCTTTAGAAGATTCCAAAAGGATTGGTATACAAAAGCTTCTGAAAAATTCAAAGGTGGAAATTGATTTTTTTACCATCTTCTTTGGTTGCATATATTTTTTTTATAAATTTATTTTAAAACTACCTCTATGTATAACAAAACATTTAAAGATGTCTTCAATATATTTTCAATGACTTCAAAAAAAAAATTGAAAATAAATTCAAGTGAATTTTTTCAAATTTAATTTATAAAATATATTAAACATTCTTTCAAAAATTTTAATTTTAAATATTTTATACACCACTTGCGAAACAATGATACAGAAATTAATATATTTTTAAATATTCAAAATAAAATATGATGATATTTAATTTTAAAAAATTATTTTATTTTTATTTATAAAAATATCATCTTATTCTTATTTTTTAAAAACTTTATATAACTGATAATAAAATCCAAAAAATAATTTTTACTATTTTTATTACCAAATTTAAAAGAAGAAAATATATATATATATATATATATATATATAATATATATATATATATATAAAAATAAAAATAACAAATATTTTTACAAACTATACATAACCATTCCACAAGCAAAGACAAACATGTATAGAGAAGAAACGAAGCAAATCTTATAGGATCTTCATTGATGATTAGGTGAGGGATATTTTTGCAAGGCAGTGTGATGTAGAAGAAGTGTATGCCCCTAAACAGGATATTTTAATTTTCTTTTGGTTTTAATTTTCACTTACGGGATATTTTATTTTTGTATCCGTATAAGTAATATCTTATGAATAATTAATTTTAGACAATGATAGTTGAGTAAATCTAAATATTAATAAATATATAGTTTAACAAACCTTTTAATTTTAAATTTAAATGTTTTTATTTTTTAAAAAATATGTAAAATAATTCCTCTTTAATTAAATATTTTAGAATTATATAATAAATAAAATATTATATAAATTATATTTCAGAAATGTTATGATACTGTTTTCAAAATATGTATATATATATTTGTTTATTTTTTATTTTTAAAAATATTGTTAAAAGGGTTTAATAAAACTAATATAGATATTTATATATATTAATAAAAATTTTAATATTTTTATGTAACCAATATTTTATTTAAAATTAGAAAAATATATTATTAAATTATCTTTTATCCATTTATATATATAACTTTTCTATAATCAAATTGATAAATAAATATAATTATCAATTAGTAAATGTTGAAGGGGAAAATGTAATAAAAAAATAGAAAAAATATTTTTTTACATTTTTTGAGTATATATATAATTTAGAAGGACGAAATCTTTAAAAAACAAACAAATAAAAATTTATTTATATTCATATAAAAAAATCCTTTTTTATATTTTGTTTTAAAAGTTTAAGATAGTATTTATTATTTTTTCTTTATTATATTTTTATTGTTCATGATAACATTATTTAATGGGATAAATTAAAATTATAATAATAATTATATATTAATTTAATATAAATAGAAATATTAATTAAATTTTATAATATTCATAAAATAATTTTAAAGGATAGATAAAAAATAAAAAAATAATAAATACTTTAGAAAATAATAAATTAATATGATAGATAATGCCATCGAGAATTTAAGAAACATTAAATGATAACATTAAAACTTTTTGACGGTTATCAAATGGTGAAGTCAAATTTTACATTAAAAATTAGAATTCTCAAAATAAAAATCTTTAAGTTCATGTTTGAATTAATTTTATATAAAATAAATAATTTCTTATTTTTTAAAAAGTAAAAAAAATAACTGAAATTAAATAAATAATTATTTTTAAAAAAAATTGAAATAAACATACACTAATATATTTCAAAAATAAAATTTTAAAAGATACATTATAAACCCATCTTAACTTAAAAAGGGTGAGTTTAGAATAATAATTTTAAAAATGACGAAAGGTGTAGTTAATAAAAAGGTAATGCAAAGAAGCAACCAGCTGAAAAAATGTAGCAAGCTGAGTATTAAAAAGTCAATAATATTGAGTACTTTAATTTGAAAGCAAGAAAAACCCGACTAGCAATTTACCTGGAGTTGAATACCATAAATCCTGAAACGTTGCTAGCATCTTTGAACGAAGCCTTCCAACTCATCAACTTCTCGTCCTTATCCGCCAAACTTTGTTCAAGTGCTTCAAAAGCTTTTCCAAATCTGCCTCCAATTTGGTTTAGCATTGGATCCAGATTCAGATTCCATGTTTTCAAAATGCTAACCCAAGTAATCACTGTGTTTCCTGGATTTTTTCAGCACGTGGTGGACGATCTTTTATTGCTTTTTCAAAATATTATTGTCATAGTAGTGATGCAAAAATGAAATAAAAATATATTTGAAAAATAATATTTTTTAAAAATAAAGTTACCATTAATTTACACGGGTGAAAAATAAGATTTTTACATCGGTTGTTATGGACTTTTTACATCGGTTATTTGAACGGTGTTGAAGCAGGCGATATAGAAAATAAGATTTTTTACATCAGTTCTGGAACCGATGTAAAAAGTACACTTTCTACATCGGTTGGACTTATAACCGATGTAGAAAGTCATACTTTCTACCTCGGTTAAGACCACAACCAATTTTTGGACTTATAACCGATGTAGAAAGTCATACTTTCTACCTCGGTTAAGACCACAACCAATTTAGAAAGTGTACTTTTTACATCGGTTGTAGACCCAACCGAAATGTACTTTTTACATCGGTTGTAGGCTCAACCGATGTAATAAGTGTACTTTTTACATCAGTTATAATCTTAACCGGCGTAGAAAGTTCATTTTTTTTTAAATGTTCGTTTTGTTTAGGTATGTTACCGTATTATTTATTCACAGAATCACCAGACAGACAATACAGAATTCACATCATCTATATATTTAAACTAAATACATCATTATTTATTATCAAATTTTAATTTGCAAAGGAAATAACTTAAAATTACGTCAAGCAAGTGTAGAAAGTTGAAAAAAAATGTCGTAACCAGCCATGTACCTGTTAAAAACAGAGAAAAAATGGTTGAACGGTGACCAAACGGTGTCCTAACGGAGGTACAACGGTAGTCGAACGACAGCACAGCATAGTGGTAGCCAAATAAGAAGCTTGAAAATTATACAATACAACCAAAACGAATGTAAGTTTCAATTATAATAACAGAATGAGATGTATAAATAACGAAAAAGACGACTTCAAACCTTAGGGTGCGCGACGACGACTTCGAACGGAGGAAATGGTTGCAACGGCAACGACAACCACGAACGTAAGAATGGAGTGCAACGACGAACAGCAAGGACGGCGATAATGGCTAAGACGTAAACGAAAATAGAGAGAATAAGCCGAAACGAGAAACTAGGGTTTTGGAGAATGAGGTTAAAGACGACTAGCGTCGAAAAATAAGTGATAAGGGAAGACATTCTACATCGGTTGTTTCTTAGAACCGATGTAAAAAATACTTTCTACATCGGTTGTTCTGTAACCGATGTAGAAAGTTTAAAAAAAATCCACTTTCTACATCGGTTGTTATGTAACCGATGTAGAAAGTACTTTTTACATCGGTTGTTATGTAACCGATGTAGAAAGTTTGAAAAAATCCACTTTCTACATCGGTTACAAAACAACTAGATGTAGAAAAGTACTTTTTACATCGGTTGTTATGTAACCGATGTAGAAAGTTTGAAAAAAAACTCACTTTCTACATCGGTTCAAAAGAGAACCGATGTAAAAAATTTACATTTATTTACAAAAATGCCACCGCATTTTTTTTATATCGGTTTCTAAACAACCGATGTAAAATCCTGTTATAGAAACCTATTTTTGCATTAGTGTTATTTAAATTAAAAAAATTGAAAAAATCTTTTTAATTTAAAATAAAAAATAATTTACAAAAACATAATAGATTCGAAAGTTGATTATGTAGAGAGAATGATAGAAACTTAATCCTACAACACCACTAACACCTTTAATTAAATTGTTCAAATTGATAATAATTTTAAAATATTTATTTTATTATTTTTAACACATAAAAAAATTAAATTAAAATAATTTTTTTAAAACTAAATAAATAATTAAATAATAAAAACAAATATTATGAAAATTAATTTTGACTTAACGATTTAATCTTCGCTAGCATATCCTACAATAACAAACTCAAAATTACATAATTCTCTATTAAACAATTGTACGTTCATTAATTTAACAAGAAAAATAAACTTAATATTATTTTAAAAACATACGTAAAATTATTCAATAAATCTTAAACACAAAATGAAAGTAGCATCTACTACTCGATCATTGTCATTAGTTATTACATAAGATCACCTATACTTTACTTATTACAACCTTTCCAACAAAATAATACATAAGCAACTCTATAAAAATAATTATAAAATATTTATTTGAAAGTAGAATCATTTTATGTTAAACTTAAATTAATATAAAACTAATTAATAAGTGTTTGCGCTTAAAATTTAATTATTCTATCCATATTATTAATGGTGTGTAGATTAAAGTACATACTAAAAAGTAAATAATAAAAAAACTAAAACTAAAAATAAATAAATAAATAAAATTAATTACTAAAATAATATTTTATAATAAACTTGATAATAAAAAAATTCATAAAATAATTGAGTAACAAATATTGATAATAAATATCTCAATGGATAGAAATAACAATAATAACAATAACACTAGATTCGGCCTATAAAAAACTAATAATAATAATAAATCAACCATAATAATGAAACATTAATTACTAAATATCAATACAATAATAAAAATTATGAACCAATTAAACAATAATAATAATGAATATACCATCAACTTAATTTCACTATAAATAAATAATATCCTTATTTAGTAGATCAAACCAAGTTATCCTATTATACTAATTTAATTATAATTAATTTTAAATATTAAAAGAAGATAAAATACATAACAACAAATAAATAAACTTTTTTTTTATATAATTTAATATATATATATATATATATATATAAAATTAAAATAGTAAATAGCCTAATAGAAGAAGCCAACAGAATATAAATTTAAAAAAAAATAAAACTTACTTACATTTATATATATATTGATGCAATAAATCAATTTTTTTAATATACGTAGTTATATATATATATATCATCGTCGTTTTCTAGTTGGTTTTGGATCAACATTCATTAGTTTATATGTAGATAAAAAAATAGAATTTAAATTTTGTTCAACATCTAAAAAGAAAAGAAGAAGTTAAATTAATAATAAATAAAAAATGACTACATTAGCAATCCTATCTTGATTCTCTATTTATAAAGCCCAAACAGATTTATCATTTCTATGCTACTTTTTTTCAAAAAGAAACTTAAACTTAAAATATTTGAGTAAAACAAAACTGATTGCCTTATAGGAGCTTAGCACTTACGCATACACACAGGAGCAACGAGAAAGCGACATTGGAAGTTCCAGCAGCGAGAAGGGGAACGTGAAAGTAGAGAAGAAAGGATCAGGGAGAGAAGAGATTTAATTTAAACTATTTCTAATATTCATGACAACATGCTTGGTGACTAGAACTCCACATATGTCATAGTGGTTTTGCTATGGAGGACACAGTGATGCAGCGGAAACTATGGGAGCACCACCAGGTGGTCTTATTTTAATGTTAATATATATATATATATATATATATATATATATATATATATATATATATATATAAATGTCTGATTCTGGTGCTGTTAGATTGTATTTGGTTTGCCCACCATTTTCAAGCTATTTTAGTATAAAATGAGTCTATATGAACAAAGATCAAAACAATCACAGAAAATAATAAATAAGTCAATCGAAAAAAAAAAACCGGGAAACTGACTGGGTTGAGTGCAGAATCTGTAACTAGACTCGCTATCCTCCTTTTCTTGCGTTGCATTCTGTTTCTCACCAAGTCTTTCTCCCTTATTCCTCAACTTTCGTCCCTGGAGTTTTTAAAAATGATTTGAACCCCCTCCTTTCACAAATGCGGTTCCTTTTATTGTCAATGATTGATTTGCTTGTTCTAGGCCAGAAAAAATAGCTTTCTCCCCTCAATAGTCCCATCCTAGCCATCCTCGCAAATTGAGCTATGTGTGTTGGTTTACCTAATATCAGCTACTCTACTTCTATTGATTTTAACTCAAATTTAAATTTTTTTTAGAAAATTAAATAAAATTATATTTTTGTCTATATATACATGATTTTAAATTAACTAAAATTAGTATTAATATTAAAAAAATAATTAAAGAAATAAGATAATAATAAAAATGAAAATAAAAATGAAAAAAATAATAAAAAAATAAAAATAAAAAAATAAAAAGCTAAAAGTTGATATTAACAGTTGTGCCTCTTTACTTGTTTTTTACTTTATAACATAAGTAATGATATTTTCATATAATCATAGGAAGAAATAAATAAAGAAGTGAACCGATTTTTTCGGACTATTACAGTGCTACAAAATACAAGATACGCGTAAGTAACTATACTTGAACAAATACAGTAGCAATATGGTATAACAAAGTATAAGTTCAACTAGGTATGGAAGGATTAAAGATATAAAAATGAAAAGCCATAAATAATTAGAACATAAATCATGTAAATAAAAAATAAAGAGAATTTTGCAAATTGACTGTACTAACTAGACATGAGTCATGTATATTGAAAAATAAAGATACAACTTTGTAGACTAACTGGATATGAGTCATGCAAATGAGAAAAATAAAGACAACTTTGCAGACTAACTAGATATGAGTCGTGCAAATGAGAAAAATAAATACAAGTTTGTAAATTGATTGGATATGAGTCATGCAAATTGTGAAAAATAAAGACGGTTTTGCAGACTGACTAGATGTGAGTCATGTAAGTGTGAAAATTTAAAGGCAAAGAAATAAAATTTTCCAACTGGCTACTTCAAGTAACCCCTAGAAATTCAATTTTTACAGAAAAACTGAACCATTTTGTAGATCAAAAGGGTACACAATTGCAATAGTTTAACATTTGAAGTAAACTTTCTAACTGAATTAATCATTTTTGCTTTCTCTAGAGTAAGAATTCTAACCAAACAACCAAAGTAAGACTTTTCTCTTTTGGCCAATTGAATCCTATATTCACAATACTATTCTTCAATAAAACACTCGACCTACTTCATCCTTATAAAATGTTGTCATCTTCATTTTTCTATCAGAATGAACAAACTGTGATTTCATTGAGCATATTGTCAGACATATTTCACCTCTTCTCTTATTTAGAATCTGGATCCTTAAACCACACTAAATCATTAGAGAATTTATGAGGGTTTTATCAAGCCACATAGTTAAACCTCAATCAATTTGTTTGAGACATAATTAAGGAAACTTGTATTGATGCATGAACAAATTAATGCTAACTAAAGGGTAACAACAAGGATAAGAGTGAACAACTTGTATTTCATTAATGTAAGAGCTTGTTAGTGCATAGAACATTTGGGCAAGAGGAATTTGAGATATGTAAAATAGGAACAAAATAAGGATAAAGATACAAAGATATCCAGAAACTTTATAACGATCCAAAATTTTTGCCCCGGTGTAAGTCCTTTAACCCTTAATTAAATGATTCCATCTTGACCCTTTCAGGAAAGTCTCGGTTGTTTCTGCTTCTGCTTTTATCAAATCCATGCACCAAACTTTGGATTCCAAAATCTAATTTTTGTCGTAACAATTAGGAGACAAAAAATTTTCCCCAATGTGAATCTCAAAACAACTTTATTTTTCTTTTACGTTTCAATCACCCTAACTTTCACTTAGGCCGCCTTTTCAGGTTTTCAGCCTAACAGACCTTTGTTTTACTACTTTTTAATTTTGAACCCTAATTTTTGCTTAGGTTGCCCTTTCGGGTTTTCAACCTAACAGGATAATTTTCTTTTTCTTTGTAAGCATAAAACTTTTTTATAGCATCAGTATTGGTAGGCCTTGACAAATCCTTCCCATCCATGTCCTGTAAGATTAAGGCTCCACTAGAGAATGCTTGCTTAACGATATAAGGGCCTTCATAGTTAGGGGCCTATTTCCCACACGCATCTTCCTAATTTGGTAAGATCTTCTTCAAGACTAAAGCTCCTAGATGGAACTCTCTTGGGCGAACCTTCTTATTAAAGGCTCTAGCCATTCTGCTTTGATACAATTGTCCATGACATAATGCTGCTAATCTTTTCTCCTCAATCATATTTAATTGCTTGTATTTGGCTTGCACCCATTCAAATTCTTCCAACTCTGCTTCCATCAAAACTGTCAAAGAAGGAATTTCAACTTCTATCGGAGAAATAACTTCCATTCCGTATACTAGAGAGAAAGGTGTTTCCCCAGTGCTCGATCGTATATTGGTACGATAAACATGTAGAGCATAAGGCAATATTTCATGCCAATTTTTATAGTTCACCACTATCTTGGATATTATTTTCTTGATATTCTTATTGGCTGCTTCAATTGCACCATTCATTTGAGGTCTATAAGGAGTTGAGTTATGATGCTTAATCTTGAAATGATCATAAAGCTTTCGTACTTCTATGCTGTTAAGGTTAGAAGCATTGTCTGTGATGATCCTTTCCAAAATCCCATATCGACAAATTATGTCCCTTCTAAGGAACCTAACAAACACCTTTTGAGTGATGTTGGCATATGAGCATGCTTCAATCTATTTGGTAAAGTAGTCTATTGCTACTAATATGAAGCGATGTCCGTTAGAAGCCTTTGGATTTATTGTTCTTATCACATTTATCCCCCACATTGAGAATGGCCAAGGAGACACGAGATTATATAGAGGAAATGGAGGTGCATTGATTCTATCTGCATATACATGACACTTATGGCATTTTCGAACATAATTTATGCAATCAGCTTCCATGGTAGACCAATAATAACCACTTCTCAATATCTTGTGTGCCATCATGTGACCATTAGAATGAGTTCCACATATTCCTTCATGAACTTCAGCCATGATCAAACGAGCTTCTCGAGCATCTACAAATCTCAATACTGTTCCATCATTATTTCTTTCATAGAGAACATTGTCGCTTAAGAAAATGCCATTGACAAACGGTGAGTAGTCTTTTTAGCAGCTTCAATTGCCCCAGTTGTATATTCTCTATGTTGGATGTACCTTTTTATGTCAATATACCAAGGTTCTTCATTCGTCTCTTCTTCAACGTTGGCATAATATGATGGTTCATCTTTCATCTTCACTTGAATAGGTTGGATATCAGTATGAAGGCCTAACCTAGTCATGGAAGCAAGTGTGGCTAGAGCATCTACGAATTGGTTTTTTTCTAGAGTCAGGTGTGAAAAAGTTACTTCTTCAAATTTACCAATCAATTGAGTCAAGTACTTCTGATACGAGACTAGTTTGGAATCTTTGGTTTTCCAATCACCATTTATTTGGTAAATAATAAGGGCTGCATCTCCAAAAAAATTTAATTGTTTCACTCCTAAATCAATTGTCGCTAAAAGGACGCTTGCACATGCTTCGTATTCTACAATATTGCTGGGGCATTCAAAATTGAACTTAATTGCCAAAGGATATTGCTTTCCTACTAGTGAGATGACCACTACTCCTATCCCGCTGCCATAGATATTAATAGCTCTGTCAAAGTACATTCTCCATTCATCATCTTCAACTTTATCTTCTTCTACCATCAATATCTCTTTATTCGAACATTATGGTTCAAGAGATTGTTTTTCATTAAGAGGGTTTTCAGCCAAATGATCTGCTACTACATTTCCTTTGATTGACTTGCGAGTCACGTACTTGATATCATATTCCGATAACATCACATGCCTTTTGAAATTCTTAAAGACACATGAGGACTTTCAAACACATACTTTAGTGGATCAATTCGAGAAATCAACAAAGTAGTGTAATACAACATGTACTGTCGCAACCTCTTCACAATCCACACCAAAGTGCAACATGTTTTCTCTATAGTCATATATCAAGCCTCACAATCATTGAATTTCTTACTCAAATAATAAATTGCCTGCTCTTTCCTTCCACAATCATCATGTTGGCAAGATTGTCAAATATAAAATTAATGGTGGACCTGGCGTCGGAGGCACCAAGATAGGAGGATTCAGTAAGTAATTTTTTATCTTATCAATGCTTTCTAACATGTTTCATCCCACTCAATTGGTTGGTTCTTCTTTAGCAACTTAAATAAAGGCTCACAAGTGCTAGTTAAGTTGGCAATGAATCTAGCGATATAGTTAAGTCTTCCTAGAAAACTTCTCACTTCTCATTTTGTCTTAGGAGCAGGCATGTCATGTATTTCTTTTACTTTGTCAAGGTCTACCATTTTTCCTTCTTTACTGATGATAAAACCCAGCAATTTTCCTGACAATGCTCCAAAGACACACTTATTGGGATTCAACCTCAACTTATACTTCCATAACCTATCGAAGAGTTTGCGTAGCACCTTTACATGAATTTCTCCCTCCTTAGACTTGGCAACTATATTATCCACATACACTTCAATCTCCTTATACATCATGTCATGGAACAATGCAACCATGGCATGCTGATAGGTAGCTCCAACATTCTTTAATCCGAATGGCATCACTTTGTAACAGAAGGTTCCCCAAGGAGTTATGAAGGTTGTCTTCTCTTTATCCTTAACATCCATGCAGATTTAATTATAGCTTGAATACCCATCCATAAATGAATATATATGATTCCTAGTAGTGTTGTCAACTAGAACATCACTATGAGGAAGCGGAAAATCATCCTTTAGGCCTGCTTTATTCAAGTCTCTGTACTTTACACACATTCTGACCTTTCCATCCTTCTTGGGCATTGGCACAATATTCGCTACCCATTCTGCATGTCTTGATACTTCTACAAATTATGCCTCTAATTGCTTAGTCACTTCTTCTTTAATCTTCAGAGACATATCAGGGTGCATTCTTCTTAATTTTTGTTTCTTAGCCTCAATATTGGAGTATAATGGAATTTTATGCGAGGCTATCTCTGGATCTAACCCTGACATATCATGGTAAGACCAGGCGAACACATCAAGATACTTTCTGAACAGTTCTATCATTTCTGTCCTCTTTGGGTTATTCACCATTCTCAATTCTTTCTTTTCCTCTTCAGACCCCATAATAATCATTTCTACCTCTTCATCATCCATCTTGAATTCTTTTCCAACTGTTCAAGCAATTTTGTAAGCTCTTCAATAACCCCTTTTCATCCAACAGATTCAAAGTCCTCGTCAAAGGTTGCGAAGGAATCAATTGATAAGTTCTCAAAGTTCTTTTTATTAGACAAAATTTCTAAGACACATTGATCCCTAGAAAGTAATCGATATGGAGTTGGAAACCAGAAATGAGGAATAATATGAAAGACAGACACAAAAGAGGTTAAAATTAAAAGAATGAAAATATAACTAAGGCTAAGGAGGCCAATAGAGATAAATATAAAGAGAGTCAAAGGAAAAAGTGTAAAGACGTGTCGCAACCATAATTACAACGAGACGACGAACTCGCTAAAATTTTAAAATAGAATCATTTTATTTGATAAGTGGAGCCGCCACCAAATTTTTATTTAAGGGAAAAGATTTGGAAAAAACCCTAACTTGAGGAAGAATCTAGGTTCGGGAGTCGGTTACAAGTAGGGAAGGTGTTAGGCACCCTACTCGCCCATTCCGAACAACGGTACTCTTAAACTAAGTGTCCAATTTTGATGTTTTTGCAAAACTATTGGATCCCTTTAGTTTAGAAATAAAATAAGGTTTGTATGAAAATAGCCTTGACAGACTTGATCTTGCTCCTACGCATTCCCTCGTACAATGGGAAACTCAAGGCTACGTAGTTCTGGTTTGTAGGCTTGACCTTCAGAGTGAAAAGGAAGATGATTTTGAAAGTATTTTCGATATTTTTGTATAATTCTTAGTCCACGTATGCATAGGATCCAGGACAACTATGGCTACACTGGGATCCATATGGATCTCTGAACATCTAACAGCAGAAAAAGCTACCAGTTCGTATTTAGAGCCCATCGAGTGAGACTTGGAATTATTAAAATGGTATATTCAAAAAAAGGGGAATTCTCAGTCCACATGTGCACAGGGTCCAAGACAACTACGGCTGCACTGGGACCCATATGAATCTCTAAATACTGAACAGCAAAAAAAGCTACTAGTTCGTATTTAGAGCCCATCGCATGAGACTTGGAATTATTAAGACTGTATTTTCGAAAAAAAAGGAATTTTTAGTCTACATATGCATAGGGTCCAAGACAACTACGGCTGCACTGGGACCCATATGAATCTCTAAATACTAAACAACAGAAAAAGCTACCAGTTCGTATTTAGAGCCCATCGCGTGAGACTTGGAATTATTAAAATGGTATTTTCTAAAAAGGGGATTCTCAGTCCACATATGCACAGGGTCCAAGACAACTACGGCTGCACTGGAACCCATATGAATCTCTAAATATTGAACAGCAGAAAAAGCTATCACTTCGTATTTAGAGCCCATCGCTTGACACTTAGAATAATTAAAACGGTATTTTCTAAAGAGGGGATTCTCAAAACGATGTTTCTCTGAAATATTTTATTACTTACAAGGGATTCTTAGTCCACATATGCACAGGGTCCAAGACAACTAAGGCTGCACTAGGACCCATATGAATCTCTAAATACCGAACAGCAGAAAAAGCTACCAGTTCGTATTTAAGGTTCATTGCATGAGACTTAGAATTATAAATGGACTTGATTTCAAATAAAATAAACTTGATTTGAATTTGATGAAAAGAATTAGACTTGATTTAAAATAAAATGAACTTGATTTGAAATTTAGGCTTGAATTGGACTTGATTTAAAATAAACTTGACTTGATTTGAAATTGAGGAAAATAATTGAGAACATGCTTCAGTAATCAAGCGATAGAGATTTCATTTCAGATCCAAGTTATACAAATAATATCATTCCAGAAACTACAGAGAAAGAAAAAGAGAAAACAATAAAAAGCACCAAAATCAAAGATCATTTGACCGATTAAAAATGAAAATGAAAAATAGAGACGAAGATGAACCTCAAGAACACAAGAGATTTTGGCGCCAAAATTTGAATTCAAATCTCAGAATTTTTAGAAAATATTTTTTGATAGATCTTAAATTTTAAAACTGACCAATTGAAAAATATGGATCATAGGAATCAATAAAAACAAGATTGACAGAAATCCAACAAGAAATGAGCAAGTTATGCACAAATCAAACAAGCTAGGTTCATTTTCCCACCAGGACGAACATGCTTCAGTAATCAGGCGATAGAAATTTCATTTCAGATCAAAATTAGACAAATAATATCATTCCAAAAACTAGAGAGAAATACGAATATAAAGAAACAAAATCACCAAAATTGGAAATCATTTGACCAATTAAAAATGACAACGAAAAATAGAGACGAAAATAAACCTTAAGAACACAAGAGATTTTGGCGCCAAAATTTGAATCTAAATCTCAGAATTTTTAGAAAATATTTTTGGTAGATCTGAATAATTAAAACCAATCAATTGAAATATATGGATCATAGGAATCAAACAAAACAAGTTTGTCAAAAATCCAACCAGAAATGAGCAAGTTATGCACAAATCAAACAAGCTAGGTTCATTTGCGCACCAAGAAGAACATGCTTCGGTAATCAGGAAAAAATTAGACAAATAATATCATTCCTGAAACTAGAGAGAAATAGGAAGAGAACGCAACAAAAATCATCTAAATCGAAGATCATTTGATTGATCAAAAATAAAAATGAAAAATATAGACGAAAATAAACTCGGAAATCCGAGAAGAAACAAGAAACTTAAGCGGAATAAAAGTTGGATCTAACCTCCGTTGGAAGGTGATGAAGAACTGGTTCCATGGAGGCCAAGGGATGAATTGGGTGCAGAAGTAGAGAGTCTCTTTGGTCCTTCCTTAGAAAATTCTGAATTCCTTCAATGACTCAAAGTGCCCCTCTTCCCCTCCCCCATTTTGGTGAAGGACCTCTCCTTATATAGAAGGAGCAGGGAATAAAGAAGTCCTTCTTGTCCAATGTGGGACTTCTTTCCCACATAGGAGAATTTTTCATTTTTTCTTTCCTCTTTTGGAATTCTTATTTTATTTGGTGTGAGATTTCTTTTTCTCTTTTCTTATTTTTCCTCTTTTTCTTTTTTCTCTTCTTTTTTTTTTTCTTCTTTTTTTGTTTTATTTATTTATTTCCTTTGTTTTATTTTTTCGATTACTTTTATTTTGATTTTTGAACTATTTTAGACTAAATCAGCTTTTGGCTAAAAAAAAATAATTTATTTTAGGTTTTGAATCCTCTGACATAATTCGGTGTTCACAGTTTTTCCCTCTTTACTCATTTTCTTACCAAATAATATAAGAAATAAGTTTCTAGATTATCACGGTAAGAAATAAGTAAGGACGTGAACAAATTATGTCCGAGGTAAAAGATAAAGCTGGCATGGGTGCGATCTTTATTGGTAGCAAGGTTTGAAGATGTGAGGGAGTTCAATGATGCTTCCAGGGTACCGGGAATGTTCCGGGCTTGATCAAAAACTTAGGAATGCTTGCCCTGATAAATTGGAGGATGGTAGTCTAAATGTGGAAATTTTGGATGAGCTTTAGAAACCTTGAGTAATAAGCCGACGTGCTTAAATATGCAGGGCCTGATATGGTAGGCCAAAATGTGGAAATTTGAAATACAACGCAAGATTAAGGTCACAGAATGGAAATGAATGGCCTGTTAAGATAGGCAAAGAGAACCGAAAAAGCCCTGTTAAGAAAGGAATGGAGGAGAATGGCCCGTTAAGACAGGCAAAGCAAGATGGAAGCGACCTGGTAAGAGAGGCGAGGATGAAGAAATCAAAATGTAAGGCCTGACATCATAGGCCTGAGTGTGCAAAGTCAAACATGCAAGGCCTGACATCAAAGGCTGGGAATGCAGAAATTTAAACATGCAAAGCCTGACATTATAGGTAGGGGTGTAGGAAAATTAAAATGTAAGGCTTGACAATATATGCCAAAGATGCGAAAATTAAACATGCAAGGGCTGACAATATAAGCCAGAAGTGCAGAAAATTAAATATCCAAGGCCTGACAGCATATGCCTGGAGCGTAAAAAATTAAACATGCAAGGCCTGACAGTATAGGCAGGAAAGTGAAGAAAATTAAACATGGAAGGCCTGACAGCATAGGCCTGAAGCGCAGAAAATTAAACATGCAAGGCTTGACAATATAGGCCGGAAGTCCAGAAAATTAAACATGCAAGGCCAAACACTATAGGTCGAAAGTGCAGAAAATTAAACATGCAGGGCCTAACAGTATAGGCCTGCAACGCAGAAAATTAAACAGGCAAGGCCGGGAGTGCAGAAAATTAAACATGCAAGGCCTGACAGTATAGGCCTGAAGTGCAGAAAATTAAACATGTAAGGCCTGACAGTATAGGTTGGAAGTGCAGAATCTTAAACATGGAAGGCCTGACTGTATAGGCCGGGAGTGCAGAAAATTAAACATTCAAGGCTTGATAGCATAGGCCCGAAGCGCAGAAAATTAAACATGCAAGGCCTGACAGTATAGGCCGGAAGTGCAGAAAATTAAACATGCAAGACCTGACAGTATAGGCCGGGAGGGCAGAAAGGTAAACATACAAGGCCTGACAGTATAGGCCGGAAGTGCAGACACTTAAAAATGGAAGGCCTGCTAGTATTGCCGGAAGTGCTAAAAATTAGACATGCAAGGCCTGACAATATAGGCAAAAAGTGCAGAAAATTAAACATGCCAGGCCTGGCATTATAGGCCTAGAGTGCATAAAATTAAACATGCAAGCCTGACAGCATAGACCTGGAGTGCAGAAAATTAAACATGTAAGGCCCTGGCAAAGATAGGCCTGGAAGTGCGAGTTAAACATGCAAGGCCCGTAAGATAGGCCTAAGTGAAGAAAATTAAAATACAAGGCCAGACACTATACGCCGGAAGTGCAAAAAATTAAACATGCAACAGTTAACAGTATACGCTGGGAGTTCAGAAAATTAAACATGCAAGGCCTGAGAGTATAGGCCGGAGGTGCAGAAAATTAAACATGCATGGCCTGAAAGTAAAGGTCGAGAGTACAGAAAATTAACCCGAAATGCCTAACAGTATAGGTCAGGAGTGAAAAAATTAAACATGCAAGCCCTGGCAGTATGTGCTGGGAGTGCAGAAAATTAAACATTCAAGACCTGACATTATAGGAAAGAAGTATAGAAAATTAAACATCTAAGACCTGACAACATAAGCCTAGAGCGCAAAAAGTTAAACATGCAAGGCCTGATAGTGTTGGCCGAAAAATGAAGAAAATAAACATGCAAGGCCTGACAGAATAGGCAAAAAGTGCAGAAAATTAAACATGCAAGGCCTGACATCATAGGCCTAGAGTGCAGAAAATTAAACATGCAAGCCTGACAGCATAGGCCTGGAGTGCAGAAAATTAAAAATGTAAGGCATGACAGCAATAGGCGGAAGTGCAGAAAAGTAAACATGCAAGGCCTCACAGTGTGTGCTGGGAGTGCAGAAAATTGAACATGCAAGGCATGACATTATAGGCAAGAAGTACAGAAAATTAAACATCTAAGACCTAACAGCATAGGCCTAGAACGCAAAAAGTTAAACATGCAAGGCCTGACAGTATTGGCCGGAAAGTGAAGAAAATTAACATGGAAAGCCTGACAGTATAGGCAAAAAGTGCAGAAAATTAAACATGCAAGGCTTGACATCATACGCCTAAAGTGCAGAAATTTAAACATGCAAGCATGACAGCATAGGCCTGGAGTGCAGAAAATTAAACATATAAGGCATGACAGCATAGGCCTGAAGTGTAGAAAATTAAACATGCAAGGCCTGACAGTAGAGGCCGGGAGTGCAGAAAATTAAACATCCAAGGCCTCATAGTATAGGCTAGAAGTGTAGAAAATTAAAGATGCAAGGCCTGACAGTATAGGCTGGGAGGAAAGAAAGTTAAACATACAAGGCCTGACAGTATAGGCCTGAAGTGGAGAAAATTAAACATCAAAGGCCTGGCAGTATGTGCCGCGAGAGTAGAAAATTACACATGCAAGGCCTGAGAGCATAGGGCGAGTGCAAAAAATTAAACATGCAAGGCCTGATAGTATAGGCTGGAAGTGCAGAAAAAATAAATATCCAAGGGCTGACAGCATAGGCCTGGAGTGGAGATAATTAAACATGCAAGGCCTGATAGTATAGGTTAGAGCTGTAGAAAATTTAACATGCACGCCTCAGAAGCACAGGCCTGGAGCGCAAAAAATTAAACATGCAAGGCCTGACAGTATAGGCCTGAAGTGCAGAAAATTAAACATGTAAGGCCTGACAGTATAGGTTGGAAGTGCAGAAACTTAAACATGGAAGGCCTGACTGTATAGGCCGGGAGTGTAGAAAATTAAACATTCAAGGCTTGATAGCATAGGCCCAGAGCACAAAAAATTAAACATGCAAGGCCTGACAATATAGGCCGGAAGTGCAGAAAATTAAACATGCAAGACCTGACAGTATAGGCCGGAAGTGCAGACACTTAAAAATGGAAGGCCTGCTAGTATGTGCCAGAAGTGCTAAAAATTAGACATGCAAGGCCTGACAATATAGGCAAAAAGTGCAGAAAATTAAACATGCCAGGCCTGACATCATAGGCCTAGAGTGCATAAAATTAAACATGCAAGCCTGACAGCATAGACCTGAAGTGCAGAAAGTTAAACATGCAAGGCCTGACAGTATAGGCCGGAAGTGAAGAAAATTAAAATACAAGGCCATACACTATACGCCGGAAGTGCAGAAAATTAAACATGCAACAGTTAACAGTATACGCTGGGAGTTCAGAAAATTAAACATGCAAGGCCTGACAGTATAGGTTGGAGGTGCAGAAATTTAAACATGCAAGGCCTGACAGTAAAGGTCGAGAGTACAGAAAATTAAACATGAAATGCCTAACAGTATAGGTCAGGAGTGCAAAAATTAAACATGCAAGCCTTGACAGTATGTGTTGGGAGTGCAGAAAATTAAACATTCAAGTCCTGAGATTATAGGCAAGAAGTACAGAAAATTAAACATCTAAGACCTGACAGCATAGGCCTAGAGTGCAAAAAGTTAAACATGCAAGGCCTGATAGTATTGCTCAGAAAATGAAGAAAATTAACATGCAAGGCCTTACAGAATAGGCAAAAAGTGCAGAAAATTAAACATGCAAGGCTTGACATCATAGGCCTAGAGTGCAGAAAATTAAACATGCAAGCCTGACAACATAGGCCTGGAGTGCAGAAAATTAAAAATGTAAGGCATGACAGCGTAGGCCTGAAGTGCAGAAAATTAAACATGCAAGGCCTGACAGGATAGGCTGGAAGTGCAGAAAATTAAACATGCAAGGCCAAACACTATTGGCCGGGAGTGTAGAAAATTAAACATGCAATGTTTGACAGTATAGGCCAGAAGTGAGAAAAATTAAAGATGCAAGGCCTGACAGTATAGGCCGGGAGGGAAGAAAGTTAAACATACAAGGCCTGACAGTATAGGCCTGATGTGCAGAAAATTAAACATCGAAGGCCTGACAGTATGTGCCGGGAGTGCAGAAAATTGAACATGCAAGGCTTGAGAGCATAGGATGGAGTGCGAAAAATTAAACATGCAACGCCTGACAATATAGGCTGGAAGTGCAGAAAAAAAAAAAAACATCCAAGGCTTAACAACATAGAACTGGAACGCAAAAAGTTAAACATGAAAGGACTGACAGTATAGGTCGGATAGTGCAGAAAATTAAACATTCAAGGTCTGAACACAAAGGCTTGGAGTGGAGAAAATTAAACATGCAGGGCTTGACAATATGGGCCTAAAGTGCAGAAAATTAAACATGTAAGGCCTGACAGTATAGGTTAGAAGTGCAGAAACTTAAACATGCAAGGCCTGACAGTATAGGACAGGAATGTAGAAAATTAAACATTCAAGGCCTGATAGCATAGGCCTGGAGCGCAGAAAATTAAACATGCAAAGCTTGATAGTATAGGCCGGAAGTGCAAAAAATTAAACATGCAAGACTTGATAGTTTAGGCCGGGAGGGCAGAAAGTTAAACATACAAGGCCTGGCAGTATAGGCCGGAAGTGCAGACACTTAAACATGGAAGGCCTGATAGTGTGTGCCAGTAGTGCTGAAAATTAAACATGCAAGGCTTGACAGCCTAGGCCGGAGTGCGAAAAATTAAACATGGAAGGCCCGGACAGTATAGGCCGAAGTGCAGAAAATTAAACATGGAAGGCTTGACAGTATAGGCTGGAAGTGTAGAAACCTAAACATGGAAGGTCTGACAGTATATGCCGGGAGTGCAGAAAATTAAACATGCAAGGCCTGACAGCATAGGCCAGAGTGCGAAAAATTAAACATGCATGACTTGACAGTTTACGCTGGAAGTGCAGAAAATTAAACATCCAAGGTCTGACAGCATAGGCCTGGAACGCAACAAGTTAAACATGCAAGGCTTAACAGTATAGGCTGGAAAGTGAAGAAAATTAAACATGCAAGGCCTGACAAGATAGGTTTGGAGCGTAGAAAATTAAATATGCAAGGCCTGACGGTATAGGCCGAAAGTGTAGAAAATTAAACATGCAAGGCCTGACAGCATAGGCCTAGAGTGCAGAACAAAAAATTAAAAATGCAAGGCCTAACAGAATAGGCTAGAACTGAAGAAAAATAAACATGCAAGGCCAGACACTATATGCCGGAAGTCCAGAAAATTAAACATGCATGGCCTAATAGTATAGGCCGTGAGTTCAGAAAATTAAACATGCAAGGCGTGACAGCAAAGGCATGGAGCATAGAAAATTAAACATGCAAGGCCTGAGAGTATAGGTCGGAGGTGCAGAAAATTAAACATGCAAGCCCTGACAGTATAGGTCGGCAGTACAGAAAATTAAACATCCAAGGCCTGACAGTATAGGTTGGGAGTGCAGAAATTAAAAATGTAAGGTCTGAAAGTATAGGCCGGAAGTGGAGAAAATTAAACATGCAAGGCCTGACAGTATGTGCTAGGAGTGCAGAAAATTATACTTGCAAGGCCTGAGAGCATAGGTTGGAGTGCAAAAAATTAAACATGCAAGGCCTGACAGTATAAGCCGTAAGTACAAAAAATTAAACATCCAAGACCTGACAGCATAGGCCTAGAGCACAAAAAGTTAAACATGCAAGGCCTGAGAGCATAGGCAGGAGTGCGAAAATTAAACATGTAAGGCCTGATAGCATAGGCCTGAAGTGCAGAAAATAAACATACAAGGCCTGACAGTATAGTTCGGAAGAGGAGAAAATTAAACATGCAAGGCCAGACACTATAGGCCAGGAGTGCAGAAAATTAAACATGCAAGGCCTGACAGCATAGGCCGGGAGTGCAGAAAATTAAACATGCAATGCATGACAGTATAGGCCGAAAGTGCATAAAATTAAACATGCAAGGCTTGACGGTATAGGTCGGGAGGGTAGAAAGTTAAACATACAAGGCCTGACAATATAGGCCGGAACTGCAGAAACTTAAACATGGAAGGCCTGACAGTATGTACCGGGAGTGCCGAAAATTAAACATGCAAGGCCTGACAGCATAGGTCGGAATGCGAAAAATTAAACATGCAAGGCCTAACAGTATAGGCTGGAAGTGCAGAAAATTAAACATCCAAGGCCTGACAGTATAGGCCTGGAGCGTAAAAAGTTAAACATGCAAGGCCTGACAGAATAGGCTGGAAAATGCAGAAAATTAAACATGCAAGGCCCAACAGCATAGGCCTAGAGTGCAGAAAATTAAATATGCAAGGCCTGACAGTATAGCCCAGAGGTGCAGAAAATTAAACATGCAAGGCCTGGCAGCATAGGCCTGAGGTATAGAAAATTAAACATGTAAGGCCTGACAGTATAGGCTGGAAGTGCAGAAAATTAAACATGAAAGGCTTGACAGTATAGGCCGGGAGCGCAGAAAATTAAACATGCAAGGCCTGACAGCATAGGCCTGGAGCGCAGATAATTAAACATACAAGGCTTGACAGTATAGGCCGGAAGTGCAGAAAATTAAACATGCAAGGCCTGACAGTATAGGCCGGGAATGCAGAAAGTTAAACATGTTGGGCCTGACAGTATAGGTCGAGAATGAAGAAAATTAAACATGCAAGGCCTGATAGCACATGTTGGAGTGCGAAAAATTAAACATGCAAGGCCTGACATTATAGGACAAAAGTGCAGAAAATTAAACATGCAAAAACCTGTTAAGATAAGAGTGGGAAGGAATGACCTGTTAAGACAGAAAAAACGAAATGAAGATTGTCCTGTTAAGGCTAGCCACGAAAGGAAACCTGTTGAGACAGGTAATATAGAGATGGCTTGTTAAGACAGACAGGGAAAAGAGACCCATTGAAACAGGTAATGCAGAAATGGCCTGGGAAGGCAAGAACGAACCCTGCCTGTTAAGACAGGCAATGTAAAAATGGCCTGGCAAGGCAAGAATGAACCCTGCCTGTTTGTAAACACTCAATTATGTCCAAAGCCCATTTAAGTCAATTAGTGGATAAACCTAACTTAAAAAACCCAAGAGATTCAAAATGAACCACAATTAAACCATGGAAACAGAAGAAAAGGCTGAAAAGCTAAAACTAGAAAAAGAAAAGAAAAATCTGAAAAATTAAACGATTTCAAAAATCTAAAACAAAAATTAGACTAAGAATGAAAAAGAAAACTACAAAAAAATTAAAAGAAAACAAAATTTAAAATCTCAAAACAAAAAGAAGAAAAAAAAAGAAAAAATAAATTAAAAATCCAAAAAATAAGTAAAAGTGGGAATTTGGGAAAATAATAACACAAAATCGGAAAAATATAAATCAAAATCATAAAAATGAAAGAAAATGGTAAAAAAGAAGAAAAATTAATTAAAAAATTATTAATTAAAAGTAAAAAATAAAATCTGAATTTAAGATAAATAAAAAAGGGAAAACATAATAACAAAAAAATATAAATAAACAAAATAATAATAATAAAAAATGAATAATAAAAAAAATTAAAAGAATAGAAAAATTAAAAAGCTGGAAAAAGAAAAATTAAAATCTGAAAAAACAAAAATTAAAATATGACAATTTAAATTCTAAAAATTAAAATAGAAAAAGAAAACTAAAAGAAATTTCAAAATTAAAAATATGAAAAATTAATTAGAAAAAATGCAAAAAAAAGGGGTAAAAAGAAAATAATAAAAAAAATTAGAAAATTAAAAAAGAAAAGCAAAGTAAAAACAAAAGGGGGTTAGAGGGGGAAAAATCAGAAAAAAAAACAAATAATATAAAAGGGGTCCTGGGTTTGGAAACAGGGGTTAGAAAATTTCTTGGAAGGATAAAAGAGAATTAGAATAAGCTCGGGAAGGGATTCTTGCATTTTTTTTGGGATCGAGAGGAAGAAGAAGCTCTCCTGGACGATCAGCGACGTGAGGACGAAAGCTCACACTTCATAACAGGTTAGTAAAAAACTGAACCCTGACCCATATGCTTTAGCTGGACATCGATTCTTGCCTCTTCTTGCGTTTTGTTTCGTTCGTCCAAAATTATGAGGGGACTAGCTACAAGGAATTCGTTAATAATCAATAAGTTGCTTGATATGCAATGTTGAATCTCCGGAATTTGATAGGATTGAGTAGAACCCGAAAATGCAATAAGTCATATACCCTAGATAATCTCCTCTGTTCTTGGAGATACATACCCATCTTGTTCCAATTCGTAGTGTAAACCTGATAATGGTTCAAGCTCGTTGAATAATCAGACCTAATGCCTCCCTTATGCAAGAAAAGGTGGTCCATATAAATTATCTTTGCTTTCATTTCTTTCTTTGCTTCTCGTGTCCATTGGTAGCAAACGCCCAATTAGGAAATCTATGAGGAAGAGGGAGCTGAGCATGAGAGATCCTCTTTGATTACCTCTGCCGAATCAAGATTAAAGTAGAACCTGCTCCTATAAACAATGCGATAGGCTCTTAGGAGAAGAAACAGGATTACCATAGGAGGTGATGAATTGTGTAAATCGTATGCTCTGTTTTGAGAATCAGCCCATAGGAAAATCTAGACATAGCTATAAGTGGCTCGCATGGATAAACCGAGGGCACGAAGAGTCGCCTATACACCCTAAATACATGCGTATATCAGGATCAAATGAGCAAATCCAGAGTTACATTGGAAATAGGTGGTGTCTGGTGTTTTATGATCATCAATGAACCCCCTGATGAGTTAGAAAGGCAAGCAAGGTGGCCGAGATAGGAACTACGATTAACAGGTTTGCTATCTGCCATGCGAGGAAGGGTCGTCAAGCTTATGAATGTCCTCGGAAAATCGGGATTATGTTGATGTCAGTACATGCATGAGATTATGGGAAGGTTAAATGGGAAGGGAAATGCTTTTGAAGCATACCACCAAGAGAGCAAAGGCTGACGTATGAAGGATCGAAGGTCTACTCCAAGGAGAGCAACACTACAAGAAGGATGCAACACGAGGCTCGTATGACACCATCACTCTTTTCAATCTCGAGTATCTGTTGTTGGAGTTGATAGAAGAAAGGACGAGACTGGAACCATACTTGGCTCACACGAGTCCGATTGCATGCATGCATTCTGAGAAGGGCGTTAAGGGTCAGTGTACGTTGAGGCCAAAGGAGGGAACTGGTCCATCATAAATCTCGAAAGGTAAATACCTTGTATATCCCAATGATAGATAGTTGGCCACGCCTCAAAACAGTCACACAGAGCCAAGGAGTTCGAAACGAAAATCCTGGAACAGCCCAGATGACACCTTAGGCTCGCCATTCTCGTCACCTCAATAGTGGAAGAGGAGGCCAGATTTAGTCGACGCCCAACATCAACTTTGGGAATCTGAACACAAAGAAAGGGGAAGAGGTTACCACATTTTGGTCCGATTTGTAAGAGGAACAATGTCTAGATATTGAAACGATGTGGGTTTCAGTTGGGGGTTAGGTTCAGCAGGGGACCTAAACATCATGCAACCTCATGCATAGCATGTAAGATACTTTAAGTTCAAACTTGAAAGCCATAATTGTAAATGCGCAGTGAGCACAAATGGTTGGGTTTCTCCTTAGCAAATTCCTGGGATTGTATTCGAACCCTGCATGCCACGATTTTGGACGCTCCTCTCCAAATATATGCCTATTCTGTCTAGGTCCTAAAATCACCATATTGCCCCTAGGGAATTCAAATAATTCCCATTCTGTCCCAAAATGCAGAATACCTAAAATGCCCTTGATCATTCCCATTAATTCCCTTTCTGTCCCAAAATTCGGAATACCTAAAATGCCCCTGATCATTCCTATTAATACCCATTCTGTCCCAAAATGCAGAATTACCAAAATACCCCTGATCATTCTCATTAATTCCCAATATGTCCTTGCCATGGCAATCACTATACTGCTCCTAGCCTTTCCACTAATGCCAAGACAGTCCCAATGTTCCATAATTATTAAATAAATCCATAAAAAATTCCATATTTATTAAACAAATCCATAAAAATTCCGTAATTTTCAAATGAATTCATGAAAATTTCATAATTCATGAAAATTCCATAATTGCTAGATAAATCCCAAAATTATTAATACTTGCTAAATTGCCTCAAAATTTATAATAATTACAAATTCAAACCTCTAAAATTTCACTAATTACAATTTAATTTCTCAAAGTTCTTCTGACTACAAATTAAATCCATAATTTTACATTTATAAGCACACCCCCGTATCCCTTTTACGTTCGATTATGTCTTTCCTATTTTATCTTTCATCGCTTTTCAAAATAAAAATCTTGTTTTGCAATTCTTAATTACACGCGACGAGCTCTAAGCACGAACTGGTAGCTTTTTCTGCTGTTCGTTGTTTAGAGATTCGTATGGGTCCAAGTGCAGCCATAGTTGTCTTGGGCCTTGTGCATATGTGGATTGGGATTGCCCTTCCTATTTGCAAATTAAAAATCTTTCCTGTTTTATCATTCATTGTTTTTCAAAACAAAAATCTTGTTTTGGGATTCTTAATTTCACGCAACGAGCTCTAAGCACGAACTGGTAGCTTTTTCTGTTGTTCGTTGTTTAGAGATTCGTATGGGTCCAATTGCAGTCGTAGTTGTCTTGGGCCTTGTGCATATGTGGATTAGGATCGTCCTTCCCTTTTACAAAATAAAAATCATTCATCATTCCTCGTTTTTCAAAATAAATTTTTTTTTTTGTGATTCTCGATCTCACGCGACGGGCTCTAAGTGCGAACTGGTAGCTTTTTCTGTTGTTCGTTGTTTAGAGATTCGTATGAGTCCAAGTGCAGCTGTAGTTGTCTTGGGCTCTGTGCATATGTGAATGAGGATTACCCATTCTAAAAATGTGTTTCAAAACATGTTCATTTTTCAAAATTCCTTTCTTTCAAGCATTTTCGAAGGTCAAGCCTTCAAAATCAAACTAGAACTACGTAAGCCTTGAGTTTCCCATTGCACCGTGGAATACGTAGGAGCAGGATCAAGTCCTGTCAGGCTAACCTCCATCAAATTATGTATTTTCACTCTAATCAAAGGGATCAAAATAGTTTTTTTTTCAAAATCACACACTCAGTTTAAGGGTACCGTTCTTCGGAACGGACGAGTGGGGTGCCTAACACCTTCCCCACTCGTAACCGACTCCCGAACCTAAATCTCATCCTCGAGTTAGGGTTTTTCCAAATCTTTTCCCTTAAACAAAAATTTGGTGGCAACTCCACACATAATCAAATAAAATTCTTTTTTCAAATTTTAGCGAGTTCGTCATCTCGTAGGAATTACAGTTGCGACAGATGGCGACTCCACTGGGGAATTTAGAGAGTCAAGCCCAGTTTAATTGAATGTGTTTTTCTTCTATCCCTTTTCTTCTATGTGCATGATTTATTTATCTTTTTGCTTATCTGTGATTTATTGATTTGTTTATTCTTTGTACAAACCTTAGGATAGATGAACGTTAAATTGCTTGATATATCTGTACAATATCCCTAATTGCAGATATCCCAAAAATTGATGTGCCCTCCATGCATAACATATACATTTTATCATGAGTGGGACCCTATACCCGGGTCTGAGTGCTGCCTAGGAATAGAGGGATCTAGTGGTGTCACTTTGGGGCTTACATCCTGTTTGACTATCATGAAAATCCCAGCTAGAGTGCGTTCTATTCGTAATGCCCTACAACTGGTAGCTTTTTCTGTTGTTGTAGCAAGCATCATGGACTGGAACTTGGCTCTAGTGACCTTTTATACCTTAGGACTATTGACCACCTTTTGAGAGGTTCATGCATTAATGGCCATAGACCCTTAGGACAGGTTATCCAAATAGGACAAAAGGAGGGCATGTTCTGCAAATTCAGGTCCATCTTTTATTCTTCATAAGTGATGGGGTGACAAGAGCAATAGGGGAGTGAAAAATTAAAGAGAGAGAAAGAGAGAAAAAAGAAAAAAGAAAAAGAAAAATAAAATCAAATACAAAAGTGAAAAGAATAAAAAAAAAGAAAAGAGAGGGAAAGAAAGAAAAAGAAAAAAAATCGAGTGAGAGAAGAACAAGGGCGAAAAGAGTGAAAAAAGGGAAAGTCAAGAGAGAGAAAAACAGAAGAGTGAAAGAGAAAAAGAGGAACGTTTGTAAATTTATCACAAATAAATTTATGTTTGTCATTTTGTTTATATCCTATCATGCATCAATATCACTTCGTCAAACATCTAACATTTTATCTTTGTTGTTTTTCTCTTTCTTTTATTATTGAGGGACCAGGTTCTCAGTGACACTCAAAGAAGAAGTGAAATGGAAATTAATGCGGAATCCGAGCAGTTAAGGAAGAGAAAGAGGGTTGGGGTTAAACTGGCAGATTTTGCTAGTTTAGAGGCTTTCGGAAACAAGTTGACGAGCATTCAGTTGATGGCGTTTACCAAAAGGTATGGGAACATACTGAAATTGCTGAAAGTCAGAGTACAAGAGGGGGCCCTCACAGCAATGGTACAATACTACGATCCCCCTCTCAGGTGTTTCACTTTTCCTGACTTCCAACTGGCACCCACCTTGGAGTAATTCTAGCAGATTTTGGATTTGCCTTTGGAAGGAACCCGACCATACAACCATTTGGAACACCACACTTCGTTCCGAATCGACGCACAGGCTCTAGGCTTGCAGTCAGGTGATCAGTTGACAGACTACCAAGGGAAAAACCAAGCTAAGGGGTTCACCCGAGGGTTCTTGGAAGCCTACATGCAACATCTAGCCGACAACAATCAGTGGGACATTTACATGGACGTACTAGCCCTTACCATCTGTGGGCTGGTCCTCTTTCCTAGCATAGAGGATTTTGTTGATCTGAACGCAGTTGACATATTTTTGGCCTGAAGAAATAAAATTGAAAACCCTGTTACTGTTTTACTAACCGACGTCTATTATACGCTGAATCTCTGTCATGAAGGGAGAGGGAAGAAGCTGCTTTGCTGTCTACCAGTGCTATACATATGGATAATTGCTCACGCCTTCAAAAGGAGCATGAAAGTACAATGCCCTATATCGTACTTATTGTGTTATCAGATAAAGCCAATGAACAATGAAGAATGGGTAGCTCATTTTGCCAGCTTAAAAGAAGAACAGGTCCGATGGCAACCCACTTGGCAACAAAGAACGGAGATCATCTATCACTGTAAGGGGTTCCCAAATGTACCCCTCATGGGAACCATGGGTTGCATCAACTACAACCCAATATTGGGGCAAAGGTAGCTGGCTTATCCCATTAAGGCACCCCCATCGGACAAATTGGTGACCCCTTTTCTCTTGAAATATGAGGGGGACTTCGCCGAGGGTCTTCGCAAAGTCCGAGAAGCATGGGAGAGCATTACTCGTAAAGGGAAAGAGCTGGGAATCCGAAGCTGTGGAGCCAAAGAAGAATACAGACTGTGGATCAGAAATAGGGTGCAGCAGATTAAGCTACCCTTCAAACCTCTGACCACCCCATCCGAAAGTCAACCATCACCAATGGTGTTTGAAAATGAGGTTGTTAAAAATTTGAAAGAAAAGCTAGAAGCTATGACCAAGAAAAACGCCCGACTGGAAGAGGAACTTTTGAAAGCACGCCAAGAGAGCGCTGCATTGAGAAGGGAAGATGAAGTGAACAAAACTCTCTTAGCATCTATCAGAGATCAGCAAAAGGGTGAACGGGAGCGTGCTTCTCGGGTCCATATGTACCTGCAAGCGGCCAATAAACAGCTTGGGATGAGAGTGTAAGAAAGAGATGCCGCACTCCAAGAGAACCGCCAACTGAAGAGCACTTTAGAGCAAGTAAAGGCCAAGATTCGTACCATCCGTGAAGAGAAAAATTAGATCTTAGCCGCAAATAAAAGGGTTCGAATGGAGGCAGACTACGTGATAGAAGAGAGGAACGATCTGCTACAACAAATGGAAGACACAAAAAAGCAGATCGAAGGTTTATTGGTGGCTTGGCAGAATGAGGTAAACGAGGAAAAATGGAATGTCATCGAGGTAATTCGAATGCAACAAAGGGGGTATAAATGACATCAAAATGAAAGTAAGTGGTATAAGGACACAGCTGACCATTGGACCAGATGTTTTGGGAGACTGGCCAGTCTAGCAAATATGGCGATCGAAGAAGTACCACCGCTCCTCAAGAAGGCTGAAACCTCGTTACACCTTACACTCTCCTCCCGAAGTTGAAAATTTTATTCTATTTTGTAAAAATCTAATACTGAGGATGAACAAGTACATTGTGTTAGCCAAGCAGGAAGGGCAAAATGTAAAAAAAATTCAGTCTGCATGAATAAAAGTTGATTTCTCTCTGTCTATGACTTCGCATTAATTTCCATTTCATGCTCGAGACAATCAAAGCATACACGATCGATAGATGGTCAATGAGAAATTAGTCCCTCAATATTTATTTCACGCCAAAAATTATTTTCAATTAACAATTAATTAATATGATGTTTTTATAACAGATAACAAAATAGCGGACTCACGACTCCCTTGACATTCGTACAACACTAGATCAAAAGCCAAAATCATGAGTGAGCTAGAGACGCAGAATGAGGAGCTCAGGAATGAGGTAGCTGAGCTAAAAGATCAAGTAGCCAAGCTTATGAAGCTACTTGAGAAGGGCACCTGTGAGAAGGGACCTACGGCAATCCCGAGACAACGGGAAGCTGCTTCTTCGCTTCAATGCCCCTTCAAAGTTGCCATCCGAGCGAGGGAATGGCCATACGGGCTACCGCCTGGCTACGAGCCTCCATTTGGGCCAGGTTCTCAAGGGATTACGGCTAGCGAAAATCCCAATGCACTTCCACTCCACATAAACCCTACCACCCACCAACATCATCTAAACTTCCCTGCTGGACCTCCACACACAAACCCTACCGCCCATCCTCCTCATATTAACCCATTGACTTACCCTGCTACCAACACCACCAGCTATCCACCACACTCACACCTATCATATATGAATCCACCGCCCTACCCCTACAACACAAACACTTCCTCTGCTTTCCCTCCACATATAGATCCATCTTTCCCTCCTCACATCAATCCAACTGCATACCCATATAACATCAACCCCAACTACACTCATATGAATACAACTGTCACCGAGGACCCCACGTATTCTGTCCTGGTTAGTATTCATCCAGTCAACCCTCACCAACCACATCCTTACGGTCATACTACAAGACCTGAGGGACAACCCACCTTACCTCACCACATTGGCTAGCCCTTGAACAAACCTTGGCCAAAACCAGCTGATCAAGAAGTCCATTTCGGCGGAAGATGGCAACACCTAGAAGAGAGGGTTAGGGCCATTGAAGGAAACGGATATGGAATAGTGGAGGCTTCCGAGCTATGCCTCGTACCTGATGTCGTGATACCTCCTAAATTCAAAACGCCGGAATTCAAGAAGTATCGGGGAGTCGGCTGCCCAAAAAGTCATCTGACAATGTATTGCCGAAAAATGGCCTCCCATTCATACAACGACAAGCTTCTTATTCACTGTTTTCAAGACACTCTAACTGGAGCAACTGCTAGCTGGTACACCCAGCTCGAGAGGTCTTACATTCGTACATGGAAGGACTTGGCAGATGCCTTCCTAAAGCAATACAAATACAACATTGAAATGGCTCCCGACAGGACTCAATTGCAGAGTATGACCAAGAAGGAGAATGAGTCCTTCAAGGAATACGCACAACGGTGGAGGGAATTGGCCGCTCAGGTTCAGCCACCTTTGCTAGATAGAGAAATGATCAGTACCTTCATGGAGACTCTCCCTGCTCCCTTTTACGACAAAATGGTGGGCAGTATGTCTGCCAACTTCTCCGACATGGTACTAATCGGAGAACGCATAGAGAGCGGCTTACGCCGAGGAAGGATTATACACAACGCCGCCGGCAATGTAAGTACGAAGAATACGACAAGCAATTCATGGAAGAAAAAGGAAGCCGAGACACATTATGTCTCAGCCGACCCTAACCACCCAACCACCACACAACCCGTGTATCAACCACCCACCACGCCACCTAGCTACCAAATACCATATCAACCGCAATTCCCAGCACACCCACACATGGTAGCCACAGCCCAACCTACATACCAACCAACCTACAACCCACCTACTCCATTTCAACCAAACACTACCTTCATAACTCCACCTCCCCAAACATTCCCTCAACAACAACCACCAAAGCCATGGAACCAAAACACCAACCCTAACCTGCCTCAACAAAAAACCAACAACAATAAAAGAAAAATGGTGCAATTTGACCCGATTTCGATGAGTTACTCGGAGCTATTGCCCCGTTTAATTCAAAACTCCTTAATTGCACTAGTCCCCATGAAGCCATTAGAACCCCCATACCCGAAGTGGTACAATCCTGAGGCTAAGTGCGAGTACCATGTTGGGACGGTGGGGCATTCTACAGAAAACTGTCTGGCCTTGAAACATAGGGTCCAGAAGTTGATCAATGCCAAGTGGCTAAACTTCGAAAAGGATGCACCCAGCGTGGGGAACAACCCACTGCCAAACCATGGAGGAGCGGGACCCTCCGTAAATTGTATCGAGGTGGAAGAGAAGGTAGACATGGTCGGCAAATCCTTTCCCGGACCTCCTAAATCCCTGGTCATCTGCTATACCAAGCCATCGGCCCTACCTACGCCTGATGGAGTGCGACCAGTCATCATAAAGGTGTTGGGACCCTTCCAGTACAACAGCAACAAGGAGGTATCGTGGAAGTACAACGTCGAGGTACTGGGAGAGAGAACTAAAGAGGATAAGATGGAAAGTTCCTCGCTCGATGTGACCAATATAGCCGGTATAGGAGGGATGACCAGAAGTGGTCGCATTTACACCTCTGCTGAGGATGCAAGGAAACAACCGGCTACCTAAGACAAGGAAAATCGGGCTAGACTAGAGTCCGAAAGTGGCAGCAATGAAGCGGAGAAGGAGATGAAGAAGGCTGTTTCAGACGAGAAGCCTGCAAATTCTTGAAACTGATAAAACGAGTATATGGTAATTGAGCAATTAAACTGTATACCCGCCAAAATATCGTTGCTGGCTCTGATGATGAATTCAGAACCCCATCGAAAGGTGTTGCTAAAAATCCTGAATGAGGCCCATGTAGTTCACAACATCTCAGTGGATAAATTTGAGGGGATCGCCAGCAACCTAACCGCCAACAACTTCATAACCTTTGCCGACCGCGAGATCCCGGAGAAAGGAGCGAGACATAACAAGGCATTGCATATATCAGTAAAATGTATGGACCACATTCTAGCTAGAGTCTTGGTAGATAATGGCTCCTCTCTGAATGTGATGCCTCAATTGACACTGTCCAAATTGCCGCATGAGGGGGTCCATATGAAGCCCAGCTCTATGGTAGTAAGAGCGTTCGATGGGTCAAGACGGGAAGTTATCGGCGAAGTAGATTTGCCGGTCCAAATCGGCCGGGTCGTCTTCAACATAACTTTCCAAATAATGGATATTCAGCCGGCCTACAGCTGTCTACTGGGAAGGCCTTGGATTCATTCCACCAAAGCGGTCCCCTCAACTTTACATCAAAAGTTGAAGTTCATCATAGACGACAAATTAATCATCGTCTCGGCGGAAGAGGATTATTTGGTCAGCAAGCCCACCAATCCTCCTTACATTGAGGCTGCTGAAGAGGCATTGGAAACAAATTTTCATGCCTTGGAGGTTGCCAATGTCACTACCATTTAGGAAGGCGAAGTGGTTGACCATGGGCTGTCCCCTAAGGCTCTAATGATGATGGCTCGCGTAATGTTGAAGAACGGGTTCAAGCCAGGCAGTAGACTGGGGCAAAATAATGGCGGTTTGTCTCGACCATTGTCGGTGAATAAAAACAGGCGGCGATATGGGTTGGGATATGAGCCCACCAAGGAGGATAAGGCGAGGTCTCGATTCGGCAAGGTCTCTCTGTGCCACATTTCGCAAAGCTTCCGAAGCGCTGGATATGAAGATCTTGATATAGTCGCGGCCGTAGATGAAGAAAAAGAGACCAGCATCGAAGATCTAGTGATGGCCTGCCATCCGGGAAAAGAACTGAACAACTGGGAAATTATCGAACTACCCCTGACTTGTAGTTCAGTTCAAATGTAATTCTGTAATTGTCATGACAAAATTCTTTTTAAAACACAAACATTTTGTACATATTTGTTTGGATAAATGATAAATACAGTTGCATTATCCAAAATATTTCCTCCTTTCCTTTCCCTAAATTTACTTCCTTCTGCTAAATATACCTATCTTATTTCTCCGTCTTATCCCAAATACGCAGATCTGACAAAAAACCGCCTTGCGACAACAGTGCTAGTATTGTATAGGAGATTTCAATTGTATTGTCGACCCGACTGATGAAGAAGTAGAATTTGAATGCGAACCCACCAATGAGATGTTAAGATTAGTGGAACGCGAATCTAAAGTGATAGAACATCATCAGGAACCCGTGGATCTGATAAACTTGGGGACCGAGGAAAGCAAAAGAGAGGTCAAGATAGGCACGCTTACACTGGAGACAATCGTGAGCGATTGGTCTCACTCCTACAGGATTATAGCGATATCTTTGTCTGGTCTTATCAAGATATGCCAGACTTAGACACTTCTATAGTAGAGCATAAGCTGTCTATGAAAGCTAGATGTACGCAGTGAAATAGAAGCTGAGAAGGATGAAACCGGAAATGTCTCTGAAAATCCGGGAGGAAGTAAGAAAACAGTTTGACGCCGGCTTCTTGGCTGTTGCAAATTACCCTGAGTGGGTCGCTAATATAGTACCAGTCCCCAAGAAAGATGGAAAAGTCCGGATGTGTGTAGACTACAGAGATCTTAATCAAGCTAGCCCAAAAGATGACTTTCCACTCCCCCACATCGATGTGCTGGTCGATAATATTGCACAATTCTCCTATTTTTCATTCATGGATGGTTTCTCAGGCTATAATCAGACCAAGATGGCCGAAGAAGATAGAGAAAATACCACCTTCGTCACGGCCTAGGGAACCTTCTGTTACAAAGTCATGCCCTTCAGATTGAAAAATGCTGGGGAAACCTATCAGAGGGCCATGGTGACACTATTCCATGATATGATTCACAAGGAGATAGAAGTCTACGTGGATGATATGATTGCCAAATCCCGGACAGAAGATGACCATCTCATAGATCTGCAGAAGTTGTTTGAAAGGCTTCGAAAGTTCAAGTTGCGGTTGAACCCGGCTAAGTGCACCTTTGGGGTTAAATCAAGAAGCTGTTGGGCTTTATTGTCAGCAAAAGAGGAATCGAGGTCGACCCTGACAAAGCCCGAGCAATCATAGATATGCCAGCTCCAAGGACTGAAAAAGAGATCCGAGGCTTCTTAGGAAGACTCAATTACATCTCCCGATTTATCTTCCAGTTGACAGCTACATGCGAGCCAATCTTTAAGATATTGCGCAAAAATCAACCCATGAGTTGGGATGAGGATTGCCAAGAGGCTTTTGAGAAGATCAAAGCATATTTCTGAGAACCCACCTGGTCTTGCTGCCCGGGAGGCCCTTGATCTCTTGTATGCGTGACGGATTAATCAGTGGGTTGCGTGCTAGGTCAACATGATGAATCCGAGAGAAAGGAGCTTGCGATATACTATTTGAGCAAGAAATTTACGAGCTACGAAGCCAAATATTCTCCCTTGGAGCGAACTTGCTGTGCTTTGGCATGGGTGGCCCACCGCTTAAGACAATACATGTTGAGTCATACCACGTGGCTAATATCTAGGATGGATCCGATCAAGTACATATTTGAGAAGCTTGCGTTGTCAGGACGAATTGCAAAGTGGAAAATGGTGCTTTCGGAATATGATATCCTGTACGTGACGCAGAAATCTGTCAAAGGTAGTGCACTCGCAGAGTATCTGGCCCAACAGCCCATAGACGACTATCAGGCTATGCAGCCAGAGTTTCCTGATGAGAACTTGATGGCAATATCCGGGTGAAGAAGGAAAAACAGGGGAAAGAAATGGACGATGTTGTTTGATGGTGCGTCCAACATGATGGGCCATGGTATAGGAGTTATACTGATTTCCCCGGAAAGACAATATATACCTATCACTGCCCGACTAGCCTTCGATTGCACGAATAATGTGGCGGAATATGAAGCTTGTATCTTAGGGATCCAAGCTGCGATCAAAGCTAACATGAAGCGCTTAAAAGTATTTGGCGATTCAGCTTTGGTCATCCATCAGGTCAAAGGAGAGTGGGAGACTAGAGACACAAAGCTAGTGCCCTATGAAGCGCGCCTCCAGGAATTACTGGAGCATTTCGAGGAGGTCACCTTCTTGCATATACCTCGAGAAGACACCCAGTTGGCTGATACCCTATCCACCTTATCGTCTATGTTTGAAATCAGGCGAGAAGAAGATATGCCTCTCATCCGCATCCAGCATCGCTCCAGACCGGCATTTTGTCAAGCAGTAGAGGTGGAACCAGATGGGAAGCCCTGGTATCACGACATCCGGCGATTCTTGAAAAATAAAGAGTACCCGGCCGACGCGTTCGAAAATGACAAGAGGACCTTACGGAGACTATCCGCAGGTTTCTTCCTCAATGGAGAAATCTTGTACAAAAGGAACCATGACATGGTTCTGCTCAGGTGTGTAAATGCAGCTGAAGCCAACAAGATTTTGAAAGAAGTTCATGAAGGGTCCTTCGGTGCTCACGCCAACGGACATGCCATAGCAAGGAAAATTCTCAGGGCCAGATATTATTGGCTGACCATGGAAGCCGACTGTTACAAACACGTCAAGACCTGCCACAAGTGCCAGGTATATGCGGACAATATCCACGTGCCGTCAGCGTCGTTGAATGTGCTGTCCTCACCATGGCCATTCGCTATGTGGGGGATGGATGTCATCGGCCCAATCGAGCCTAAAGTATCCAATGGACGCCGTTTCATACTGGTGGCCATTGACTACTTCACCAAATGGGTAGAGGCTGCCTCATATGCTAGTGTGACTCGCAATGTGGTAGTCAAGTTCGTGAAAAGAGAGCTGATCTGCCGATATGGATTGCCCAGCAAGCTCATCATGGACAATGGCTCAAACCTCAACAATAGGATGATGTCGGACTTATGCGGCCAATTCAAGATCCAACATCACAACTCATCCCCCTATCGACCAAAGATGAACGGAGCGGTCGAAGCGGCCAATAAGAATATCAAGAAGATAATTCAGAAGATGGTTCTCTCATACAGAGAATGGCATGAAATGCTCCCTTATGCATTACATGCATATTGGACCTCTGTCTGCACATCAACTGGGGCAACGCCATTCTCACTAGTGTATGGGATGGAAGCCGTACTCCCAATTGAAGTGCAGATCCTTTCGTTGAGAGTCTTAATGGACACTAAATTAGAAGAAGCCGAATGGGTCCAAGTCCGGATGGATCAATTGAACTTAATCGAAGAGAAAAGGTTGGCTGCGATATGTCACGGCCAACTATACCAAAGAAGAATGAAGAAAGATTTTAATAAAAAGGTCCATCCTCGGGAGTTCCAAGAAGGAGATTTGGTGATCAAAAGGCTGTTGCCCATGCAGAAAACGTTGTAAGGGAAATGGTCTCCAAATTACCACGGACCTTACGTAGTTAAAAAGGCTTTCTCTGGAGGCGCCTTGATACTGGCCGACATGGACGGGAAAGACTTGCCTAACCCCATCAACTCAGATGCTGTTAAAAAGTATTATGCTTAAAAGAAAAGCCTGCTAGGTCGAAAACCCGCAAGGGGAGGCCTAAGCGAAAATTAGGGCGATTCAAGCAAAAAGGGCCCGCTAGGTCGAAAACCTGCAAGGGCGGCCTAGGCAAAAGTTAGGGCAATACGAGAAGAAAAAAAAGCCCGCTAGGTCAACCATCATCAAAATGACCTAGGCAAAAGTTAGGGCACACAAAAAAGGCCCGCTAGGTCAAAAACCCACAAAGGGCGGCCTAGGCAAAAGCTAGGGCAATGCAAGCACTCACTAGGTCAACCATCCTCAAATCGACCTAGGCAAAAATTAGGGCAGATCAAGCAAAAAGGTCCGCTAGGTCGAAAACCAGCAAAGGGTGGCCTAGGAAAAAATTAGGGCAATTCAAGCAAAAAGCCTTATAAACCGAAAACCCGTAAGGGTGGTTTAGACGAAATCAAGGCAAAAACGGCATCGACAATACAAGTAAAGGAGGAATTGTTCTTTCCAATTAAGAAGATTGAGAAAGGGTGACAGGCAGCCTCCATCCATACTAGGGCAAATCTGTGACTAGATTACGATCTGTGCCTTATACTAAGGCAAAATGGGCAAATATCTGTGGTTCTAGTGAAAGGTTCAAGACTGGTCTAGGGCAAGCCAAATAAACTGGGGAAAAATTCTGCTTTTCAGAAGCTGGGTTGGAAAGACATGAAGATGTCGCCAAAGTACAATGCTAGCACTAATCATCTCAAAGGCATCCAATGAATCAAAGTCACACCACTAGACATCCAGTCAAAAAATACCCTATGTCATTTTGACTATCTTGTTAACTCCCTACCATATGCAACTGTATTTTTCTTTGTCAAAATGTATATGCAAAATGAGATTATATAAATTTTGAATGACAATTGCTATTACTAACGCTTTTCAAAAATCAGGGTTAGGTTGAGATTTTCTTGATTACAAGTTCTTATTGATAAAAGGGTCTTATTTCTTAAAAGATTGGCACACGCAAAAGACATGTTTATAAAGCAAAAAAGGAAGCAAACAGCACACAAATCTAGCTCACTCTGAAGAACATGGTCAGTGCTAGACGAAAACCAGGAAGTCGAAGTCTGTGAACAAAAACAGATAGTTTTCATTCCCAAGCCTACCAGCAGGCCTCCTCTAGTTTACTTTTCTGCACCTTGGCCTATGTTGTCAGGCCTCATCTAGTTTACATTTCTGCACCTTAGCCTATGTTGGCCCCATGTAGTTTACTTTTCTGCACTTTGGCCTATGTTGTCAGGCCTCATCTAGTTTACATTTCTGCACTTTGTCCTATGTTGTTAGGCCTCATCTAGTTTACTTTTCTGCACCTTGGCCTATACTGTCATGCCTCATCTAGTTTACTTTGCTGCACCTTGGCCTATGTTATCATGCCTCATCTAGTTTACTTTTTCGCACCTTGGCCTATGTTCTCAGGCCTCATCTAGTTTACTTTTCTACACCTTGGCCTATGTTGTCAGGCCTCATCTAGTTTACATTTCTGTACCTTGACCTATGTTGTCAGGCCTCATCTAGTTTACATTTTTGTACCTTGGCCTATGTTGTCAAGCCTCATCTAGTTTACATTTCTGCACCTTGGCCTATGTTGTCAGGCCTAATCTAGTTTACTTTTCTGCACTTTGGCCTATGTTGTCAGGCCTCATCTAGTTTACTTTTCTGCACCTTGGCCTATGTTGTCAAGCCTCATCTTATTTACATTTCTGCACCTTGGCCTATGTTGTCAGGCCTTATCTAGTTTACATTTATGTACCTTGGCCTATGTTGTCAGGCCTCATCTAGTTTACTTTTTTGAACTTTGGCCTATGTTGTCAGGCCTCATCTAGTTTACATTTCTGCACCTTGGCCTATGTTGTCAGGCCTCATCTAGTTTACATTTCTACACCTTGGCCTATGTTGTCAGGCCTCCTCTAGTTTACTTTTCTACACCTCGGCCTATGTTGTCAAGCCTCCTCTAGTTTACTTTTCGACATCTTGGCCTATGTTGTCAGGCCTCATATAGTTTACATTTCTGCACCTTGGCCTATGTTGTCAGGCCTCATCTAGTTTACATTTCTGCACCTTGGCCTATGTTGTCAGGCCTTATCTAGTTTACTTTTCTACACCTTGGCCTATGTTGTTAGGCCTCATCTAGTTTAAATTTCTGCACCTTGACCTATGTTGTCAGGCCCCATCAAGTTTTCTTTTTTGCACCTTGGCCTATGTCGTCAGGCCACTGCACCTTTACAATTCCTTCTCTCGGCCCATGTTGTCAGGCCTTCCATACTTTAATTTCCTGTAAGTTTAGCATCTCAGCATATGCGGTCAAGCCTCGTATGACTCATCTTCATTCAAAGGTTAAAGTTTTTTCCACACATATGGTTGAAAACCATGTAATCTCGAGGGTGCGGTAATTCCGAGATTATCGCGGCATCTGCCTCGGACATAATTTGTTTACGTCTTTACCCATTTCTTACCACGATAATATGGAGAATACTTCTCATATTATCTAATAAGAAAATGAGTAAAGAGGGGAAAACTGTAAACACTCAATTATGTCCGAGGCCCATTTAAGTCAATTAGTGGATAAACCTAAATTAAAAACCCCAAGAGATTCAAAATGAACCACAATTAAACCATGGAAACAGAAGAAAAGGCTCAAAAGCTAAAAATAGAAAAAGAAAAGAAAATTCTGAAAAATTAAAAGATTTCAAAAATCTAAAACAAAAATCAGACTAAGAATGAAAAAGAAAACTAAAGAAAAATTAAAAGAAAACAAAATTTAAAATTTGAAAAAAAAAGATGAAAAAAAAGAAAAAATAAATTAAAAATCCAAAAAATAAGTAAAAGTGGGAATTTGGGAAAATAATAACACAAAGTTGGAAAAATATAAATCATAATCATAAAAATGAAAGAAAATGAAAAAAAAGAAGAAAAATTAATTAAAAAATTATTAATTAAAAATAAAAAATAAAATATGAATTTAAGATAAATAAAAAAAGGGAAAACATAATAACAAAAATAAATAAATAAAAAAATAAAAAATAAAATAAAATAATAATAATAAAAACAGAATAATAAAAAAAAAGAATAGAAAAATGAAAAAGCTGGAAAAAGAAAAATTAAAATCTGAAAAAACAAAAATTAAAATCTGACAATTTAAATTCTGAAAAAATAAAATAGAAAAAGAAAACTGAAAGAAATTTCAAAATTAAAAATCTTAAAAATTAATTAGAAAAAATCCAAAAAGAAGGGGTAAAAAGCAAATAATAAAAAAAATCAGAAAATTAAAAAACAAAAGCAAAGTAAAAACAAAAGGGGGTTAGAGGGGGAAAAGTCAGAAAAAAAAAACAAATAATATAAAAGGGGTTCTGGACTTGGAAACGGGGGTTAGAAAATTTCTTGGAAGGATAAAAGAGAATTAGAATAAGCTCGGGAAGAGATTTTTGCATTTTTTTGGGATCGAGAGGAAGAAGAAGCTCTCCTGGACGATCAGCGACGTGAGGACGAATATGCTTCAACTGGACATCGATTCTTGCCTCTTCTTGTGTTTTGTTTCATTCGTCCAAAATTATGGGGGGGAATAGCTATAAGGAATTCGTTAATAATCAATAAGCTACTTGATATGCAATGTTGAATCTCCGGAATTTGATAGAATTGAGTAGAACCCGAAAATTCAATAAGTCATATACCCTAGATAATCTCCTCTGTTCTTGGAGATACATACCCATCTTGTTCCAATTCGTAGTGTAAACCTGATAATGGTTCAACCTCGTTGAATAATTAGACCTGATGCTTCCCTTATGCAAGAAAACGTGGTCCATATAATTATCTTTGCTTTAGTTTCTTTCTTTGCTTCTCGCGTCCACTGGTAGCAAACGCCCGATTAGGAAGTCTGTGAGGAAGAGGGAGCTGAGCATGAGAGATCCCCTATGATTACCTCTGCCGAATCAAGATTAGAGTAGAACCTGCTCCTATAAACAATGTGATAGGCTCTTAGGAGAAGAAACAGGATTACCATAGGAGGTGATGAATTGTGTAAATCGTATGCTCTGTTTTGAGGATCAGCCCATAGGAAAATCTAGACATAGCTATAAGTGGCTCAAATGGATAAACCGAGGGCATGAAGAGTTGCCTATACACCCTAAATATATGCGTATATCAGGATTAAATGAGCAAATCCAGTGTTACATTGGAAATAAGTGGTGTCTGGTGTTTTATGATCACCAATGAACCCCCTAATGAGTTAGAAAGGCAAGCAAGGTGGTCGAGATAGGGACTACGATTAACAGGTTTGCTATCTACCATGCGAGGAAGGGTCGTCAAGCTTATGAATGTCCTTGGCAAATCGGGATTATGTTGATGTCAGTACATGCATGAGATTATGGGAAGGTTAAATGGGAAGGGAAATGCTTTTGAAGCATACCACAAAGAGAGCAGAGGCTGACGTTTGAAGGCTCAAAGGTCTACTCCAAGGAGAGCAACACTACAAGAAGGATTCAACACGAGGCTCGTACGACACCATCACTCTGTTCAATCTCGAGTATCTGTTGTTGGAGTTGATAGAAGAAAATACGAGACTGGAACCATACTTGGCTCACACGAGTCCGATTGCATGCATGCATTCTGAGAAGGGCGTTAAGGGCCAGTGTACATTGAGGCCAAAGGAGGGAATTGGTCCATCATAAATCTCGAAAGGTAAATACCTTGTCTATCCCAATGATAGATAGTTGGCCACGCCTCAAAACAGTCACATAGAGCCAAGGAGTTCGAAATGAAAATCCTGGAACAGCCCAAATGACACCTTAGGCTCACCATTCTCGTCGCCTCAATAGTGGAAGAGGGGGCTAGATTCAGTCGACGCCTAGCATCAGCTTTGGGAATTTGAACACAAAGAAAGGGGAAGAGGTTACCACGTTTTGGTCCGATTTGTAAGAGGAACAATGTCTAGATATTGAAATGATGTGGGTTTCAGTTGGGGGTTAGGTTCAGCAGGGGACCTAAACATCATGCAACCCTATGAATAGCATGTAAGATACTTTAAGTTCAAACTTGAAAGCCATAATTGTAAATGCGCAGTGAGAACAAATGGCTGGGTTTCTCCTTAGCAAATTCCTGGGACTGTATTCAAACCCTGCACCCCACGACTTTGGACGCTCCTCTCCAAATATATGCCTCTTCTGTCTAGGTCCTGAAATCACCATATTTCCCCTAGGGAATTCAAATAATTCCCATTCTGTCCCAAAATACAGAATACCTAAAATGCCCCTGATCATTCCCATTAATTCCCTTTCTGTCCTAAAATGCGGAATACCTAAAATGCCCCTGATCATTCCCATTAATTCCCTTTCTGTCCCAAAATGCGGAATATCTAAAATGTCCCTGATCATTCCCAATAATACCCATTCTGTCCCAAAATTGCAGAATTACCAAAATACCCCTGATCATTCCAGTAATTCTCATTCTATCCCAAAGTGCAGAATTACCAAAATACCCCTAATCATTCCCATTAATTCCTAATATGTCCCTGCCATGGCAATCACTATGCTGCTCCTAGCCTTTCCACTAATGCCAAGACAATCCCCATGTTCCATAATTATTAAATAAATCCATAAAAAATTCCATATTTATTAAATAAATCCATAAAAATTTCGTAATTTTCAAATGAATTCATGAAAATTTCATAATTCATGAAAATTTCATAATTCATGAAAATTCCATAATTGCTAGATAAATCCCAAAATTATTAATACTTGCTAAATTACCTCAAAATTTCTAATAATTACAAATTCAAACCTCTAAAATTCCACTAATTACAATTTAATTTCTCAAAGTTCTTCTGACTACAAATTAAATCCATAATTTTACATTTATAAGCACACCCTCGTATCCCTTTTACGTTCGATTATGTCTTGCCTATTTTATCTTTCATCGCTTTTCAAAATAAAAATCTTGTTTTGCAATTCTTAATCTCACGCGACAAGCTCTAAGCATGAACTGGTAGCTTTTTCTGCTGTTCGTTGTTTAGAGATTCGTATGGGTCCAAGTGCAGCCGTAGTTGTCTTGGGCCTTGTGCATATGTGGATTGGGATTGCCCTTCCTATTTGCAAATTAAAAATCTTGCCTGTTTTATCATTCATTGTTTTTCAAAACAAAAATCTTGTTTTGCGATTCTTAATCTCACGCGACGAGCTCTAAGCACGAACTAGTAGTTTTTCTGTTGTTCGTTGTTTAGAGATTTGTATGGGTCCAAGTGCAGCCGTAGTTGTCTTGAGCCTTGTGCATATGTGGATTAGGATCGCCCTTCCCTTTTACAAAATAAAAATCATTCATCATTCCTCATTTTTCAAAATAAAAATCTTGTTTTGTGATTCTCGATCTCACACGACGGGCTCTAAGCGCGAACTGGTAGCTTTTTCTGCTATTCGTTGTTTAGAGATTCGTATGAGTCCAAGTGCAGTCGTAGTTGTCTTGGGCTCTGTGCATATGTCGATGAGGATTGCCCATTCTAAAAATGTGTTTCAAAACATGTTCATTTTTCAAAATTCCTTTCTTTCAAGCATTTTCAAAGGTCAAGCCTTCAAAATCAAACTAGAACTACGTAAGCCTTGAGTTTCCCATTGCATCGAGGAATACGTAGGAGCAGGATCAAGTCCTGTCAAGCTAACCTCCATCAAATTATGTATTTTCACTCTAATCAAAGGGATCAAAACAGTTTTTTTTCAAAATCACACACTCAGTTTAAGGGTTCCGTTCTTCGGAACGGACGAGTGGGGTGCCTAACACCTTCCCCACTCATAACGACTCCTGAACCTAAATCTCATCCTCGAGTTAGGGTTTCTCCAAATCTTTTCCCTTAAACAAAAATTTGGTGGCGACTCCACACATAATCAAATAAAATTCTTTTTTCAAATTTTAACGAGTTCGTCGTTTCGTCGGAATTACGGTTGCGACACTGTTAAAACAAGCAATGTAAAAATTTCCTGGCAAGGCAAGAATGAAACCTGCCTGTTAAGACAGGAAATGTAAGAAATGAAATGAAAAGAGACCTGTCAAGACAAGTAATGCAGAAGTGGCCTGTTTAGAGAGACAAAGAAAGATGATGGATACCTTCCGGACAACGAAAAGAGACGAAAAGGATGGAATGACCTGTTAGGATAGGTAGGGAAGAGAATGGTCTGTTGAGACAGGCAAACAAGTATAAAAGAAATGTTCTGTTAAGACAGGCAAGAATAGAATGACCTGTAAAGACAGGTATGGAGACATAAAAGTGATGACCTATCAAGGCAAGCAAGAGAACGACCTGTTAGGACAGGTGTGGAACATGATATGATATGCCCCAGGAATGCATGCTGATTTTTTTATGTTTGAACAAATGAGGAGGAATCAGTTGTTTTGAGCAACATTATTTGAGAATTTGTTTATCTTGAATTAATTTAAATAACTTGCTGATTTTGCCTCGAACTTGAAGAGTTTTAAGAAACTGATAATTAATTTCTTTTGAAGAAACTTGGGTAAACAATTTCGCCCCAATTTAGATTTTTGAAATTGAGGATTTCCTTAACTTGAATTCCCCTGGGCAGATGTTTTCCCTGATTTAAATCTTGATTTGGAATTGAGGATTGCCATAATTTGAATTTTTTGGGCTAGCGTTTTCCCTAGCTTGAATCTTGATTTGAAGTTGAGGATTGCCTTAATTTGAATTTTTCTAGTCAAGCGTTTGCCCTAGTTTGGATTTTCTCCTTAAAATTGAGGATTGCCTCAATTTGAATTTTTCTAGGCAAGCGTTTGCCTCAGTTTGGATTTTCTTCTTGAAATTGAGGATTGCCTCAATTTGAACTTTTCTAAGCAAGCATTTGCCCCAATTTGAATTTTCTTCTTGAAATTGAGGATTGCCTTAATTTGAATTTTCTGGGCAAACGTTTGCCCCAGTTTTGATCTTAATTTTTCTTTTTTCATAAATCAGGGATTGCCCCAATTTAAATTTTCTAGGCAAATGTTTACCCTAGTTTTGACTTTTCTGAAATTGAGGATTGCCTTAATTTCAAGTTTCTAGGAAAACGTTTGCCCAAGTTTTAATTTTCTCGTTTTTTTTTTAAAATTGAGGATTTCCTCAATTTGAGTTTTTTCTGGGCAAACGTTTGCCCCAATTTTGATCTTGATTTTTCTTTTTTCATAAATCGGGGATTGCCCCAATTTGAATTTTCTGGACAAATGTTTACCCCAATTTTGATTTTTTTTTTTGAAATTGAGGATTGCCTCAATTTGAATTTTCTGGGAAAACATTTGCCCCAGTTTTGGTCTTAGTTTTTTCAGTAATTTTAAATATTGGTTTGCGACAATCGACACCCAGTTTTATCATTTTTAAAAAATCTGAAATGCAATGCTTGAATGGTAAGATGCTTGTGTGATGCTTGAATGGCTACAAAAGGATGCGATATTTTAACTTATTTATTACTTTTTTCTGCTTGAATAAATGCAAGAGGGTGAGATATTTTAACTTATTTATTGCTTTTTGATACTTGAAATGATTATTTGATGAAATGGATGCTATGGGATGAATGCATGCCATGAGATGGTTTAAAAAGCTTTTGTTCCTCTTGATTTTTGGTTTTTCTTCGACATTTTCCTTTCTCGACAACCTTATAGTTGACATAAAGGGAATCGAGATTCAGGACGAGCTAGATCGACTTTATTTCTTGGCTTCTTCTTGGTCAATTTTGGAATTTTCCTTTTCCAAGACCATTGAGATCCAACAGTGGTCAGCATCTTTGAATAAGACACACACCTTTTGTTTTGGTGGCATCGTGCCTAGCAGGAGGATGTGTCTCCAGAAATAATCATGCCATGATGCGATAGTAGAGGATTCATCCGATTTTCATGACTTTTCAAAATTAATCTTTTTATTTTTACATTTTTCACCTTCCTTTTTGGCATGTGTGACCTTGAGGTGTGCAAAGTGATATTGGGTAGTCAATGGGAGGAGATAGACAGGTTTTACATGAGGTTTTGGAATAGTATATTTGGAGGAAAAGACAAAAGATGTGGGTTCGATTGCCCAAATGGCACCTTTTGGTGAAAAATGCCAATGCTACTTTTCATAATCTTGATTGTCAAATTAACCAAACTTGAGAAATGGAAAAAATTTTGCCCCAATTTTAGAAGACATGAAGTGCAAAAATGTCAGACTGTTCTGGGATTCTTGGTTGACCTTAACTTTTGCATGGGTTGTTCTTTTGAGTTTTCAACCCAGCAGGTCCTTTGTTCGCCCTAATTTTTCCTAGGCTGCCTTTAGGTTTTCGACCTAGTGGGATTTTTGTGTGTGCCCTAATTTTTGCTAAGCCGCCCTTAGAGGGTTTTGAACCTAGCGGGCTTATGTTTATGTGCCCTAACTTTTTCCTAGGTTGCCTTTGAAGGTTTTTGACCTAGAGGGCCTTTTGTGCCCTAACTTTTGCCTAGGTCGTCTTTGAGAATTTCGACCTAGCGGGCTTTTTATTTGTGTGCCCTAACTTTTGCCTAGGTCGTTTTTGAGGATTGCCGACTTAGCAGACCTTTGCTTGTGTGCCCTAATTTTTGCCTAGGCCACCTTTGAAGGATTTCGACCTAGCGGGCCTTTTTTCTTGTTTGTGCCCTAACTTTTGCCTAGATCGCCTTCGAGAGTTTTCGACCTAGCGGGCTTTTGTTTTGATCCCAATTTTGCCTTAATTGTTTTTGGAATTTTGATCCATCCAGACCTTTCCTGATCATGACTTTGTTGATTTATCTTTTGACCCTACTTTTGCCTGGATTATTTTTTATTTTAATCCAACAGGTTTTCCTTCTTCTTCTTTTTCTTGAATTTTGACCCTGATTTTGCCTGGAATATTTCTTGATTTTATTCCAGCGGGCTTCCTTTTTCTTTTTATTTTAGATTGATCAGATCTCCTTTTGGGTCATGCTTGGACTGTTTTGACTTTCAATTCAGCGGATCTATTTTGCATCCCTAAATTTTTCCTGGATTTGAACTTTGGTCCAGCGGGATATTTTATTACAAGACATTCCTTGAGAGGATCTACAATGAATGGTGATCTAGAATCCCTGGTCGCTTATTTTGCTTCCTCATTTGGTTTTTTTCTCTTTGAGTTTAATTAATAAGACGTTCAAGATTATTTATTACAGCATTAACATTGTCAGCAACAGGTATTTATTGTTTTAGGTGTAGGATAAGAAGCGGGCTGAATGATGAAAAGAATGGAAAATTCAAGAAGTAAAGCCAATAATGTGAAGCACATGCTCAAGAAACATGAAAAATGTAATTTTTGTATTTCTCCTTGAGATTTATTTACGAAATATTATTTTGAAAAATATGACAAATCCTGGATGACTTTCCTCGATAGCTTTGACCTGGTGCACCTCGCCGTACTGCCCCAATTTTTTCAGCTGGTTAATGGGACTTCATGATTTAGCAATGGATTATTTCCCATATTAGGAGCAAGCTTTCCAAAATCCAGTCGTTTAGCATCAATCAAGCTTTGCACCTTACGCTTCAGAACCTGGCAGTTTTCTGTTGAATGACCAATGTATCCTGCATGGTAGTCGCATCTAGCATTTGCATCATACCATTTAGGATATGGTGGTTCTTGAGGTTTTAGAGGGTAAGGAACCACTAGAGAATTCCAGATTAGTTGAGGTAGCAGCTCAATGTAGGTCATTGGAATGAGATTAAACTGGACAGGGTTCTTCTTCTTCTTTTAGCTTTGGTTAGGGTTCTGGCTTATGACTTGTGTTTGGACCGTGTATGGTGTTGGTGGTCGGATATGCATCAAATAGTTGTAAGTTGTTGGGTAGGGCATGGCAATGTAAGGATATGGTGTATAAGGTGGATAAGATGGTGGTTGGAAACCAGTTGGTCCATAAGGTGCCATCTAAGGTATGTACTGTCCTTGACCAGAAGCCACGTTACAAGTCTCCCCTGTCTTTTTCTTTCCAGATCCAATGGAAGCGTTGATTGCCCCTGTAGACTTGTGCCCAATCTTTCCATGGCGCATGCCACCTTCGATACTTTCTCCAATGATGATGACATCAAAGAAGCTAGCGGTCACACTGCCAATCATCTTTTCATAGAAAGGGTCTTGAAGTGTGTCTACGAACATGCTGACCAATTCTTTCTTGGATAATGGAGGTTGCACTTGAGCAGCTAACTCTCTCCATCGTTGAGCATATTACTTGAAGGTCTCATCTCCTTTCTTAGCCATGCTTTGGAGCTGATTTTTATCAGGAGCCATCTCCATATTATACTGGTATTCTTTCAATAAGGCCTCAGCCAAATCCTTCCATGAACGGATATATGTCCGCTCCAGTTGAGTATACCAATTTTTGGCTGCCCCAGTTAAGTTGTCTTGAAAGAAATGGACAAGCAGCTTATCATTGTGAGTGCAGGCAGACATCCTCTTGCAGTACATAGTCAAGTGGTTCCTTGGGCAGCTAGTTCCTTGGTATTTTTCAAATTCAGGAACCTTGAATTTAGGAGGAATGCCCACATCTGGGACCAGGCATAAATCAGACGCTTCTCTAGCATCACACGCACTTCCTTCGATTGCCCGAATCCTTTCCTCTAGGACTTTCCACTTTTCAGTATCCTCATTAGAAGGGTGGATTGGGAATTCCCCTGGCATGTTGTAAGGATGAGAAGATGGTATGTATATAGGGTGAGGCCCTTGGGTGAACATTGGATTTGTCCCCCCAACAGTTGTTTGGTAGGCTTGTGAGGTGGTGTTTGGAATGGGGTAAGGATTTCTGTGGCGTTTGAAGGTAGGTTATGTGTTTGGGTTTGTGTTTGGCTAAATGGGTGCATGCCTATGAGGAAACCCATAATAAACTCCTTCGGTTGGTAGAGGCATGGTTAATGGTGGAGGATTTTGTGAATTGGAGCCAGGAGGATATAAAGGGTCAATTGTTTCTTTTGGCAGAGACCTTATCTCTTTCTGTTTAGACATTTGGGTCGCCTTCATTAGCTTGGCCATCTGTTCCTTCAGTGTCTTGACCTCATTTCTTAACTCCTCATTTTGTCTTTCCAACTCATCCATGACTCCTATAAGGATGTCGAGGAAGCTGTCTTTCTCCAACTTTTCTGTTAAAGTTAAAAATCAATTTTTGAGAAACAATTTGAATGCAAAAATCATGAATGATAAATATGTTTGTGTTTCAATGAGTATGAAAATGAAAACGGTATGGGATGATTTTTGAATTTTCCTTTTTTCGATGATAAATTTATGAATGAATGAATGAGTGAATGCTATGCACATATAATTTTAGATTTGAAGGTTTTGAAAAATAATGGAGTGTCGTTTATTTCTTCGCCCTTAATTTTTAGCAACTTTATTTTTTATTTATCAAATTGTTGGTATCTTTTAATTTTGCTAGAAAAACCTTTGATTTTGTTTGAAAAAGTTTTGCTAAAATTTTTCTAAAAACATTCTTTAGATTTTCTAATCTTCATTTTCTCTCGTTTTGAACTTTTAATAATTTTCAGTATTTTCAAAAATTAATTTTCTAATTTTTCCTAGGAATTTTTCTCCTTCTATTTTGATTTTTCTTGATTTTTTTTATTTTTATTTTTCTTTCCTTTTGCTTGATTTTGTATCTCCCCAATTTCAAATTTCCTCTTCTTCTCTGCCATCTTGTGTGATTAAGTTCAAACTGTGAGTAGCATATGAGTCTTGTATCATGAAAGGGGGTGTGTGCCCTCCTTGCCTCCTATGTGGGTCACGTGTCCTAAGGATCTATGGCATTTAATGCATGAACCTCTCAAAGGTGGTCAGTAATCCTGAGGTATAATAGGTCACTAGAGCCAAGTTCCAGTCCGTAATGCTTGCTACAACAGCAGAAAAAGCTACCAGTTGTAGGGCATATGAATAGGACGCACTCTAGCTAGGATTTTTGTGATAGTCAAACAGGATGTAAGCCCCAAAGTGACACCACTAGATCCCTCTATCCTAGGCTGCACTCAGACCCAGGTATAAGGCCCCACTCGTGAGATGAAATGCATTAATATAATGTGTGGAGGGCACACAAATAATTGGGATACTTGCAATTGGGGAAATCCAAACAGATATATATAGCAATTTATTGTTCGTCTACCCTAAGATTATACAGAGAATAAACAGACAAATAACAGATAAATAAACAGGCAAGTAAATCGCACACATAAATAGGAAAGGGATCAATACAATGCACACTTAATCAAACGGGTTTGACTCTCTAAAGTCCCAGTGGAGTCGCCTCTGTCGCAACCGTAATTACAACGAGATGACGAACTCGCTAAAATTTTAAAATAGAATCATTTTATTTGATAAGTGGAGTCGCCACCAAATTTTTATTTAAGGGAAAAGATTTGGAAAAAACCCTAACTTGAGGAAGAATCTAGGTTCGGGAGTCGGTTACGAGTAGGGAAGGTGTTAGGCACCCTACTCGCCCGTTTCGAACAACAATACCCTTAAACTAAGTGTGCGATTTTGATGTTTTTGTAAAACTGTTGGATCCCTTTAGTTTAGAAATAAAATAAGGTTTGTATGAAAATAGTCTGACAAGACTTGATCCTGCTCCTACGCATTCCTTGGTACAATGGGAAACTCAAGGCTAAGTAGTTCTGGTTTGTAGGCTTGACCTTCAAAGTGAAAAGGAAGATGATTTTGAAAGTATTTTCGATATTTTCGCATAATTCTTAGTCCACGTATGCATAGGATCCAAGACAACAACGACTGCACTGGAATCCATATGGATCTCTGAACATCGAACAATAAAAAAAGCTACCAGTTCATATTTAGAGCCCATCACGCGAGACTTGGAATTATTAAAAACGGTATTTTCTAAAAAGGGGAATGCTCAACCCATATATGCATAGGGTCCAAGACAACTACGACTGCAGTGGGACCCATATGAATCTCTAAATACTGAACATCAGAAAAAGCTACCAGTTCATATTTAGAGTCCATCGCGTGAGACTTAGAATTATTAAGATGGTATGTTTTAAACAAAAGGAATTTTCAGTCCACATATGCACAAGGTCCAAGACAACTACGGCTGCACTGGGACCCATATGAATCTCTAAATACTGAACAACAGAAAAAGCTACCAATTCGTATTTAGAGCCCATCGCGTGAGACTTAGAATTATTAAAACGGTATTTTCTAAAAAGGGGATTCTCAGTCCATATATGCACAGAGTCCAAGACAACTACGGCTGCACTGGGACCCATATGAATCTTTAAATACTAAACAGCAGAAAAAGCTACCAGTTCGAATTTTGAGCTCATCGCGTGAGACTTAGAATTATTAAAACGGTATTTTCTAAAAAGGGGATTCTCAAAACGATGTTTCTATGAAATATTTTATTATTTACAAGGGATTCTTAGTCCACATATGCACAGGGTCGAAGACAATTAAGGCTACACTAGGACCCATATGAATCTGTAAATACTGAATAACAGAAAAAGCTACCAGTTCGTATTTAAAGTTCATTGCGTGAGACTTGGAATTATAAATGGACTTGATTTCAAATAAAATATACTTGATTTGAATTTGATGAAAAGAATTTGGACTTGATTTAAAATAAAATGAACTTGATTCGAAATTTAGGCTTGAATTGGACTTGATTTAAAATAAACTTGACTTGATTTGAAATTAAGGAAAAGAATTGAGAACATGCTTCAGTAATCAAGCGATAGAAATTTCATTTCAGATCCAAATTAGACAAATAATATCATTCCAGAAACTAGAGAGAAATAAAAAGACAAAACAACAAAAATCACTGAAATTGGACATCATTTGACCGATTAAAAACGAAAATGAAAAATAGAGACGAAGATGAACCTCAAGAACACAAGAGATTTTTGCGTCAAAATTCGAATTCAAATCTCAGAATTTTTAGAAAATATTTTTTAGTAGATATGAAAACATAAAACCAAAAAATTGAAAAATATGTATCATAGAAATCAAGCAAAACAAGTTTAACAGAAATCCAACCAGAAATGAGCAATTATGCACAATCAAACAAGCTAGGTTCATTTTCCCACCAGGACGAACATGCTTCGGTAACCAGGCGATAAAAATTTCATTTCAGATCTAAATTAGACAAATAATATCATTTCAAAAACTAGAGAGAAATACGAAGATAACAAAACAAAATCACCAAAATCGGAAATCATTTGACCAATTAAAAATGACAACGAAAAACAGAGACGAAGATGAACCTCAAGAACACAAGAGATTTTGGCGCCAAAATTTGAATTCAAATCTCAGAATTTTTAGAAAATATTTTTTGGTAGATCTAAAAAATTCAAACCTATCATTGAAATATATGGATCATAGGAATAAAAAAAACAAGTTTGACAAAAATCCAACCAGAAATGAGCAAGTTATGCACAAATCAAACAAGCTAGGTTCATTTGCACACCAGGAAGAACATGCTTCGGTAATCAGGTGATAGAAATTTCATTTCAGGTACAAATTAGAAAAATAATATCATTCCTGATACTAGAGAGAAGGATGAAGAGAATGCAAAAAAAAATCATCGAAATCGGAGATCATTTGATTGATCAAAAATGAAAACGAAAAACAGAGACGAAAATAAACTCGGAAATCCAAGAAGAAACAAGAAACTTAAGCGGAATAAAAGTTGGATCTAACCTCCATTTGAAGGTGATGAAGAAATGGTTCCATGGAGGCCAAGGGATGAATTGGATGCAGAAGTAGAGAGTTTCTTAGATCCTCCCTTAGAAAATTCTGAATTCCTTCAATGAGTCAAAGTGCCCCTTTTCCCCCCCTCATTTTGGTGAAGGACTTCTCCTTATATAGAAGGAGGAGGGACTAAAGAAGTCCTTCTTGTCCAATGTGGGACTTCTTTCCCACATAGTAGAATTTTTTCTTTTTTCTTTCCCTTTTTGGAATTCTTATTTTATTTGGTGTGGGATTTCTTTTCTCTTTTCTTATTTTTTCCCTGTTTTTTTCTTTTTCCTTTTTTTTTTTTTATTTATTTATTTCCTTTGTTTTATTTTTTTCATTACTTTTATTTTGATTTTTGAACTATTTTAGACTAAATCAACTTTTAACTAAAAACAAAATAATTTATTTTAGGTTTTGAATCCTCGGACATAATTCAATGTTCACAAGATGCATGCAAGTTCATTTAATTATCATCTCAAACAAAATAACATCAGTTTCAAAATATGAGTGGCAAAACATTGCCCAAAATAATACATGTAAAAAAATTACTTTGAAACAATCACATCAAATACTGGTTCGGCATGCCAATTCTTCAACTTTTCTTCATTAACAGAAGGATAAATTTTCTTGCACTCTTCTATTCCTTCGTAATCTAGAACATTGATGGTGAAATGATATTAAGGATGAATAACCTTTTCTGCTACAACCACTTTTGTTGGTGCAGGAAATGTTTCTCTTAAGTGAGGGATAGCTCGTTTCCATCTCATCTAGTGCTTGTTATCCATATTGACACTTGCAAATAGTTTTTCTAATGATGCTTTATATCCTAAGCCATATCTGTCTGGTTTTTCTGGGACTACTACAGGAAATCGATCACCTTGCAGGTTCCATCCCAAGCCTCTTCCTTCCTTATACCTGTTCTTGGCCATGATACGTGCGACAACTTGATTCACTCTAGGCCAGGATGCTTCTGTTTCATGATGACTTAATTCCACCACTTCAAAACTATGCCATAAATTTCCTTCAACTTGCTCAGCGCTATCTACATACGGTACTGAAATAGGCTTTAAGACCATAATCTCTTCTTCTTCATGGATTGTGATTATTGCCCCATCTTCAATATATTTAACCTTTTGATGCAGTGTGGATGGAACAACACCAGCATTATGAATCCAAGGTCAGCCTAACAACATAGTATAAGCCGGTTCAATCTCCATGACTTGGAACAACATTTGAAAAATGCTTGGCCCAATTTCTAGCGATAGTACCACCTCTCCTAAAATGTCTCTTCGAGTCCCATCAAAAGCCCTCACAACCATCACTTGAGGTGTTAGATCATTGTAAACACTGAATTATGTCCGAGGCCCCCAATCATTAAAATTAACCAAAAGTTAAGTTAATTAAAAATTTGAAAAGATGTAAAACAGAAAACAGAAAAAACAGAAAGCAGAAAATACAGAAAACAGAAAGCAAAAAATAAAAAATAATGAAAATAATAAAAATAAAAGGGAAATTAAAGAATAAGTAAAAATGATAAATAAATAGAAAAAAAATAAAAATAAAAAACGAAAAAGGTAAAAAAAATGAAAATTGAAAAAAAGAAAAAGCTGAAAAATCAAAATAGGGAACAAAAATTTTGAAATCAAAGGGGTTGGCTTTTGGCTCCTAGAAAGGGGTGGCTTTTGGCCCTTTGAAAGGACTTGGCCCTTGCTAAGAGAGAGGAGGCTGAATTTTGGCTCTTTGAAAGAGCTTCACCCTTGCCAAGAAGGGATGTGTCTATATATACCTACAAACAAGAAAAGAAGAGGGCTTTTTTCTCATTTTTGGAAATTCTTGGGAGTAGGAGAACTTGGAGTCTTAGAAGGGGATTTTCAGAACCTTTGAGGGGAGGACCTAGGAGACTCTCTGGCCTTCAATTCAGCCCTTGGCCTCCATAGAATCAGCTCTTCATCACCTTCCAATGGAGGTTAGGTCCGAATTTCATCCCTCTTAAGTTTCTTGCTTCTTCTCGGATTTCCGAGTTCATTCTCGTGTCTGTTTTCGTTTTAATTTTTAATCGGTCAAATGATCTCCGATTTTGATGATTTTTGTTTCCTTTTATTCGTCTTTCTCTCTAGTTTCTGGAATGATATTATTTGTCAAATTTGGATCTGAAATGAAATTTTTATCACTTGATTACCGAAGCATGTTCATCCTGGTGCGCGAATTGACCTAGCTTGTTTGATTTGTGCATATCTTGCTCATTTCTGATTGGATTGATGTCAAACTTGTTTTGTTTCATTATTATGATCCATATATTTCAATTGATCAGTTTTTATTTTTCAGATCTACCAAAAATATTTTCTAAAAATTCTGAGATTCGAATTCAAATTTTGGCGCCAAAAACTTGTGTGTTCTTGAGGTTCATTTTCTTGTCTGTTTTAGTTTTAATTTTTAATCGGTCAAATGATCTCTGATTTTGATGATTTTTGTTGAGTTTTCTTTGTATTTCTCTCTAGTTTCTGGAATGATATTATTTGTCCAATTTATATCTGAAATGAAATTTTTATCACTTGATTACCGAAGCATGTTCATCTTAGTGCGCGAATTGACCTAGCTTGTTTGATTTGTGCATATCCTGCTCATTTCTGATTGGATTGATGTCAAACTTGTTTTGTTTGATTCCTATGATCCATATCTTTCAATTTATTGGTTTTTATTTTTCAGATCTACCAAAAATATTTTCTAAAAATTCTGAGATTTGAATTCAAATTTTGGCGCCAAAAACTTGTGTGTTCTTTAGGGTGATTTTCATCTCTGTTTTTCGTTTTTGTTTTTAGTCAATCAAATGATCTCCAATTTTGATGATTTTTGTTGCGTTTTCTTTTTATTTCTCTCTAGTTTCCAGAATGATATTATTTATCTAATTTGGACTTGAAATGAAATTTCTATCACTTGATTACTGAAGCATGTTCGCAATTCCTTTCCTTAACTTCAAATCAAGTCAAGTTTATGTTAAATCAAGTCTAATTCAAGCCCAATTCTTTTAATCTCGATCTAATTTTCCTTCACTTGGGTCAAGCTCACTTCTTTTACTTTAATTTTAAATCATTTCTTTAAAGTTAGATTTTGCTTAATTTGGGTCAAGCCTAATTCTTTTCTTTAATCAATTCTTTGGTCAATTGGCCTGATCTTTTCCTTTTCTTGAAATCAAATTCAATTTTGCCATGGGTCCAGCCCAAGCCCCTCTTTTCACTTAAACTCAATTATTTTCTTCCATTTTCTTTTAATTTGGGTCAAGCCCAATTTTGGTTCTGTAACTATTAAATTAAATCCAATCGTTTTTTTTTTAAACATTATCTTCACTAACTCTGTAAAAACATCTGTTTTCAAAACATCTGTTTTAATTTTCTAAAATGTGTGCAATCGGATTTTAACACGAACAAAGCAGCCTTCCTCTGCTTCAGTGTTTTTAATTGCGTGGATTCAAATGCGGCTTACGACGATTTGAATTTTGCAAGCACGCAATTTTAGAAAATCATTGTTCACTAACTCTACTAAAAAAATGTCTATTTCAGAATATCTGTTTTAATTTTCTAAAATGTGTGCAAGCTTTATTTTAACACGAACAAAAAGGCCTTCATTGCCATTCGTGTTTTAATTTGTGGATTCAAATGCGACTACGACGATTTGAGTTTTGCAAGCACGCAATTTTAGAAAATCACTGTTCACTAACTCCACCAAAAAATGTCTATTTCAAAATATCTGCTTTAATTTTCTAAAATGTGTGCAATCGATTTAACTAACGAACAGCCTTCTGCCATTCAGTGTTTTAAATTCGTGTAGATTCCAAATACGGCTTACGACGATTTGGATTTTGCAAGCATAAATTTTAGAAAATCTCTATTTACTAACTCTGTTAGAAAACTTCTATTTCAAATATCTATTTTAAATCTCTAAGATTCGTACAATGGATTTTAATACGAACAGCCTTCTCTCATTGCGTTATAAGAGTGCAAACTCACTCACTGGCCTACGACGGTTTGGGTTATGCAAGTACGCAATTTTAGTCTATTCAAAAATCAATCCTATCCTCAAATCACCCCTCTACTTCTTCAAAATATCAAGTCTCTTAAAACCAGAACTACGTAAGCCTTGAATTTCCCATTGCACCGGGGAATACGTAGGAGCAGGATCAAGTCCTGTCAGGCTAACCTCCATCAACCTATTTATTTTCAAATTAATTAAGGGATCAAACTATTTTCAAATAATCACACACTCAGTTTAAGGGTCTGTTCCTTGAACAGGGCGAGTGGGTGCCTAACACCTTCCCTACTCGTGAACCGACTCCCTAACTCGAATCTCATCCTTGAGTCAGGGTTTTTCCAAATCTTTTTCCTTAAACAAAAATTTGGTGGCGACTCCACAATCAAATCAAATTATTTTCAAATTTTAGCGAGTTCGTCAGTCTCTGTCGTAATTACTTCATGACAGATGCGACTAACGGGGACTTTTAGAGAGTCAAACCCTGTTTCAAATTGAGTGTATAAATGCATGTTGATCCCTTTTCTATTTATTCACATGTTGTTATTTATTTCTTATATTCATGATAATTCAAGTTAGTATGTTTCTCACCCTAGGGTAGAAGACATATATCTGTTGTGTTTCAAATTGCAGGTTATTCTATACATTCTAGTCCTACATGCATAACATGAGTGGGGCCCTACACCCAGGTCCGAGTGAAAACCTAGGACTAGAGGGGTTTAGTGGTGTCACTTGGGATGCACATCCCGTTTGACTATCACGAAAACTCCAACTAGAGTGCGTATTTTTCTTAGTGCCCTGCAACTGGTAGCCTTCTCTACGGTTGTAGCAAGCACTAGGAATTAGAACTTGGCTCTAGTGACCATCATAACCTCCAGGATTACAAATTACCCTGTGTGAGAAGCATATATTAGAAAGACCTTAGATCTATGTCACATCACCTCACATATGACACAAAAAAAAGGGGGGCAAAAACATATTTATTTCGGGAAAAAACACAAAATATTAAGATTTGAAATTGATTTAGATTAGAAAAAAAAAGCCAAAGAAAATTGGAAACTAAAAAAGGAAGAAAATAAACAGATTTGACAAATGAAATCAAAAAATTAAAGAAAATTCAAAAAATAATTTCTTATACTAATAAGTGAAACTGGGGCAAATTTTTGCCTAAACCAATTCAAATTAAGATTTTGGAACATAAACATATACAAATCCAAAAGTAGAGAGTTAGAACATTTGAAAAAGAAATAGAAAAATTAAATTACTAAAATAAACAGATTATGGAAAATCCAAAAAAGAAGAAGAAAAAGGAAATTGAAAACAAAAAATGCTTTTAGGTTTGAAAGAAAACTAGGGAAATTCTAGCAAAACCAAAAGATTTTTTGTTTTAGCAAAACTAAAAAGTACCAAAATTACTAAGAATCCAAAAAGAAGCCAAAATAAATAAAGATCATTCAAAATGATCAACTTTCAAACCTCTAATTATCTGTGCATCCAACATTGCATTCATCCATTTGTTAAATAAGTTTATCATCGATTTTGAAAATTATCCCCACCTCCCTCATTTTAATATTCACTGAAGCATTAACATTTTTATCATTCATTGATTTTGGCATCCACATTGTTTCTCAAAAATTAATTTTTAATTTAACAGAAAGATTAAAAATTGAAGATGATAACTTTCTCAAGATCCTTTTTAACTCGTTCCAAATCAAGAATCATGGATGAGTTGGAGAGACAAAACGAGGAACTGAAAAATGAGGTCAAATCTTTAAAGCGAATAGATGGCCAAGCTGATGGAGGCCATCCAATCATCCAAACAAAAAGAGGCAAGGGAATCTCTACCGGGAGAACCAAACGACCTGTCATATCCTTCTGAGTTCACTCCACAAAACCCTTCAGCATTAACCATGCCTCCACCAACCGAAGGGGTTTATTATGGGTTTCCTCACCACCATACACATACACTACCCCAAACACAAGCTCAAACACAAACCCAAACACATAACCTACCGCCAAACACCATTCCACAAGCATACCAAACGGTTGTTGGGGGAACGAATCCTATGTTCACCCAAGGGCCTCACCCTATGTACATACCATTTTCTCAAGCTCACCATATGCTAGAGGAACACCCAAGCCATCCTTCAAATGAGGATACTGAAAAGTGGAGAATCCTAGAAGATAGAATCCGGGCGATCGAGGAAGCGCTTATGAAGCCAAAAATGCAAATGATCTCGTGCTTGGTTCCGCACGTGGTCATCCTCCAAAATTTAAGGTTCCCGAATTCGAGAAATATCAAGGAACCACTGTCCAAAGAAACACCGACTATGTACCGCAGAAGATGTCTCGCATGTACCTACGATGAGAAGCTGCTCATCCATTTCTTTCAAGACAAATTTTTAACAGGGCAAAGCCAGAACCGGTACACTCAACTGAGCCGGACTCGCATCCGTTCATGGAGAGACCTTGTCGAGGCTTTCACAAAGCAGATCGCACGAATACGGAGATGGCCCCTGATCGGACTCGCCCCGAATATGGCCAAGAAAGAAGAAGAAACCTTCAGCAAGACGCCCAAAGATGGAGGGAGTTAGCTGTCGAGTACAACCTCCTTTATCCGAAAAGAGATGGTCAGCATGTTCGTGGACACACTCCAAAATCCTTTCTATGACAAGATGATTGGAAGTGTGACTTCTAGCTTCTCCGATGTCGTCATCATTGGAGAAAGGATTGAAGGTGGCATGCGCCGTGGAAAGATCATGCAAAGGTCCGCAGGCGTAGTCAACGCTTCTAGTGGATCTGGGAAGAAAAAAGTGTGAAACCTACAATGTGGCTTCTGGTCAAGGCCAATACATTCCTCAAATGGCACAGTATGGTCCAGCTGGCTTTCAACCACCACCATACACACCTTACTTACCATATCCTTACATTGCAGCTACATACCAAACACCATACCTTCCTACTTACAACCATCCGACACAAGTTCGACCTCCAACACCATATACGACCCAAACACAAGCCATGAGCCAAAATGCCAACCAAAGCCAGAAAAAGGAGAGGAAGCCCGTCCAATTTGACCCTATCCCAATCTCTTACACTGAGCTACTACCTCGGCTGATCCAAAACTCGTTGGTTGCTCCTTATCCTCTGAAACCTTAAGAGCCACCATATCCTAAATGGTACGATGCTAACGCCAGATGCGATTACCATGCAGGTTCATCTACCATTCTATTGAGAGGATTGCCTAGCTTTGAAACGAAAGGTACAAAGCCTAATCGATGCGAAATGGCTGGATTTCGGGAGGCTTGCTCCTAATACAAAAAACAATCCGTTGCCAAATCACGAGAGCCCATCAACCAGCTGAAAAGATGGGAGAAACACGACAAGTTGCATTGTACAAATCAAGCTATCGAGGATACTCATCCAAAATTGTCGTACTTTTCAAAATCAATCTTTTGTAAACAAATCTCAATGAATAATACAAAAGTTACATTTTCATGTTTCTTGAGCACGTGCTTTACATTTTGACTTTACTTCTAAAATTTATCATCCTTTTCATCACTCAACCTATTTCTTATTCCTACACCAAAACAATAAATACCAATTGGTGAGGATGCGATCTTTGTAATAAGTAATCTTGAACGTCGAATTAATCAAGCTAAAAGAGAAAAACCCAATGAGGAAGCAGAATAAACAACCGGGATTCTACATCGCCACTCAAAGTAAAAATATCCTTACTGGAACCAAGTTTAAATCCGGGAAAAATTAGGGATCCAAGAAAAGATTCGCTGAATTGGAAGCCTTAAATAATCCAGCAAAATCAAGGTCAAAACATAAAATTCAAGAAGAAGAGAAGCCCGCTAGGTTAAAAGCCAAAAATAATCCAGTGCAAAAGTAGTGGTTAAAGTCCAAAATAATGATCGACAAATTCATGATCGTAAAAGGTCTTGTTTGGTTCCAAAAGTAATTCAGCAAAAATCGGGATCATATAAAAGCTCGCTAGGTCAACAATCAAAAACGACCCAGTGCAAAAGTTAGGGCACAACCAAAATCAAGAGCCCGCTAGGTCGAAAACCCTTAAAGGAGGCTTAGGCAAAAGTTAGGCACAATTAAACGTAAGCCCGCTAGGTCGAAAACCCTCAAAGGGCGGCCTAGGCAAAAGTTAGGCACAATCAAATGGAAGCCCGCTAGGTCAACAATAAAAGACGACCTAGGCAAGAGTTAGGGCATAATCAAACGAAGCCCGCTAGGTCAACCATCAAAGAAGACCTAGGCAAAAGTTAGGCACAATCAAGTAAGGCCCGCAGGCGAAAACCCTCAAAGGACGGCCTAGGCAAAAGCTAGGGCACAATCAGGAAGTCCCGCTAGGTCGACAACCCTCAAAAACGCCTAGGCAAAAGTTAGGCACAATTGAGTAAAAAGCCCGCTAGGTCGACAATCCTCAAGAACGACCTAGGGAAAAGTTAGGGCACAATCAAGAGCCCGCTAGGTCGAAACCCGTAAAGGGCAACCTAGGCAAAAGTTAGGGCAATACAAAGACCTGCTGGGTTGAAAACTCAAAAGAACAACCCAGGAAAAAATTAAGGTCAAACTAGGAATTCCAAGACAACATGATATTCTGCACCTTATATCTTCTTAAAACTAAGGCAAAATTTTGCCATTTCTCAAAAGTTTGGCTAATTTGACAATCAAGATTATGAAAAACAGCATTGGCATTTTTCATCAAAAGGTGCCATTTGGGCAATCGAACCCACCCCTTTCATCATCCTTTTCCTTTCAAGTACACCACCTTAAAACATACAACCTCAAAATTCTCTATCTCCTTCTTCTAACCATCCAGCATCACTTTGCACACCTCAAAATGCACGTGCCACAAGGAAACATGAAAAATGTAAAAAGAATTAAAAATTGATTAATTTTAAAAAGTCATGACAAGTCGGATAAATCCTCGACCGTTGCAACGCGACAGGATTGTTTCCCAAGGATTCATCTTCTTACCAACCAAGATGCCACCAAAGAAGGAGTGTGTCTTACTCAATAATACTGACCACCGCTGGGTTTCAAAAATCCCGGAAAGAAGATTTCAAAATTGACCAATAAGCCAAAAGATTGAGTCGATCCAGCTCGCCTTGATTCTTGATCCCTTTCACACCAACTATGGAGTTGTCGAGGAAGGAGGCGTCAGAAAAAACAAAAAAATCAAGAGAAACAAAAATTTTACACCATTTCATGGTTTGCATTCAATAGCATATGTCTAATCAAATAATTATTTCAAGCATCAAAATAAGAACCCCACATCATTTCTGCATTTATTCAAGCATCATTAACACCACATTCTTTTCACTTATTCAAACAGCACATAAGCATCTTTTTATTCAAGCATCGCACGACCCATTTTTCAAAAGTAATGAAGACCTAGGTACAATTGCCCAAATCAGTCATAATTAAAACTGAATCAAGTCCAAACTAGGGCAAACGCTTGCCCACAAAAAAGTTCAATTTGAGGTCATCCTCAGATTCTGGATCAAGTCCAAACTGGGGCAAACATTTTTCCAAGAAAGATTTGAATTCAAGAACAAAGCTGGGGCAAGCTTTTGCCTAGAAATTCAAGTTGAGGCGATCCTCAATTCCAAAATTTCATAACGAGAGGAGACATTCGCCCGGATAATTCAAATCGAGACAAAAAAAATTTTGAATCAAGTTCAAACAAGGGCAAACACTGGCCCACCAAATTTCAAACTGAGGTCATCCTTAAATTTTCAGTCAAGTTCAAACTGGGGCAAACATTTGCCCAAAAAAATCCAAGTTGAGGCAATGCTCAATTCCTCAACTCCAATCAAGTTCAATAGTGCAAAGTTGCCCAGAAAAACTCAAGTCAAGCTCATCTTCAATCTCATCGAGGCTTAAACTGGGGCAAACACTTGCCTAAAATCCCTTCAAATCAAGACATCCATCAATTATCAAGAATCCTCTAAACTAGGGAAAAATGGTATCTCAAGTATTTTCAAGAAAATAATTATCAAGTATCTATCTTCATTCCACCCTGTCAACAACAGGACCTCCGCATGATTCCTTTGTCTTCACAGGCTCATTTCTGTCCTGTCAACAAAGGGCTTTCCTTCGATACCTATCCTAATAGATTCTTGTCTTTTTTCCTTTGCCTCTATTAATAGGTCATTCATGCTTTGCTCGCCCCAACAGCCATTCTTTCAAGTTAGTACAGATCACTTTACTTTTCCTTTGCCTCGTCTAGCAAAGTGCTCGCATCTTTCCGCCAACAACAAGATCTTTTGTTTTTTCTTAACGAGCTTTTATCTTTCCTTTTTCCTGTCTAGCAGGCTTATTTTTTTTATCAAGAGTCCATCTACATTCATCCTGTCTTAGCAAGATAGTTTTCGTCATTCATTTTACCTATCTTAACAGGCTTCTTTCATTCCCCTTTGCCTCTCTACCAGGCTTGCATCTTTCCTTTCAACAACAGATCCTTTCTTTGTCAGTCGTCTTAACAGCTCTTTCATCTTTCATTTCCTTTGCTCACAAGCAAAGTTTTTTGCAGATCCCCGTCAACAATGACTTCAAGCATGTCTATTTTCTCACACGTCAAGCAAGTTTGCATTTATCCCGCAAATGCGTGAGATGTCATCATTTGCATCTTCTCAAACAGCGGACTTCATTTGCATTCTCCTCACAACAACAGACTTCAAGCATGTCTATTTTTTCGTCACTGGCCAAGCAAAGTTTGCATTTATCCCGGCAAATAACAGGATGTCATCATTTGCATCTTCCCGCAATAATGCGGGACTTCATTTGCATTCTCCGTCAACAACAGGACTTCAAGCATGTCTATTTTTCCTCACACTGCCAAGCAGGTTTGCATTTATCCCGCAACAGCCAGATGTCATCATTTGCATCTTCCTAAGAACGGACCCCATGTCTATTTTCCTCACAACAAATGTGACCTCAAGCATGTCTATTTTCCTCACACCGTCCGGGGTTGTGTTTGCATTTATCCTGCAACAAATGCAGGATGTCATCATTTGCATCTTCCCAGGCAACACGGACCTCATGTCTATTTTCCCGTCCACAACAGACCTCAAGCATGTCTATTTTTTCTCACACCGTCAAGGTTTGCATTTATCCTAGCAACAACAGGATGTCATCATTTGCATCTTCCCTAAGAACAACGGACCTCATGTCTATGTTCCCTGTCAACAACAGGACATCAAGCATGTTTAATTTCAAGGTCTTTTTCCTAGCAAAGAGGACTCATTTGCATTTTCCCGGCAACAACGAGATATCAAGCATGTTTAATTTTTCCTGCATTTTTCCCGCAACAATGACTCTTTTAACATTCCTTCCTGTCAACAACGGATGCCCTCATATTTACTTTCGCATCCCGACCTATTCAGCCCCAACATGTTTACTTTTTCGATCCCGCCTCTCTATTCAGCCCTAGCACTTTTATTTTTCGCACCGTGGCCTATTCAAAGCCCAAGCACATTTATTTTCGTATCCTGGCCTATTTAGGCCCCAACACGTTTATTTCTTTTTCGCATCCCGGCCTATTCAGCCCTCCTCAAGTTTACTTTTTCGCCCCCGCCTATTCAGTCCCAAAGACGTTTATTTTTCAGATCCCGCCTATTCAGCCCTAGCACGTTTACTTTTCTCACAAAGGCCTATTCAGCCCAAGCGCATTTACTTTCGCATCCCGCCTATTTAGGCCCCCAAAGACGTTTATTTTTCTACACCCCGCCTATTCAGCCCTAAAGATGTTTACTTTTTTCGCACCATGGCCTATTCAAAGCCCCAAAGACTTTAGTTTTCTACACCCTGGCTTACTCGTGCCCCAAACATATTTACTTTCGCATCCTAGCCTATTTAGGCCCCAACACGTTTACTTTTCGCATCCCGGCCTATTCAGCCCTAGCACGTTTACATTTTTTCGCACTGGCCTATTCAGGCCCAAGCACATTTACTTTCTGCATCCTGGCCTATTTAGGCCCTCCTCAAGTTTGCTTTTCTGCACCTTGGCCTATGTTGTCAGGCCTCATCAAGTTTACTTTTCCACATCCTTGGCCTATGTTGTCAGGCCTCCTCGTGTTTACTTTTTCTCGCTGGGGCCTACGATGTCGCCTTACCAAGTTCTTTTTCCACAACTGGGCCTATGATGTCGCCTCCAACTTAGATAAATACCTCGGCCTATGCTTTGTCAGCCACCTTGACATATCTTACATTTTAGTTCTTGCATGCTTTCCTGTCTTAAAACAGTCGCTTTCTCTACCGAGCCCGTCGTAACAGGCCATTTCTCTTCTCGCTTTTCCTGTTTTAACGTTAGCCATTTTCATTTCATTTTGCTTGTCCTAACAAGCCATCCCATTGAATTCCACGATCTATGCATTCATTCATTACACTTAGCTTAGTTAGGTTATACAGCTAAGCTCGCATATTTAAACCTTATCGATACATGAAGTCGATAAAGTCATTCAATCATCCTTCTCCGTGCATCCATGAGGTTCAATTTCAAGTTCAAGGCTCCTTCGTTTGTCGGACTTCTTCAGGCCGCCTCGGACATAATGTGTTCACATCTTTACTCATTTCCTATTACGATAATTCAGAGAATCATTTCTCACATTATCTGGTAGGAAAATGAGTAAAGAGGGGCAAACTGTAAACACTCAATTATGTCCGAGGCCCCCAATCATTAAAATTAACCAAAAGTTAAGTTAATTAAAAATTTGAAAAGATGTAAAACAGAAAACAGAAAAAACAGAAAGCAGAAAATACAGAAAACAGAAAGCAAAAAATAAAAAATAATGAAAATAATAAAAATAAAAGGGAAATTAAAGAATAAGTAAAAATGATAAATAAATAGAAAAAATAAAAATAAAAAACGAAAAAGGTAAAAAAATGAAAAATTGAAAAAAAAAGAAAAAGCTGAAAAATCAAAATAGGAACAAAATTTTGAAATCAAAGGGGTTGGCTTTTGGCTCCTAGAAAGGGGTGGCTTTTGGCCCTTTGAAAGGACTTGGCCCTTGCTAAGAGAGAGGAGGCTGAATTTTGGCTCTTTGAAAGAGCTTCACCCTTGCCAAGAAGGGATGTGTCTATATATACCTACAAACAAGAAAAGAAGAGGGCTTTTTTCTCATTTTTGGAAATTCTTGGGAGTAGGAGAACTTGGAGTCTTAGAAGGGGATTTTCAGAACCTTTGAGGGGAGGACCTAGGAGACTCTCTGGCCTTCAATTCAGCCCTTGGCCTCCATAGAATCAGCTCTTCATCACCTTCCAATGGAGGTTAGGTCCGAATTTCATCCCTCTTAAGTTTCTTGCTTCTTCTCGGATTTCCGAGTTCATTCTAGTGTCTGTTTTCGTTTTAATTTTTAATCAGTCAAATGATCTCCGATTTTGATGATTTTTGTTTCCTTTTATTCGTCTTTCTCTCTAGTTTCTGGAATGATATTATTTGTCCAATTTGGATCTGAAATGAAATTTTTATCACTTGATTACCGAAGCATGTTCATCCTGGTGCGCGAATTGACCTAGCTTGTTTGATTTGTGCATATCTTGCTCATTTCTGATTGGATTGATGTCAAACTTGTTTTGTTTCATTATTATGATCCATATATTTCAATTGATCAGTTTTTATTTTTCAGATCTACCAAAAATATTTTCTAAAAATTCTGAGATTCGAATTCAAATTTTGGCGCCAAAAACTTGTGTGTTCTTGAGGTTCATTTTCTTGTCTGTTTTCGTTTTAATTTTTAATCGGTCAAATGATCTCCGATTTTTATGATTTTTGTTGAGTTTTCTTTTTATTTCTCTCTAGTTTCTGGAATGATATTATTTGTCCAATTTAGATCTGAAATGAAATTTTTATCACTTGATTACCGAAGCATGTTCATCTTAGTGCGCGAATTGACCTAGCTTGTTTGATTTGTGCATATCCTGCTCATTTCTGATTGGATTGATGTCAAACTTGTTTTGTTTGATTCCTATGATCCATATCTTTCAATTTATCGGTTTTTATTTTTCAGATCTACCAAAAATATTTTCTAAAAATTCTGAGATTTGAATTCAAATTTTGGTGCCAAAAACTTGTGTGTTCTTGAGGGTGATTTTCATCTCTGTTTTTCGTTTTTGTTTTTAGTCAATCAAATGATCTCCGATTTTGATGATTTTTGTTGCGTTTTCTTTTTATTTCTCTCTAGTTTCCAGAATGATATTATTTATCTAATTTGGACTTGAAATGAAATTTCTATCACTTGATTACTGAAGCATGTTCGCAATTCCTTTCCTTAACTTCAAATCAAGTCAAGTTTATGTTAAATCAAGTCTAATTCAAGCCCAATTCTTTTAATCTCGATCTAATTTTCCTTCACTTGGGTCAAGCTCACTTCTTTTACTTTAATTCTAAATCATTTCTTTAAAGTTGGATTTTGCTTAATTTGGGTCAAGCCTAATTCTTTTCTTTAATCAATTCTTTGGGTCAAGCCCGATCTTTTTCCTTTTCTTGAAATCAAATTCAATTTTGCCATGGGTCCACCAAGCCCCTCTTTTTCACTTAAACTCAATTATTTTCTTCCATTTTCTTTTAATTTGGGTCAAGCCCAATTTTGGTTCTGTAACTATTAAATTAAATCCAATCGTTTTTTTTTTGAAACATTATCTTCACTAACTCGTAAACACATGCTTTTCAAAACATCCGATTTTTTAATTTTCTAAAATGTGTGCAATCGATTTTAACACGAACAAAAGCCTTCCTCGCCGTTTCCGTGTTTTAATTCGTGCGGATTCAAATGCGGCTTATTTACGATTTGAATTTTGCAAGCACGCAATTTTAGAAAATCATTGTTCACTAACTCTACTAAAAAAAATGTCTATTTCAATATCTGCTTTAATTTTCTAAAATGTGTGCAAGGATTTTTAACGAACAAAGTGGCGGCCTTCTCTCGCTGCTCGTGTTTTAATGCGTGTGGATTCAAATGCGTTTACGACGATTTGAGTTTTGCAAGCACGCAATTTTAGAAAATCACTTTGTTCACTAACTCCAAAAAAATGTCTATTTCAAAATATCTGTTTTTAATTTTCTAAAATGTGTGCAATCGATTTTAACACGAACAAAGACCTTCTCTCATTGGTTTCGTGTTTTAAATTTGTGTAGATTCCAAATACGTTGACTTACGACGATTTGGATTTTGCAAGCATAAATTTTAAAATCTCTATTTACTAACTCTGTTAGAAAACTTCTATTTCAAATATCTATTTTAAATCTCTAAGATTCGTACAATGGATTTTAATATTTAACAAAGTGACCTTCTCTCCGTTGCGTTATAATTAAAAACTCACTCCACTACCTACGATGGTTTGGGTTATGCAAGTACGCAATTTTAGTCTATTCAAAAAAATCAATCCTATCTCAAATCACCCCTCTACTTCTTCAAAATATCAAGTCTCTTAAAACCAGAACTACGTAAGCCTTGAATTTCCCATTGCACCGGGGAATACGTAGGAGCAGGATCAAGTCCTGTCAGGCTAACCTCCATCAACCTATTTATTTTCAAATTAATTAAGGGATCAAACTATTTTCAAATAATCACACACTCGGTTTAAGGGTACTGTTCCTTGAACAAAGAGTGGGAGTGCCTAACACCTTCCCTACTGTGAACTCACTCTAACTTCAAATCTCATCTTGAGTCGGTGTTTTTTCCAAATCTTTTTCCTTAAACAAAAATTTGGTGCTTTACTCCCACAATCAAATCAAATTATTTTCAAATTTTAGCGAGTTCGTCGTCTCGTCGTAATTACGGTTGCGACAATCATCCATACTCATTTGTAATTGAGTGAAAGTCGACTTAGGTAAAACATTCAACGCTGAGCCACCATGCCATAACAAAACCTTTGCATTTCAAGGTTATGTGTAGAGCACGAGGATTCATTTCTAATTGAGAAACAATCTCTTCATCAAAGAAGGTGATCATATTTACACGCTTCACAAGATCCACCATATTAATTACCTTTTGAAGAGTAATATCTAGCTTGACATATGCGTCTTTCAAAACTTTCAAAATTTGTTTTCCTATGAGGCTCCGATGTTAAGATAAGTGATAAAAGAGAGATTCTAGCAGGTGTCTTCTTCAATTGTTCCATCATATCATACTCACTTTGTTTCATGATTTTTAGGAATTCATCCTCTTCTTCTTCCTTCTCTTTGTTCTCCATTTCCCTCTATTACCGGTTCTTTTTTTTCTTTTTCTCATTTTCCTTAAAACCATAAAACCTTCCACTCTTTGTGATCCCCCCCACTCCTGCTTCAGGGGTCATAGTCTCTCCTACCTTTTGTAGATTAGAGCAAGGCATTGAGCTACTTCCAATCATCTCAATCTTTGTCTCACAATTCCATGGTACTGCATGTGTGTCTTCAAAAGTGAATGGAACTGGCTTCTTCACAATCACAACCACTTTCTCAGGAGTAGGCGATTCATTCAAACATGGAACCCAAAGTACAAATCGCTCAATAACGTTGACTTCTTGTGAAAAAGCCGTTTTTTGTCATACTTCTATGACTCCCATGGTTAGTAGATTTTGGACTCAAACTTTAAAATCCCAGCAGTTCTCAATATCATGTCCCTTTAGTCCAAAATGGTAGTCGCAACTTGTCTCTTTATCATATATTTCTTCGTCTTTTGTTATGGTCGCTATCACATCATAACCATCTCTCTTTAGTCCCTAAAACACTTCCTTCATAAGGGTCTTCAATTTTAAAACTTTCTTTATTAGTAGCCCTTTCTTCTCAATAGCATTCACAGAGCTTCTCTCGTGGTTCGGAATAGGATTGTTAATAATGTTGGGCCCTTTTCTCATGTTGAATATCCATCCTTCCACAAGCAATTAATTTCCTAACTGCCGTTTGTAAACACCCAATTACATCCGAGGCTCTCGGTCGCTAACTTATTAATTAACCCTAATTTAAATTATAAATGGATATTAAACAGAAAACAAAAATATGTATGCAGAAAGGCGGACAAACGGAAGAGAATGTCGAAGCAGGAGGGAATAAATAAGGTAAATTAAAGGAAAATAAAAACCTGAAAAAAAATATAATAAAAAATCTGGAAAGAATGATAAAAAATTCAACATCTGGAAAAAATAATAAAAAATTTAAAATATAGAAAAAAAGAATAAAAAAATTTTAAATCTGGAAAAATAAGAAAAATTTTTAATTTGGAAAAAATAATAAAAAATTCAAAATCTGGAAAAAATGAAAAAAAAAATTTTAAATCTAAAAAAGAAATAAAAAATTTAAAATATGGAAAAAAAAAATTAAATCTGAAAAAAGAAATAAAAAATTTAAAATCTGGAAAAAATAATGAAAAATTTAAAATATAGAAAAAGTAATAAAAATCAAAAAGCTGGAAAAGAAAAATAATGACTAAAAAAGTTGAAAATGAATGTAGAAAAATAATAGAAAGGAAAAATAATTAAAAATAAAGAAGTCTGAAAAAAAATTAAAATAAAAAAGTCCGAAAAGAAAATAATAATAAAGAAAATGAAAAAAAAGAAAAAATCTAAAGAAAAAGGAAAAGAAAAGCGGACAATGATAACAAAAAGAGGAGGGGTATAAATAGGTGAAAGGAATTGGTAAGAGGGGTCTTTTGGGCGATTTTTCCTTCAGATACTCCCTTTTGCTTGAAGTGGTGAAGGAGAGGGCGAGACTCAGAAATTGGAGGTTAAGCATCTTCTGGTGACTCACGATCGCTCAGGTTCGGAGGATTATTCTTCAAGAATTTCTTGGATTCTACATTGCTTGCTTCACTTGGTTGGTACTCAATCTACACTCCAAGCTTCGAATCTGATCAAGGAAATCTCCAGAGTCCTCTCACGAAGGTTAGTGTTCTCATACGATCTCGATCTTGTAGGTCACATGTTCAATGGCTAGGTATGAATAAGATGTGAATGTTAAATTTAAACAAGAATCACATAGGTCTAAATCAGCATAAGCGCATAAGTAAATTAGTGTAATCTGAATCGTGATGAATACTAGGTCCACTCAGTGAATCGATATTGCTGAAAAACTATTACTAACTAGAATAATGTTAGCACGAACACGATCCCTGCGTCCGAGCCTGATTTAGTGTTGCTAGAAGAGTTGTTTGAATTACGCCACCAACACAATAAGCACGTATGGGTAGACATGGATCTATGAATAAGGTAGTGGTGAAAACCTAGCCATAAGTCTAGGCGAATTTAACCCAAGAACATAGGCTCACATCCATCCTTAACGAGCTTGAAATCGTTCATGGCTGAAGCCATAACAGAACTCAACGATCGGATATTTGGAATTAGCTGGGGAGTGAAATCTTGGCCCCGGGACCGAAGAGCTTTGGTTAAGGCAGAGAGGGATGAGCGCCCAAGCAACCATCTGTTTCATAGATCGAAAACAGAGCAAAGTATAGCTTCATCGGGTCCATGGTGGTTCGTAGTCGAACGTGCCAAGAATGATGGAGAGCATGGGCCATGGTCGGCGAGGCTTGCAAAAGAGGAAAGAAAGCAAAGCACCTAGCCTATCCTACTCCATGCAAGGACCATGAAGACAGCATCGGAGAAGACGATGTGAAGGACTCCCAACGAGTCTTGAGGCCGACGCTATGCAAGCATGGATGAATGTGCTGAAGAACCCCTGTTAGTAGCAAGCCGGACCCCTGGGAGATGCAAGGAACAGGACTCACCTTGTGAACCTCTTCGTCAAGCATACAAGGCCATTGTCGTTACGAATGGCAAAGCCGTGCTCGGGACAGGTGCAACACATGAGGTATGGCTCTCGACCTGACCAAGAAAGGTGCCCAAGGGGAGGTGTTCGTTCAGGGAAGCGGCCAGCAGAAGGAAGGCTCAAACTACTTGCTCTGCCCACCCCTTTGACGTGCTAAGGAGCTTTGGCATGCACAGACTTGGCACCATGCCCAGGCTGCCCCCCATTAACCCATGCATTCGGATTTCTACGTGGAGAAGGTCCATGTAGCTATAATGGTTGCAACAAGAGTCGGTGAGGGGAGATGAGGCTCACAATGACAAGCTGGAAATGAGTCAAAGGGTAGGTAAGAATGGGTGCCCCTGGTAGAACACCTCACAAGCCTTGCACTTCATAGGTGATCCTCACATTCAGTAGAGCTAGCTCAAATATTGATAGGAGCAACATGGAACATCAAGTAGAGATGGCTCCAGTGGTCAGAAGCACAGCCCTCCAATCTTAATGCCCCCCTCTTCGAATCCTAGGGGAGGCATTTTGAACCCTTTTCCCACTATTAAACTTCTCTCAAATTACCAAAATGCCCCTTGGCCCACGAAATTACCAAAATGCCCCTTAGCCCACGAAATTACCAAAATGCCCCTAGACTTTCCCACAACTACCAAAATGCCCCTCAACCCACGAAATTACCAAACTGCCCCTGAACTTTCCCATAATTACCAAAATGCCCCTCATCCCACAAAATTACCAAACTGCCCCTGGACTTTTCCACAATTACCAAAATGCCCCTCACTTTTCCAAAATGTTACATTAACTCCCGAAAATCCCATAATTGTACATTAACCCCCGAAAATCCCATAATGGTACATTAACCCCAGAAATTCCATAATTGCTAATAAACCCTCAAATTCTCCACAATTACATTTTATCCCCTAACTTCCCATAATTAGGATAAAACCCCCAAATTTCCCTTAATTGCTAATAAATCCCCAAACCTCAAATAAAATTGCTTCCTTTCCAAAAGCATGCTCTGCTTCTGATAGTTAAAATAAATTTTCCTTTTTCGACTCTCTTCTTTAAAACAAAAGCTCCCTTTTTCAAATATTTTGGGATTCTTGGTCTCATGCAATGGGCTATCAACAGAGAACTAGCAGTTCACCTGCTGTTCAACGTTTATCAGTCTGTATAGACCCCCGTGCTACCGTAGCCGTCTCGGGTCTTGTGCATGAGTGGACTAAAGGTCCTTCCAAAAAATAAAAACTCCCTTTTTCAAATATTTTGGGATTCTTGGTCTCACGCAATGGGCTATAAACGGGGAACTGGCGGTTCACCTGCTGTTCAACGTTTATCAGTCTGTATAGACCCCCGTGCTGCCGTAGTTGCCTCGGGTCTTGTGCATGAGTGGACTAAAGGTCCTTCCAAAAAATAAAAGCTTTTTTTCAAAATTTTTGGGACTCTTGGTCTCGCGCGACGGGCTCTAAATGGGGAACTAGCGGTTCACCTACTGTTCAACATTTAGTAGTCTGTATAGGCCCTCGTGCTGCCGTAGCCGCCTCAAGTCTTGTGCATGGGTGGACTAAAGATCCTTTCAAGAAACGAAAACCTCTTCAAAATGTCATCTTTCTTTTAAACACCTCTGAAGGTCAAGCCTTCACCAACCAGAACTACGTAAGCCTTGAGTTTCCCATTGCACCGGGGAATACGTAGGAGCAGGATCAAATCCTGTCAGGCTAACCTCCATCAAGTTATTTATTTTTTCAAATCAACTAAGGGATCAAACAATTTTCAAATAATCACACACTCAGTTTAAGGGTACTGTTCTTCGGAACAGGCCAGTGGGGTGCCTAACACCTTCCCCACTCGTAACTGACTCCCGAACCTAAATCTCTTCCTCGAGTCAGGGTTTTTCCAAATCTTTTTTCCTTAAATAAAAATTTGGTGGCGACTCCACATATATCAAAATAAATTCTTTTTTTTTAAATTTTAGCGAGTTCATCGTCTCGTAGTAATTACGGTTGCGACACCGTCTTGAATCCTTCACAATCCTCATTTGAATGCCCAACGATCCCCATATGATATTTACAAGTCAGGTTAGGGTTATACCATGTCGGAAATTGTGGTTGCATTGGATGCATGGGTATTTCAGAGATTAGATGAGCATCAAACAAACGCTGGAATAGATCACCATTAGAGATAGTCAATCTAGGGAAAGGTGGTAAGTTTTGTGGGCGAGGTTGACTTTGGTTTTGAAAATTTGGTCTAGGAGGATGATTTGGGCTATTTGATGGGTATATAGAGGGGTAATTAGTGTATACAGGACAAGTATGAACGTATGGTTCAGTGACTGTACATTGTTGATTTGGAATGGAGTTATGTTTGAGTTTAGGTTTTGTTGATATGGCAGATTGGGTCATACTGGTGCTTGGCAGAAATGGTAAGGGTCAGGGTTGAATGTTGGTGCTTGGTACCCAGGTGTTGATGATGGATGTCGTGGCATAAAGGTTTGGTAACTTTGGTGGACTTGGTTTATCTTAGGTTCTTTTTTCTTTGTTAGGGTCCCTTTTTCGCTTGACTGCTCTCTATTTGTTCTACTGGCAACTTTTCAGCCTTTGACAAGATCTCAATCCTTTCTCAAGCAGTTATCAAGTTAGCAAAATCTCTATAAGCTACGTCAGTCATTGATCCAATATATGGTGATCCTAAATTTCCTAAAAATTAAGAATACATTTCTGATAGGGTCAGTGGTGGTCGTACTTGAGTTGCTAACATCCTCTACCTCTAAGCATACTGCTTAAAAGTTTCATCGTTTCTCTTTTGTAAAACACTCACCTGGTCTCGAGTTGGGGCTATGTCAAGATTAAAGCAATATTGGTTCATGAACAAATCTGCCAAAGTCCTTCCAGAAGAAATTTTGGAGTGGTCCAAATGGATGTACCATTTCAATGTAGGTCCAATCAAACTTTCATGGAAAAAACTAACTAGAAATCTTTCATCTTTCGACCAGATAATCATTTTGGTATAATACGTTTTGAGGTGGAACAAAGGATTACCACTACCATCATACTTGCTGAACTCTAGGACCTTAAAATCTCTAAGAACAATGACTTTTATGGTTGGGCACAATTCTTCTATTCCCAAGGATCCGTATGCACTAGGACCTTGGATGGCCTTAATTTCTTCTTTCATCTTCTCCATCCATACCTCCTTCATCTTGTCATATGATGTTGGAATATGGACAACCCCTGTAGATTTTCCATGGGTGAATATGTGAGGTCCTTCCCATGTTGGATTAGCATTATTATAAAACTGGGCATTAGCATTTCCCAAGGATTGGTATCCCTCTCCAATTGGGATCTCAAATGGTACTATTTGGACGCATGTCCATTGATGATTAACTCCCATTGCACTAGATACTCCTTGAGCAACATTCGTGAATAATGGAATTGTTATTGAAGTGGTAAAGGACGTGAGAGAAGGCATTGTCATTGATGAACTAAATGGTGGGACAGTCGAAAAAGGTGGTACTGTCATGGCAACGGGAGCAAATAGAACTGTCAGGGAAGGGGAGGTTATCAGATGTGTAGGATTGGAGGTGACCAGAGGCAAATCCACATGTAGTTGACCACTTAACGGAGCCCTATTAACGTTGAGCAAATTTATGGCCTTATTCATCCTCAATAGCATTTCCTCCATTCTTATTTGAGCTTCTGACATCTCATTCATTTTTCCTCTCACTACGTCGACTTCCATGCCTAGATTCCTTTTCGGTTGGTTCTCTTCTACCATTCTAATTTGCTATAGTATTATGAATATGAACTCAATTGGCACCACTTTTGTTTCAGTTGTATGATGGTTAAAATGCCTATTTATTAAAAGAAAGCAAAAAGGTTAAGATTTCAAATTAGAAATGATTTATTACCTTTGACTGGTCTCAAAGGGGATGCAAGCATTTAGTAGCAAGAAATGACCCTTTTCTTTCCAAATTGGGGTACCATTAACAACTAATCTAAGGGAGCATTCACTCCTCAATAGATTGTCGTCTCACTTTCTAACAATATGACTTAAGCTTCAAATCTAGAGTTCCCTCATTTTTAGTTACAAACCATAGAGTCTCGAAGTAGAAATGAGGTTGATTGCCAATTCAAGGGAGATTTTATTCCTCAATGAGTGGCGTCTTAAAAGAGATATCACTACACCATAAGGATGAACCAACTCTAATTCATTATAAGTGCATGGAGATCCTTGTTTAGAGAAGATATTATAGAAACTTATATTCGCATCACAAAATAGAAGGGACTATATTAATGTCTTATGTTTGCATCACAAAATACAAAAGGATATGCAAACAAAATACAAAATGATTACATCAACAGTCTTGTTCCCTATTTAATTACAAAAGAAATCATCTACTTTTAGTGAAACAACATCAGTATGTCATATTTCAAGTCTCTTCCACAAGAAGATCACATTATCCTCTTACTTCTCTTTTGTCTAAAACTTTTGGCAAGTTTTTGGCAGTATTCCATAAACTTGTTGAGCTCCGATGGTATCGTGAAGAGATTTGTACTCATTTGAACTTCTGCTTCATCTAAGTATTTAATGAACTGCTGAGAATGAAAGTGAACTTCATCGACCATGTCTTCATACTTCTTGATCCATGTTTTCTTTTCATTATTCTCATTAATTTCCTCTATTTTCCAACCTTCCACCCACTCATTCTTTTCATTTTCCTGCTTCAATGCCTCAAGCCTCAATTATTCTTTTTCTTTTCCCAATTTTTCAACAAATTTTCTCAATCTTGCTTCATTTTTTACCTGCTTCTATGAATAAATCATAATACTTCTTAGCTGAAGCCCATCCATGATCAGCTTGATGTTCAACTCCACTCAAAGCTTCTTGCAGGGATTCTATTTGTTGTCCTTGTGCATGATAATTAGATTGAACCCTTTCTTTTTTCCCCCATCACTTGAACCAACAGCTTTTCTTGGGCTTCTAACTTCTCTTGAATCTTCTTTAATTCGATGGTGACTCTATCTTGCTATGGTTCCCTTTCTTTTCTCACCCTTTTTATTCGACTTGAAGACTCAAAAGCATCAGCACACTCGTCCTTCAAGTGTCCAATTTCTATATCCTTCTTTTCACAATTTCTTTGGAGAATAATCACTTCCAATTCAGTTTGTTCTTTCCTTTCCTCTAACAATCTCATTTGAGCCTTCATCATTTCCAATTAAGTAGTCATACATGCTATGGTTTAAGATGATTCGCGAGAACAACCTTCATCTCTTGCAACAGACTTCGAAATAAGGTCTGGTACCTCCCTCGTCTTCCTCCATTCCTCATACTTAATAGAAGCAGTTGTAAACACTCAATTATGTTCGAGGCCCCATTTTAAAACTAATTAGTAAATAAGCTATAATTTAAATAATAAATAAACATTAAAAATTAAGAAAGCAGAAAATCAAGCAAATAAACAGAAAGCAAAGATAGATAGACAGAGAAACACACAATAGGATAAATAATAAAAATAAAAATAAACAATAAACAATAAATAAAATATTAAAAAAAATGATAAAGATGAATGAAAAATAGAAAACAAAATAAGTAAGAAGGGAAAACTGAAAAAATTTAAAGAAAAAAAGAGAAGAGAGAAAAAGCAATAATAATAATAAAACAAATTAAAACAAAAAAAATAGAATAAAAAGTATATAAATAAAGAACTGAAGAATAATAGAAAAATAAAAAATAATAAAAAATTGGAAATAAAAATAAAAAAAGGGGGGAAAGTAAATAAAAAAAGAAAAAAAAGAAATTTTCAAAAATTTGATAAATCAAGAAAATAATAAAATAAAATAACAAAAAATAGAAAATTACACAAAAAAATAAATAAAAAAGAAAAATAGAGGAAGAAAGGTTTCTGGAAAAATCTATTACAGAATAATCAAAATAAAAAAAGAAAGGGAAAACCAAAAGAGAGAAAATTAAAAAAAATATATTAAAAATAGGAAATTAAATAAAGAAAAAAAACAGAAAATGAAATAAATCTGGAAAATAATAAATAAATAATAATAATAATTTTTTAGTACAAAATAAAAATTAAAAACAAAATAATAAAAACAAAAATTAAAAACTAGATAAGAAATTAAAAAAATAGAAATAACAGAGGAGCAGAACGGAAAATAAAACTGAAAAATAAACTAACTAAAAAAGGGGGGAAGAACAAAAAAGTAAAAAGAGGCATGCATGAACAATTTTTTTGAGAACTTCAGAGGCTGAAAGGGATTCGCTTAGGCCCTAGCCTTCTGAAGAAGGATAAGGGAAGAGGAGAAGAGAAAAAAAGGGGTGGAAGACTCTCGCTTCCTCTCGGCTTTTCGAACTCTCAGTGGCTATAGGAAGAGAGAGCTTGATTCCTAGGGCAAGAGGAAACCATTAGAGGTCCATTCATGTTCATCTCCGGTGCGGCAAATTGGGGAATACCACATAAAGATCTCAATTCCCGATCAAAACTCCTGGATCTGGAGACAATCAAGATTCATCCTGCCTGCTGTGGATGAGTACCTTGCTAATCAGTGCTAGTCTTAGTCGGAAAGAGGTTGTGTCCTGAAAGTCAGGTTAGCATCATTCAAATTATGAGTTTAATTCGACATAACCTTCATCGCTTGATTTGTGTGGTTCATGGCTAAAAAACTGTTTGATAATAAAAATGAACTCAAGATCCTGACCACTTGGTTAAAATAGGGCATAGGATTGCTATGTGTAATCATTCAAAATTAAATCCGAATGAGTTTGTACCCTGCAATGTGGGAATAAACGGGTTCTGGTTCTGAATTCAAAGATCCTGATGAGTTGGTTAGGATTTTCAGTTGTTGCATATACTTGTTAAGTTGAATTGAATGACTATAGGCATAAACAACCTGTTCCGATTTGAAACCATGCATGAATAAAGGCCAGGCCAAGTTGCTACGTGAGGGTTTGGACATCGATCTTTCAGTCTCCCACAGGCACCATGCAAAAGTAAATTCCATCTTGATACCAAAGAGAGTAGCAGCCGATGCAGTGTTACTATCCTTAAACGTTGGGGGCGGGGGGTCTCCCCGTGTTTGATTCACACGAAAATTTTGCTCCACACGCACGTGAATGGCTTCCCTTGAAGCTGTCCTCGCGTGGCATGGCTACATGTCAGGAAACACATGCTCAAGGCCATGCACGTGGTTTGACCGAAGGTCAAGAGGATGGTATGTGAGACATCATGTCCCATAATTCAACTACCCTTCTTGAATATGTTGTTACCAGATGCTTGACAAGAGAAATGTGAGGGAATGAATCCAAGTAGAGAATCCAGCCTAGTTAACTAGCTCGTGACCTACACCCCCAACCCTTGTGCCAATAGACACGTCCAGGGATCGTCAATGCCTCAATATGCAAGTCTTAGTATGAGTATGGGTGGGAATTGCCTACTCTGATAGGTCCCTCATCACGGCTATTGCAGGGGTCGCTGTGTACCCAAATAGTGAGACTACTACGTGGAAAAACAACAACCCATGCAAGTCTTGGCATAACATGTTACTTGGACGTTGTGCGTGTACTACCTGGCTAGAGCATACCTCAGTTCAGGCATGATCCTTAAGCTTCTCACATGGAGGGCTACTACGATTACACATCTGGACGCATAGTACATTCGTGAATCCTTACAACCAAGGCAATAGATTAGCATTGACATGTATTCTCTGTTAAGGATAGGGGTGCAGATTGGTATCTCAGGTCCCCTTTCGAAATGTGGTGCACCAAGCCTGTTGAGTGGGTATTTGTTCTTGAAGTAACTAAGAAATTTCTGGTGTCAACTGGGCTTCAAAGGAAATCGTTATTCTGCATGCTCAAAAGAATGACTAAGTCGTGCATGCCAATAAAGGTTCCATGCATGTCTAGAGGCAAAATCAAACTGGCTTTAATTAAAAAAGGAAGATAGCAAAATATAATTGGAGGTATGGTACAAATGGTTAGCCCGCTACACACGTGCGACTGCGTCCAGTGTTCGATCCCCCATAGGGCTTCACATGCATGGAGACGCAAGATTTCAATCCTAAACCGCATGCCCTTATATTCACTCTTGCATGGTATTCACTGTTGCATATGGTATTCATTATTGTATATCCTAAGCTGCATGCTGCACACTGCATATCATGAAATTAATATGCAATTAGACAACGCATTGCATATCACAAAGTTGGCCATTGTCATTTATTAATCTCTCTTATCGAGTTTATTTTATTTTCAAATCAAACCAAATTTATTTCTTTTGCTCAAATTGAAATCTAATTCTTTTTTTTAAATCAAGTTAAAAAAAATCAAATTCAAACCAAAGTTATCTCCTTTTAATCCAGGTCAAAGTCAAACAAATTTTTAAATTAAATTTAATTCTTTTCCTGAAATTTTAATTCAAATTCATTTTTACTCAAATCAAGGTTGATTCTCTTCACCAAAGTTCAAATCGAATAAAATTATTTTCCTCAGGTTTCAAATAAAATTATTTTTCCAAATCAAGTTTAAATTCTTTCTTCCCAAGAAAATGAAATTCTTCCTTTTTTTTATCAAGTCAAGTCTAAATTCTTTCTTTCAAATAAAATCAAATTCTTTTTTCCAAATCGAGTTTACTTCTTTCTTTCAAGTCAAGTTCGATTCTCGAAACTCAAGCCAAGTTCCTTTTTTTAGCCTAATCAAAATTCATTGTATATCAAGTTCACTTTTCATTTTCAATCAAGTTCATTTCAAACCAAGTTCATTTCAAACCAAGTCGAGTTCAAATGCTCAAGTTCAAGTCAAGGTCATTTTTAGTCAAGTCAAGTTCAATTCCCCAAACTCAAAACCATGGTAATTTTAAGTCAAGTTTCATCTTTTTCTTCAAATTTTGAATCAAATTCATCTCTTATTTCAAATCAAGCTCAATTCTTTCTCATCTTTATTATTTTTCAAATTAAATTAATTTTGAAATCCCAAGTCTCACACAATGAGCTCTAAACGGGAAATTGACGGTTTCACTGCTGTTTGATGTTTAGAGATTCATATGGATCTCAGTGCAGCCCTCATTTGTCTCGAATCCTGTGCATATGTGGACTAAGGATTTTTTATTTTAAATACTTTCAAAATACTCTGTTTTCAAGCACCTCTGAAGGTCAAGCCTTCACAACCAGAACTACGTAAGCCTTGAGTTTCCCATTGCACCGGGGAATACGTAGGAGCAGGATCAAATCCTGTAAGGCTAACCTCCATCAATCTATTTATTTTCACATTAATTAAAGGATCAAACAATTTTCAAAAATCACACACTCAGTTTAAGGGTACTGTTCTTCAGAACGGGCGAGTGAGGTGCCTAACACCTTCCCCACTCGTAACCGACTCCCGAACCTAAATCTCTTCCTCAAGTTAGGGTTTTTCCAAATATTTTCCCTTAAATAAAAATTTGGTGGCGGCTCCACATAAAACAATAAACGATATTTTCAAAATTTTAGTGAGTTCGTCGTCTCATCGTGATTACAGTTGCGACAGCAGTTATCCTTGACTTTTCCAATTCCTTCTCTCCTACTTTTTTTATGTCTCTCCAAGCTCTACGAATCTTTTCATGCTGTCTGGTATCTTTATTTTCATCATATTGGAAACTAAGGCCTCCAAACTGTTCTTCATGCAGCTTAACTTGAGTCCACTTCAACTGTCTAAGGACCATGGTCGGGATATATGAAACGCAACCTCGTGGACCCATTAAGGGAACATTAGGGAAGTCACCACAATTGTAAATAATGGAATCTGATCAATACCAAGGGCATACCCATACAAATTTTCTCAATTCAACCATGTACATCTCATCTTTCAAATCACTAACTCGTTGCTCTTTCCAAGGGATGCAATGAAAGTCCTTCAACGGATCAACTAAAGGACCCATATACCCTCTTGCATTCATATGAATCACAATCCACACGTACAGTAGATGTAGACAACAACATAGAGTTCCCTCGTTTTTGCGGTGGCATATCTCCATTGAGAGGAAAGTGTCTGATAAGATGGCTGGCACTGAGTTTGCACCTTGTTCTTCAAATTGAAAGAATACATCCATGGCTGCTCGGTCTACCATGTTTGGTGTAAATGGGAAGAATACCAGTTCGGTAAATGGTTGCGCCAATGCCCGGTTAAAGAAATTCCAACTACCTTTCTTGGCCAAGCACTCTAGGTGAGCTTCCATAAAAGATTTCTTTAATCCTTAAACCATTCTTCTTTTCTCTAAATCTAGCTGATTAACCGATAAACCAATTAACCTAGCCACTTTCTTTACTTCTACATGTTGACCCTTGTAGAGATACATGCTAACACCTTCTTTGGTTAGAAGTCTTATCATTGTGGTGTATTCTTCAATTGTGGGAGTGATGTCTAGGTGGAAGAGCTCAAAACATCTGAAAGTAGGATTCCAAAACTGTGCGAGCACACTTAACACAAGACCTTTTACTGCGATGTCTAATAGATCTAGTATCCGTCCATATCTTTTTGCAAAACCTGATTGAGCTTCTTTGGTCATCAGTTGACTGATCTCTTTCACTCTCTTCAGGTCGTTACAAATCACAATCACTTTAGTACTCTTCTTTGACTTAGACGTATTATTCGAATTATCTTAGACCTTATCCATTTCTTGCTATTGAATGTTGGTAAGTCCTTTTGGTAGACCAAACAAGTTTCCTAAAAACAAAAGAAAAAACATATAAAGATAGACAAGACAAAATAAAATGAGATGCATTCTAACTTATCCTAAGTCTCCTAATAATGCCATGTTATACCCCCGATCCTATATCTATTGATGATGCCATGAATTTTAGATATGCTAACATGTGGTGATGCAAGCAGCATAAATGAATTGGGGAATTGTTGGTCCGTTAATAGGATTTTTTTCAAACACGATTATTTTTCCAAAATTCTTATTTTTGTTCCTTTTGTATTAATAGACTAACAATTTTACCATTTCAAATACTTCAAATGCATGGGTGTCCTAGGAATGATGATATGATGCGTGAAATACTTTTCTATTTTTTTTATTTTTATTTTTTTGTTATAAAATGACAAAATATGCTTATGCTTTGATAAATGGATGATATTTAAAAGAAGTGATATGAAAGAGGTACGCTCATATGTTTGTCCTAAGAAAAGGGTAATACTAAAGGTTGAGTGTTCCTAAGAGTATGATTCTAACCAGGGTAGTCACTATGTTCAACTACTTGTGTAAGATTTTCCAGGATAAGTCTATACTCCTAAAGGTCATGGTCCCCAGATTGCCTTCATCCAAAGGATGAAGATCTAGCTCATGAATTGATCACAAGTAGGGATAAACCCTCTCAATGTAACCACCTCACAAAACTAGTAGCAATCTGAGTGGTGAATCAACCATGCCAAGTGAGCACAAGGCCCTTCAATGACAATGGTCAAGACACCTACTAATCCTCGGACGTGCAAAGACTCGGGTATAAAGCCCAAAGAGTGTGTGAGGTAAGTGTTAAATGAAGTGTATGTTAAAAGCATACAAACCTGTACAAAGACCTAAGACTGCTAAAATATACAAAATAAAATTCAAATACAAGATAAACACATAGTAACAAATAATCCTCTATCCTAATATTCACACTAGAGGCCAACAATCAATATTATTTACAAAACAAAATAAATATTCTATCCTTATTGACTAAAATCTATAAAATAAAATTACAATGAACTATTATTTACAATATCATTTATGATAAGATGATAATAAATAAAATGATATAAATGATAAAGATGATAAAATGACATGATTAAATAGATATCATTAAAAATAAATATTTACAGTATGAAAATAAACAACCAAGTCAATCAAAAGAAATAAAATAAATATATAAAATTATTAACAATTTGCATAATTGGTTTAACCAAGACTTGACTTTCTAATAATCCTCAATGGAGTCGCCAACTGTCACAACCAGAATCGTGACGCGAATACGAGATACAACTATTTTTTAAAATAAATGTTTTTTTAAAAATGGAGTCGCCGCCAATTTTATTTAAATTAGAAAAAATTGAAAAAATCCTCTTATTTTAAAATAAAGAAATAATTTAAGGAAAACATAATAGGTTCGAAGTCGATTATTCCTAGAGAAGGATGGAAACTTAATCCCATAGTACCTTTAATTAGATTGTGCAAATTAATAATAATTTTAAAATATTTATTTTATTATTTTTAATACATAAGAAGGAATGAAATTAGAATAACCTTTCTAAAATTAAATAAATAATTAAATAATAAGAACAAATATTATGAAAATTAATTTTGACTTGACGGTTTAATTTCCGCTTCCATGTATTCTTCGATGTAATAAGGAATCCAAAGTCACGTACTTCTTTATAAAATAATTATGCGTTTATTAATTTAACGAGAAAAATAAACTTAAAGTTATTTTAAAAACATGTTTTAAAAATATAAGGTAGCGTCAAATTACTCAATAAATCTCAAGCATAAAGATCAATTATTGTCATTAGTTATTATAGTCTTTTCAACGAAAAATACATCAACAACTAAAATATTTATTTGAAAGTAGAATCACTCTATATTAAACTTAAGTTAGTATGAAACTAATCAATAAATCTTTACATTTAAAATTTAATTATTCTATCCATTTCATTAATCATGCATAGATTAAAACACATACTAAAAAATAAATAAATAAAATTAACTACTAGAATAATATTTCATAATAAACTTGATAATAAAAAAAACCATAAAATAATCCAGTAACAAATATTGATAATAAATATCTCAACAATACATATGATAGAAATAATAATAATAATAATAATACTAAATTCTACGTATAAACTAATAATAATAATAAATCAACCATAATAATAAAACATTAATTACTAAATATCAATACAATAATAAAAATTGATCAACCAATTAAACAATGATAACAATGAATATACCATTAACTTAACTTCACAATAAATAAATAATATCCTCCAATTTTCTAATCAAACCAAGTTATCCTACTACACTAATTTAATTATTACTAATTTTAAATATTAAAAAAATAAAATATATAACAATAAATAAATAAGCTTTCCTTTTATATAATTTAATATATATATATATATATATTTTTATGTGATAAATCAAAATATATATATATATATATATATATATAACATCGTGGTTTTCCAGTTGATTTTGGATCAACATTCATTGGTTTATATGTACATAAAAAAATAGAATTTAAATTTTGTTCAACATCTAAAAAAAAGAAGAAGTTAAATTAATAATAAATAAAAAATATTATCAATATATTAGCAATCCTATCTTGATTCTCTATTCATAAAGCCCAAACAACAGTCCAATTTATCATTTCTATGCTACTTTTTTCAAATGCAAGTTAAACTTATTAAATATTTGAGTAAAAAAAAAATATGGATTGCCTTATAGGAGCCTAGCGTTCACGCATACGCACACATACGCACACAGAAGGAACAAGAAAGCGACGTTGGAAGTTCACAGCGAGAAGGGGAACGTGAAAATAGGGAAGAAAGGATCTAGGGAGAGAAGAGATTTAACTTAAACTATTTTTAATATTCATGAAAACATGCCCGGTGACCAGAACCGTGGAGGTATGCCATGGTGGTTTTGCTATGGGGACACAGTGATGCAGCGGAAACCATGGGAGCACCACCAGGTAGTCTTATTTTAATTTTAATTATATATATATATATATATATATATATATATATATATATATATATATATATATATATATATATATATATATATATATATATATATATATATATATATAAATGTCTGATTCTGGTGCTGTTAGATTGTATTTGATTTGTCCACCATTTTCAAGCTATTTTAGTATAAAATGAATCTATATGAACAAAGATCAAAAAAATCACATAAAGTAATAAATAAGTTAATTGAAAAAAAAGAAAGGGAAACCGACTGGGTTGAGTGTAGAATCTGTAACTAGACTCGCTATCCTCTTCTTTTTGCCTTGCGTTGTGTTTCTCAGCAAGTCCTTCTCCCCTGTTTCTCAACTTTTGTCCTTGGAGTTTTTAAAAATGATTTGAACCCCCTCCTTTCAATAATGCAATTCCCTTTTATTGTCAAGGATTGATTTGCTTGTTCTAAGCCCGAAAAATGGCTTTCTCTCCTTAATAGTCCCATCCTAGCCATCCTCTGCAGCTGAGCTATGTCTGTTAATTCACCTATTTTAACTCAAATTTAAACTTTATTTTTTAGAAAATTAAATAAAATTTTATTTTTATTTATATATACATGATTTTAAATTAACTAAAATTTGAATTAAGATTAAAGAAAATAATTAAAGGAATAAGATAATAATAAAAAATAAAAATAAAAATGAAAAAAAAATAATAATAAAATAAAAAAACAAAAATAAAAATAAAAAGCTAAAAATCGGTATTCACAATCATTATAATTAATGGATGTGAACGCTTAAGCCAATTGCCAAGTATGCTCTAGGCCGTCCTTGTTTAATTCTCTTGTAAGAAATGACTATTGGTTTGAATTTAATCTCCAGCAGCTTGAGCGAATGTAGATGACGAATGTTATGTCATTTATATTAGGATTAATCAATTATTATTTCCTTCTGAATTAAGAATTCAAATAAAATCAATTAAACAAAATTAAATTCTATTTATAACCTACTCAACACAAACAATTATATAATTTTATTTTAATAATGAATGGTGGGTTAAAATTTATATATTTAATTTGTTGGAGTTTAAGAGGTTGACATCCTATAAAATTTTAATAATTTTAAAATAATTAAGATTGAATAAATAAATCTTTAGTCTGGCAATGAACTTTACTTAATGTTGAAAGAAGAAAAAAGGGATCGTTTACAGAAGAGAAGACTCAACGCAGAAATTCGTCTCAAACGTTAAGGATGTAAAGTCTATTGAAGTATATTGATGATTACAAGGCATTTTAGGTAGTTCCCAGTTCAGTTCAATTCGAAGGATTACTTTAGTAAGAGACAAAAGTTAAAGTCACCTTTTAAAAAGTACAATCATCAGGTTTATAAAAGGAATATTGAACCTTTAGGTGTTATATTGAGATTTGAGATGAATTGGGAAACTGTGGTAGGCGAGGTCAACATGCCAGACTTCACAGGTTGATTCTCAATAAAGCTGGCCTTACGCCTCCACCAATACCTTGGAGCATTAATTATTCAAACACATACCATGCAGCTTGAGTCCAACGATCTTCGAATCGACTCTTGCATATAAATAGAAGACTTTTTGTGCAGAGTGCTGGCAAGAGAGAACACTACGCTGCTAATACAAAAAATACTTAACTTTTTATTATTATCATTACTTTGTAATTTGTATCTTTGTTTAAGATTATATTTTCTTTTATTATCTGTACATTCTGAATTTAGCCTAAAAGGGTTAAAAAAAAGAATATTTGGACCCTCCTAAGCTTGAACAAACTTGTTGTGAAACAATACTTAGAACAATTTGTGGGTATAGACTTTGTATAAATTTCTACACGTAATGAAGTTTTTGATGAAGGTAAAAGATTGGAAATAGCCTTTTTGTTAGCAAGAGTGAACCAATATATTCTTTTAGTATAAATTTCTCATTTCTTTCCTTTCTTAAGCATCTACTTTCTTACCAATCTGTTCAATTCCTATGTATAATCATTTTATTAAAAAAATTTTATAAAATTGATTCAACCTTCCATCTTAATTTATTTATTTTATTTTATTTTAGTTGATATCAAAGTTCACCTTCTTGAAACGGAACACTCTAACAATGATAGATGATTTTGCATCCATGCATGATAAATTATGACAAGCAACTCATCATTGAAGGGGTCTCTGTCACTAGACCACCAACATTTCTAGAAGAAGACTATTCCTGCTAAAAAAAATATGAAAATGTTTATAAACTAAATCCAGTAAAGTCTTTGAAATTTCATAAAAAATGACGACTACACTCTTTTAAATATTTGTAGGAACAAGATTCTAGAGATTTGTGATCCCTCAAACAAACTTCCAAAATACAAAATAATACTAGCCTACCGATCTTAAAAATACCAACTTTTTTAATAGTAATAAGTTTACCAATACAAATAAGTCTCCATAGTTTATGTTTTAAACCCTGACCTCCTTTTTTTCTTCTGAGAAGTTGGCATTTGCACCTAGTTAAGGACATAGGATTTTTAAATTTTAAAAGAAAAATAGATGATAAAAAAATGTTCATTAAGTAAACCCATTACAATTTTTGAAATGTCAAAAAAAAAAAATGATAACTACACTCTTTTAAACACTTCTATGAACAAAATTCTAAAGGTTTGTGATCCTCAAACAAACTTCCAAAATTCCTAATATATTTTCATTTAAAAATTATGATATTTAGTATTTTTGTATTAATTTTTTAAAAGTTCGCGTTAAATTTTTAAAAGTAAATTTTTTTATCGAATGAAAGTATTTTTAAAAATTATTTTTATTTTTAAATCATGTGACTTTGCATATGAAAATCTTTTAAATGCTAATATTTATTAAATTTTACAAATTATCACATTATAATAAATTTTAAATTTTTATTATAGAAAAAATAAATGTTAAATTATTAAATTATAATTAATTATAATTATAATTAATTATAATTAATTATAATTATAATTTAGTTTTTTAAAATTTATAATTTTAACATATAAAAATTAACATTTATTTTATAAATTTAATAATTATTTATTTAATATAAAAATTTTATGCCCTTGATTTCTTATCAATATAATATAATATTATATTTTTTTTATTATTAGTTACTAACAAAAACATTCATCAATAATAAAATATTTTTATTTTTAAATTTATTTTTATATATCAATTTTGAATTTATTAGAAGTTACAAAAATGAAATGGATAAAAATTCTTAAAATTAAATAAATTAATTAATAAAATTGTATCATAAATTTTTTTTTATTAATTTTTTATATTAAAATTTAAAATTTAAATTTGAATTAATATATTTAAAATTTTAATTTAAAATTTATTTTATTTAAAAGATAAAATCATCTTTAAATTTGTTATAATATGTTAATATTGAAAAATTAAACTGAATTAACATTTAGAAGGAAAAAGTTCAAATTTTTTTACAAAAATGTACATAATTAATAAAAAATATTTTATTTGATTTGAAAAATTTAAATTTTAAAAATTTAACTATAATTTTTAAAAATCTATAAAAGTATTAAAATTATAATTTTTTAACACAAAATGTATAAAATAATATAATTTATAATATTAATATAATTGGAGGGCAACAATACCTCTAATACAAGAGATATATAACAGAAAACTAATTCTGGTTTGTTTATTCATAATAATCACAAACTAAACTGATAAGAAAAAAATGTTGTATTTAATATTTATATTATTGATATTTATTAAAGAAAGTTGAATTTAAATTTAGAGAAGGGGTTTATATATACGAAGAAAAATAAACCAAAGTAACACACGTTTAAAAAAATTTAGGAAGCAACATCTTACTTGTTGAGAAGTTAGGCTTTTAAGAATTTGATGAAGGGAAGATCTTCTTGAGGTGTTAGGCATGTGATGATTTAAGAGAGGAGAGAATTTTTTTTAAGTTGATTATATATTTAAGGTTGAAAGTTGAAAGTTTAAATTTAAAAAAGTTTAGGTTATAGAAGAATGAAAAATGAAAATTTTAAGTGGAAGATTTGGTTAAATTATTTAAATAAATTTTGATGAAGTAAAATGATGAATATTTTTACTGTAAAGATTTGGCCATCATTGATTAATTAAAGAAGTGATATTTTTTAACTTCAAAGCCGGTCCTGGGTAGCTTTTGTTTCCTAAAATAAAATGAATAGCTTAAATATATCGAAAAGCCTAAAAAATCTCGTATGAATTTTGAAAAACCTATAATTACCACAAATGAATTAAATTAATGATTTTTATGTTTCATATAAAAATTAAGAATCCAAATTACAATTGATTCATCAATGTTCAATTTGCTTTTCCTTTAACATTAGACGCTTTTAAAACTTAAAATAATACAAGAAATTTTTATCATTTTTTTCTAACATATCAAGCACTTCGTTAGAATTCTACAATCTACTATTTAGTGATTTCTCATCCTATATTTCTAAGAAAATCATGCATTTGAAATTTATTTTTACTATCAATAATTACAAGATTTCACTTACAATGGTATGAATTCCAATTTTAAAAAAAATCCATGATCATTTAAAATTTGTGTAACATAATTTTGGTCCATTCCAATAAAAAAAATAAGATATATCAAAAATATTTTGTTATCCTCATAATTTAAACCATTAAATTTTATCTTTAGCTTTTGTTGCACTTTAGCATTAAGATTGAGTCTTTCCGATGCACTATCTCATTCTAATATTTCCTTTCCAAACAAATAAAACAAATAAAATTAAAGAACTTCGAGTGCTAATGAAAAATCCTTAAATAGTTAACTATACTTTTTGAACTTTTAGTAAAATATTCTTTAAATCCATCCTACTTGAATGACAACAAAAATGCTTAAGAGATTTAGTTTTATTCATTTCAACTATTTTTTAAAGTTCTTAAAAATAATGATAACTATTTATTATTAGAATCTATTAATTCTAGTTTTTTTTTTCATCTAATAATAAAATTCTAAAATATGCACTTAAGGAAAATCTCTTGATAGTTAAAAGTTACTACATAATGTTGCTAATAGAGTGGGAGAAACTCAAAGAGAGATCATCTTCCATACTAGGTGTTATATTAAGGGGTACATTTGTTCTTTAATTATTGATAGGGATAGCTATAGTAATATAGTTAATATTGGGCTAGTTATTAAGTTAGAATTAGAAACCATCCCACATCTTAAATCATATAAGCTTTAATAACTTAGTGATAATGAAGATTTGTTGGTTGATCAACAAGTTCTTCTCACATTCACCATTGGGAGGTATGAGGACAATGTTACTTGTTGTGTTGTCCCCATGGAGGCCAGCCATGTGTTATTGGAAAGACCATGATAATATGATAAGGATGTCCATCATGATGGTCGTACCAATAGGTATTTCTTCCAATTCAACTCTAAAAAATTACCCTAATTCTTCTATCCCCTAGTGAAATCTATCAAGACCAGATGCATATGAGTTAGAAAAATAGAGTTGAAAGATGGGGTTTGGAAAAGAAAAAAAATTAAAAAGATAAAAGAAAATAAAAATAATAAAAAGAAAAAAAAAGGTTAAGGAAAGTGAAGTCACCACATCTTTTATAAAGAAAAATGAAGTTAGGCTTATGATGAAGGATGATATAAGAAAAATCCTCCTTATTACAAAACCTCTTTCTGTAAGTCTCCTTCCCTTGAACCTCACCATTGAGGTAAGGTCTAGTATCCCTATAGGTAAAGGACCATCTTCTTTAGGAGGGAGTCACGAGATGATCATCTTAACGAGCAGTTTCCTTAACTAACCTCTTCTACTTGGGACACCATTATTACATGACATATTAAGGTTGTATGACTAAAACCATTCATTTGATTCAACCTTCATCTTTTCATATGCCTCATAGTATGATTTCACCTCTTAAGGTTCCTAGTATGCATCAATATTTGTTTTATCAGTTTTCATCTAGGTTTCCTCAATTGAGTGGGAGTGCTAACACCCATGATTGGGATGGTAAACCAACTAAGGCTTTAACAAGAACTTTATTACTACATCAACCTTCTTTACCACTGTATGAAGGGCTCAAGATACCCCCTCCATAGATTGGTGGGTATCATGTCTCACCTAGGGTAATGTTAAACACAAATCCATTGGATAAAATCCTAGAAAATATCTCAAATATCTTCTATAAAAACAATTTGGGACAAAAACTCATAAACCTATTTGTAATCCTGTATCCTCTATTTTACTCTTATGTTGGTTATGAGTTTCTAGTTCTCTACTACTTCTTATTTCTATTTGTTTGTATTTACATGTTTCTTGAAAAATTCACGAGGTTAGTATTTGACCCAAGTATTCCTATTGTTTCCATTTATTAATAGCATCTCCTCTACTCACTTATATCCTTGTTGCAGATAAGGTTGAGCTTATAATTCAAGGATTGATGCTTTCAAAGGGGAAGAAGATGATATAAAAGTCCTAGTAGCAGAGAAGAAGGCTAGCTACAGAGACCTATTGGGCCATTGGGTCCATTACCAGAGCAAGATCCTTAAAGTTGCAGAAAGAGGTGGGAGCTTTCTTAGGCCTTCCGGAGGGGCTTCTTTAGGCCCCAAAACACCTCTCTCATGACTCTTTACACCTTAGACAAGGACTTAGTATGTTTCTTGCATTTTAGGTTCTAGTGGGCCTAAATATGTATAGGCTTAAGCCCAATTTCCTTATATTTTAGCTTATACTTTTTGGACTTTCTCTAGCCCAATTTGAGGATGCATTAAGGAGTGAAGAAGACATCGTTATTGAGCTGAAATTCAAGCCCAATTTAGATTCAAATCTGCTCCCTCCTTCCCCTCATTTTGCACCTCCTCTATTTTTTCTATATAAAGACATCACTTATGTAATTTTGAACATTATGTTCATTTTGAATGAATTTGTGAGTTTTCACTGAAATTTTTTAGGGCAGTTCTCTCCTTATCCTTCCTCTAGAACCATACTTGGGGTTGAGAAATCTTTTCATCTGTGGCTGCTCATGGTGGTGGAGAAGAAGCTCATTCTCCACAAGAAGTGAGGCTTCCAAGTCAAGACCTTTTTTTGATCTATTTCCCTTCCATTCTCCACCAAATTGCAACCTTCATTTATCCAGAAGAACCACCTCCTTCCACCTCTGCATCATTAAGTCATTTTATTCCAAAATTGTAACTACACATTACTTTTTAACATATTCCTCCTTTATATGTTGTTCCTTGATTCCTAAAAATTTGCTAAAATTTTCTCTTGGTGCTATAGTAAAAATATTAGTTAGTTGCTCATGTGAACTGTAAAACACTAGTTCTATCTCACTTTCTTTAATTACCTCTCTTATGAAATGGTGCTTTATATTGATATCTTTGGTTTGACAAAAAAAGACCAAATTCTTTGCCATAGTAGTAGCCAATTTGTTATCACAATGTGTACTTTCATCTTGCTTTTCTCCATTATCTTTCTAATTTTTTTAGCCAAAGTGGTTTGCTGCGTAATTAATCCAGTTGCTAGATATTCTGTTTTTGTTGAAGATTGCACCATTGCTTCTTGTTTCATTTTAACATCAAGAAATTGAACTAGAACCAAGAGAAAATACATAGTCTAAAGTACTCTTCATATCATCAACACTTCCTACCAAATCACTACCAAGAAATATTTCTAATTTTAACTTTGAAATTTTCTCAAATCTAATTTCATACTTCATATCATCAACAAGTCCTTCCTAATCACTATCATAAAATCCTTCTATTTTTTACTTTGAAATTTTCTTGAATCTAATTTCGTACTTCATAGTGTCCATAACATATCTTAGCACTCTTTTTACTACTTTAAGATGTAAATGACTTGGATTACTCATGAATGTTGAGAGTAAACTAGCAACATACATCAAATTGGACCTTGTAGCTACAAGATAAAATAAATTTCCAATCAAGCTTCTATACACACTTGCATCTATCAATCTTTCACCATCTTCCTTTTTAAATTTTTCATGTACCATCAAAGGAGTATCAACAAGTTTACAACCAAGCATGCCAAACTTCTTCAAAAAAATTTAGCATATTCTTTTAGCAAATAAAACACACCATACTCATCTTAATAAATGTCAATACCAAGAAAATAATATAACAATACAAGATCACTGATCTTATATTTTATTTCATCATATCCATTTAAAAATCCTTAATCATCCTTTTGTTATTACTCATATAGACCAAATCATCTACATAAAGAGCCGCAATAAGGCTATCAATCTTACCTTCATGCTTAACATACAAAGTATGCTCACTTTTTCTTTTCTGAAATCTTTTCTCCATGAAGTAGCTATCAATCTCATGTACCATGCTCTAAGGGTCTGTTTTAACCCATTAAAAGTTTTCTTCAATTTGTACATTTCTCTTCTCGACCTTTAATCACAAAGCCTCGAGGTTGATGCACATAAATTTCTTCCTTCAATTGTACAATTAAGAATGTAGATTTTACATCAAGTTGGTATAAATTCCAACCCTTTTGAGTAGCCAATGCAATAATTACTCTAATAGTATCCAATCAAGCAACATGTGTAAAAGTCTCATTGTAATTTATTCAAGGTTGTTGTGGGTACCCTTTCACCACCAATCTAGCTTGGTTCTTTGAAATGAACCATCTGGATTATATTTCACTTTGTACACCCACTTCATGCCAATAATTTCTTTGTCATTTGTCTTTTCAACTAGCTTCCATGTTTTGTTCTTCTAAATTTCATCTATCTCTTCTTGCATAACATTCCCCAAGCATCTTCTTTGATTTATTCTTCAAAACTTTCTGGTTATACCATGCAATAGTTACATCTATCATAGATATCACTCAAATTTCTTATTTTTATAGTGTGGAGATGATGAGCAAGAACTTGATGTTGACAAAGAGCTTGGTGAGGATAAAGAGCTTGGTATTGAGGGGGTTGATTGCTCATTTTAAGCTGCTACATTTTATTGTAAAATTAGAATTGAGATAGTTTCTTTGCTCAACTTTATTCTTTTTCCAACTCGAAGAAGCCTTCTTATAAAACACAACATCATGGCTTACAATCACCTTCATGATTTTCAAGTTGTAAAGTTTGTATCCCTTTGACATAGAATTGTAGCCAATAAAGATACACTTCTCACTTGTTTCTTCAAGTTTTATCCTCTTCTCCTTTAGAACTTAAGCATATCAAACACATTAAAAAATTTTAAGGTGGTCTATCAAAGGTTTCTTTCTACTCCAAGTTTAAAATGATGTTTTGTTCCACATGGATCTTGTTGGACAATTTTCAACGGGTATATTATTATGTTCATTACTTCGAGCAAAAATTATTTTGGTATCCCTTTCTTAAATAACATGGACTTGGCTATCTCCATCACAGGCTAGTTTTTCCTTTCTAACATCCCATTTTGTTGAGATGTATAGCCAACAGTCAACTACCTTTCCACTCCTCCGTCTTCACAAAATTTGTCAAATTGGTTGGAGATGTACTCTTTTCTCGTATCACTTCTTAAAGTTTTTATGAACTTGTCCCTTTACTTCTCAATAAATGTTTTAAATTTCTTAAATATTACAAAAACTTCATATTTTTGCCTCATAACATACATCCATGTCATGCAAGTTAAATCCTCTATAAATAAAATGAAATACCTATTTTTTTCACAAGTTACTCATAGGTCCACACACATCAGTGTGTACCAATTTTGGCATTTTTTTGGCTTTCCATGATCCTTCCTTTGGTAATAGTTGGCGATGATACTTTCTAAGTACACATCCTTCACATACATTAGATTTTTCTTCAATTTTTGGCAACCTATACATCATATTCTTTTGAGAAAGTAACTTAAGACTACTGTAGTTTAAGTCCCCAAGTATTTTGTGTCACAAAATAGAGTTAAGTGTTTCATTAGTCATTATGATGAAATTTTTGTCATACTTAAAAAAGAGAGGAAAAATTTTATTATTTCTTATTTTATCAAAAACAAGATTGCCTTTAGAGTAAAAAATTCTGTAATCTCGATTCTCAAATTTAAGAGAATAATCAAGTTCTAAAAGTTGCCTAATGCTAAGTAAATTTTCATGAAGTGCTAAAACATAAAGAATGTCATGAATAGATTTATTATCTTGCTTTGTTATAACTCCAATGCTTCCTTTTCCTTTAACTTTAACATACTCTCCATTATCTAATTTAACTTTCGAGCTAAATGTATGTAAAGAAAAACGTCTTTATTTTTGTCATATGATTGCGACAACCTCTATCCAACTATCATACAATTTCTCCTCTTTAAAAGAATTTTGGAAAGCAAAGAAAAGTTTTTCTCCATTACATCTTCCACTGTTTTCGACTTATGTAAATGCATCTTGTTATTAGTTGCCAAAATGACATTCTTTTTGTAAATGATCAAACTTCTTACAAGTGTAACATTGAGGTTCGCCTTTGTTTCAACAATCTTTCTCATCATGATTGTTCTTCTTACAAATGTTGCACCATTTGTTTGATCCATCATCATTTTCTTGTCTTCCAAAATCACCTCTTCTTCCTCTTCCATGATAGTTTCTTTCTCTTCATCAACCTCTTCCATATTTGCCACCTTTAGAAGAGTCATCTCTATTTTGATCTAAAAAATTATTTTGAACATTTTTTGGGTCAATATAAACTTAGATTAAAATGTATTTTCAATAATTTTTCAACATAGTGTAACAATTTTTACTCATAGGATTTCAATGAACCTGTCAACTCTTAGACGGTCATGGTTGATAAGTTCTTTATTTCTTCAATAATAATCACCCTTGAATCAAATTTTTTAAACAAATTAATCAAAATTTTACCAATAGCTATCGTCAATTATATCTTCATTTAGGGTGTAGATAGTTGAACTAACCGATCAGAGTCATACGAGCCCCATAATTGTTGTGATCGGGTTAAACTCTCCTTCTCAACCTTTCTTTCCTATATGAGAGCAATGTGTACCTGCTTTTTTCCTATCACCTTCCTCGTACTCCTCTTTTTCCACGGTTTTGGCAGGCCCCACCCGTTGACCCTTAACTCCTACCTCCATTATCCATTTCGTTAAATCGTCCTCTGTTTGCATTGGGGAGTTAGGCATACAAGACAATGCTTTTAATTTTTAAAATATGAATCAATCATAAACGTTATGTTAAACATTTCTAATGCGTGAAATAATAATCTATCAATAAGATTTACAATATCCGAAATTAAGTAAAACTTGATAAATCAAAATGGAACATTTGATCTCAATTCTTGGAAGATTGCTTTTGAAGCTTGAACACCGGCATTAGCGGTCTTCAAATCCTCTTCAGTTTTTTCCATCTTTATCAAAATAGACAGAGTTTGACGAGCAAAATTTTCTGTTTCAGTCTTTATATTATGTCTTTGTTCCTCACACTTGGTAATATCTTGCTGAAGGCTGTCCCTTGGTTTCTTCAAGTCTTCCAATTGTTTTTCAAGTGCAACAATTTGAGTGTTGAAAACTTGAAGTTTCTCTTTACTAGAAGCGGTCAAAGTGGCTAGCCTTGTATCGGTGTCTTTCATTTTTCGAGCCTTTTCAGCGAACTCATTCTTCATTTGTTCATAACTGCTCAATTTGTTGATGGCATGAGCACAGTTTTTCGTATGAGTAAGAGCCTCATCAAAAAACTTGTGGCTTCGAATTATAAAAACTTTGGTGACTGCAGGAAGTTGGTCATGAACTTTGCTTAACTCTTCGAAAATGAATTTCACCATTTTGATGTCAACTTCATGGAGCAATACATCATTCATGTCTAGTTTATTGAATATAAGAATCTTCAATATTTCCAACAATTGATTCACATGTGAATATTTTTCCACTGGAGAGTCCATGTGGGTAGTGTATTGCTGAATTTTTGAAGACACTGAAGTTTCCCCTGACAACATATTTTCAAGGGCACTCAAAGGATCACCGCTGATGAGTTGATTCATAGCTTCAATATCAAAAATTTGAGTGATTCTTTTTGGCACATCCTAAAATGAAAAAGCCCAAAGAAATTTCTTGATCATTTGTCGAAGTAGTGATAAACTTAATCGGATATACCATAGTTTTAGCAGATTGGTCTAATATTACCTCCAATGTTTCACTCAGTTCTTTTGCTTGATCTTCTCTATTAGCTTGCGTTGAACTCGAATGGGGAGGATTAGTTAGTCCATACTCATCAACTAGTTGATTTCCAGAATAGACTGCATTTCCTTCACCTTGAAAATCTTCTGATTGATGCTCATAAATATGTGCATTCCCTTCAACTTGCATTTGTTCTGGGTTTGGAAGGAATGGCGTATCTGGATTTGTTGAGTCTTCAACTTCCACATTTTGGTTTATATCTTGATTCATTTCTTGACTTAAGCATTGAGTGGGTTCGGTGTAGGTTTCAACTTGTGTAGAAGAAAATTGAAAATTTTGATTATTGCTCTCTTTTCTTTTCCTCCAAGGGATTGGTGGTTGCTCAACTTCAAGATCTTCATCCCGTAGATTTTGGTGTACTGAGCTTGATCCAAGTTCAGGATCCTGTGAATACAAAGGAATAGTTTAAGCGTTTTCCTGAAAACATTAAAGATGTTTAGAAAATTTTAAATACAATTACCTCTGTTACTTTTTCAGAAGAAGATTCTTTGGATGCGGTTGAAGTTTTCTTGGCCTGAAAAGGTTGTATAGATAGAATCCCAAACAATATGGAAATGTGAAGAAAAACATCTATATCTATGATAAAACTCGAACAAACATTGTAAAATGTAAGATTGCGTTCAAAACGAATTTGTAACAATTATACATAGGAGAATCTCACTTTCTAATACCAACCCTCGCCACGATTAAAATTGACATTAAACTGAGTAAGCTTAATTTTGTGACTAGTGACATAAATATTTCTAAAAAAAAGACTAGATAGTCTCATGTTTTACGAATTCTTCAATTTTTGAATGGCGGCAAGTGATCCTAATCCCAATGCTTTCCATTTTACAGGCAAGTGAAGTTGTTGAAAACCATAAACTTCAGCAAGTTACAGCTGGCTTTTAGCTAAAGCCAAAATACGGTATGAAAAGAAAAGTTTGGTAAATTGTAAACAACTTTGTATAACTTCACCCATAAAAGTTGTTGATCCTCAACAACTAGATGGAAATGTGAAGAGTCTACGAAATATCTGAAGTCATTAACAAAGAGAGAAAAAACTAGAACTAAATAATAGGCTGGAATTAGAAACATTTTAAATATATGAACTTCAAGAGTGGAGGGTTAAAATCAAGTTTGCAAATGCTGAAGTAATTCAACGTGTCCAAATACCATCAACTAGATAAGTTAGAGAGTCCAATTTAATTTTTTAAATGCGGCTTGCGTCATAAAATAAATAGTACAAATATTTATTTAAAGAAGTAACATGTAAATTTAGACTATTATCACTTACATTTTCATCTTCACCAGAGACGGTAAAATTATCATCTTCTATTGCTACATCATCACCATAAGAAAAAGTAACATCCGTGTTTCCTACAAGAAAATGGTTATCATCACTTTCATTTTCATCTTCACTATCCATATTTGTTAACAAATCATCACTACAATAAACAATAAAATTGTTATCTGCTGCTATACCATTATTTTCGAAAAAAGTAACAGCCTTATCTATTGTATGGCAGTTTTCCATTTCTTCATCATATTTGACATATACTGTGGTCTTCTCTACAATGAATTCATGCCCAAAAACAACAATAATCTCCATTTGGTCACCAGGTTCAAGATTTGATGTCATTCTCTGCCACTCCTCATCTTCAAAGGAGCTTAATGTATCTCTCTTGTAGACCAGAATGGTTCTCTTAGTGCAATTTATGAACAACACATTTTGGCAACCTTCTAATGTTATGTTGTCTAAGGAAGAATAGTTAATCATCAATATCATGCTCTTCAAACTACGCCCACTCATTTGTGGGAGTTCAAATTTTACGGAAGATCCATTGCAACTGAAGGTTGACCAATCAGAATAATTGTCATTGGGAAGCAAAAAAGAATCCCCATGCCCATCAGTAGTCTGTGCATTTTTAAATGAAAAGAAAAGTACATATATTTAAGTAATTTATTTATAAAATATCTTAAAAATGAATAAATTATTAATTCAAATCCACAAATATATATCTCAAATCTAATTAAGTTTGTTTACACAAGAGATTTAACTGTTAGATTTTAAGTCTCAAACAACTTCATGACAAAAAAAAAGAAAAATATTTATTTGTTCTTCAAATTTAAAGTTTCAAACACAATATTAATCAATATATATATATATATGCAATAATTTACACTTAACAAATTTTTTAATCAAGTTAAATGTTAAATAAGTGAATATTAAAACATTTTTCTATCCAAGTTTACCTATTTTTATTATAGTAATATAACATATATTATCTCTTCACATATATCTTATCATTTAAATAGAAATAAAAGTAAAATGATATTTTTTATTTTTAAAATGTACTATAATTATTGTTTAATTTTTCAAACGTGTTTCACTAACCATCAAAGCAAAATGATTTTGAATAATTAAGAATTAAATTGTTATATAACTCAAATTAAGAAACATGTGTATACCCAGAATAGTTCTTGAATAAATTCAAAGCAAAATATAATTTTAGAAACCTAAATCTTAGTTTACTTTTCACAAATTAGAAACACAAACGAGAGAAGCAAACCTGTAAATTGATGTTAGAGGGAATATTGGGGGCTTGACATTTTGTTCCCATCTGAAGTAAAAGAGATTTATAGAAAGCCTTTTCCTTCCAAATCTGAACTTGTTTGTTGCGATCAATTGACGAAAAAGTATTCATATCAGAGACTTGTGATGTGGTTGTAGTTGCTTCCTGCTCCTTATAGTTTGTGGATTTTAAAATATCCAAAATCATTTCTACATCATGAGTTACTTGAAATTGTGAACCAGATTTCACACTTTGAAGATATGGAAGAACCTTAAAAGTAGATGATATAGCATTGGAACTGCTATTACTATGTGGTACATCTAAGGAAACAGGAAATGACAAGGCAGATGTTGGATCCCATGATGTGACATTATTTGACCTCCAATATCGAATTAGAGAAGGAAATACATCACATGAAAGTCCTTCAAAACCGCATAAAGAAATATATGCAATGTTTTTCAAGTTTACTATTGAAAAGGGTACTTCTTCAATAGCAGTATTATCTGCAATCAATTTTGTCAAGGATTCCATTTCTTTCAAATCTTCCAATTTGTCAATCATTAAACATCCGGAAAGAATCATTATTTCCAAAGCTTTCAATTTATAGATACTTGTGGGAAGGTTCTGAAGGCTTGTACAATTTTTCAAATTTATTGAAAGAAGTTTATTGAGACACCCAATGGTATTGGAGACCGTAGAGAGACGTGGGCAACCTTTTAGTGACAACTTTTCAAGATTAGGCAAGCATGAAAAATCTGGAGTTTTAATCAAATTGTGGGAATGACTAACATTAAGAACTTTTAGATTCTCCAGCTTCTACAAAAAGAGAAAGAGAAAAAGAAAAAGAAAGAAATTAAATACAATAATAGAATGTAGGAAATGACAAAAAAAATTATAGTATGTATTCCTAAACTTAATGTTTGATTCTACCACTTATTCTATTAGTATTGATCTTGCTTAATTTGGATATGAAATATGTTATATAATATAATTTGTTTCTTACACTTCTATAGTAAATTAGTGTTCAGACTTTCTGTATATACTAACTTTGGGATGGATTTTTTTATTTAATATTAGATATTTTCTAATCAAATAGTGAAAATATCATACAAGATGATTATACGCCTTTACTTAATAAAATTATTAATATTAACATTATAAACTTAAATACAATCTTAACCATTATCAATAAAATTAAATTTGATTTTGATTTTCTAAAAAAGGTATTAATTTTAATTTTTATAAATTTTATATTATTTTAAAATATTTTTAATTACTTAATAATGACATGAAATATATCTAGTTATATCATGTTAATGATATTTTAGGGTAATATATATTATGACATATTTAAATTCATGTCATTTTATTCTTAAAGTATAATAAAAAATTAACTGTTGAAAATTTCAAAATTTATAAAATCTAAAATAGAAAAATAAAATATTAAAACCAAGTACCATCTTGAAAAAATAGTTATCTTTATTTTAAAGTTAGAAATATAAAATTTATTACATGGCATTAAATAAAATGCTTGTAAATATGAACAATTCTTCTTTTTTATATCATTCGTCATAAATTTGTAAGTTTAGTTTACTAAAACATCTATATATTTGGAATTGTAATTCTCCATTAGTCTTATCGAATTTTAAAGACATCATCCTGAAAGCACAACGCAGTAAAATTTAAGAGCTATACTAGATACTAAATTAGACTTTTTTGCATTAAAAAATAGATTAATGAAAATAATTCATCATAAGTAGAATATTAAATAGAAAATTTATACCTGATCCTCTGTCCATATTTGTTCAAGATTACTATATTTTAATTCCATGGCAACTAAACTTTCTTGATATAGTTCTGCAGGTATGCAGGTTGATGGAAATCCTAACCAACACAACCATTTAAGATCTCTAGAAAGATATCTGTAATCTCCATCAAGTCGCACACCAATAAGTTGAAGTAATCTTAGATTATGCATCTTCTTGAATGTTTTGGTCTCAAAACAAATTGTTTTTTCCAACTTTGAAGTAATCTTTTCCGACTTTGAAGGAGTACTTTTCAATTTCAAAGTTAGCCCCTTGATAGATTTTGTTCCCTAAAATAAAATGAACAAAAAATAAATATATGCATAGCTTAAATATATGGTAACAAGATATCTTACACTCATAACTACTAGAAAATAATTAATAAGGAATTAAACTAATATTTTTAATATTCATGTAAAATTAACATATCAAATACTATTTCATAAAAAATAAATTAAGAAATATAAATCGTAAAAGAAGTTCCTACCTTTTTTTGTGATAACACATTAAGAACTTCTTCTGTAAGCCATAACCTGCTACGCTTCTCAAGTTCTGGAGATTTTTCACGAATTATTTCTCTTCCCATATCTCTCAACAAATCATGCATTTGAAGTTTGTTTTTATCATCAATGGTTACAAGGCTTCGCTCTACAAGAGCACTAATCCCAATTTCTGCAGAAAATCCACAACCATTCAATATTTTTATAACATAATGTCGATCCATTCCAATAAAGAAACAAGATATATCAAGGAACATTTCTCTCTCTTCATGGTTTAAACCATCAAAGCTTATTTTTAATTTCTTCTGCACTTGATCATCAGGAATTGTTTCAAGTCTTTTCAACAGACTATCCCATTCTGCTATTGGCCTACCAAATAAATGAGACCCAATGACTTCGAGCGCTAATGGTAAACCTTTGGAATAATCAACTATACTTCTTGAATGTGTAGCGAAATCTTCTTTAGGTGTGTTTTGCTTGAATGCATGCCAACAAAAATCTCAAGGGATTCACTCTCATCCATTTCACCTATTCTATATTCAAGGTCAACATTACTCACCTTAAGAAGGTGACGATTTCTTGTAGTGATGATTATTCTACTTCCTGAACCAAACCATTTACCACTTCCACATAAAGCATTCAATTGGTCCAACTCATTTACATCATCAAGCACGAGAAGTACCTTCTGTTGTGCTAGTGTTTCCTTTAATATTTTTTTTCCTGATTCAATGTTATGTATCCCCTTTGTTGGTGCTTTGCGAACATCATCAAGAATCCATTGTTGTAATGAAACTCGGTTAGTATATTGCTCCCAAACTTCCCTGATATTTGAGACGAAGCTCTTACCCTCAAAATTGGCACCAATTTGGTTATAAATGGCTTTGGCAATGGTTGTTTTTCCAATACCTCCCATTCCCCATATTCCTAGATACAAAATATCTTTTGATTGTTGGCTATTTAATAGTTCAATCATACTTTGCACACGAGATTCTATTCCCACCAGATGATCTGGAATAAATAGTTCTATCTTATTTAACAAACGAGTGACACGTTCAACGACATTTTTGATAACTACATTTTGGTTCCTGCAAAATATGAACCAAATACGAGAAGCATAATCATATATTAATAAACATTCATGTATCAAAGGAAAAAGAAATAATGTGCAATTATTTGGGCAAAATCTCAATCATTTACAATAAATATCATTGAAATGAGAATGAAAATATTCTTTTTAACTTATATAAAATCATGTGTACATATATTGAACTATCATTATCATTTCGTCCTTTGGTAAATAAACAGCATCACAAGAAATAAAAGCTTTAATTAATATATTAAGCAACATTGTTCAAATGTACAAAGAAATCTATTTATAGTATATAAATTGAAGCCTAAATTATAGCATCATCATGTAGGATAAATTGAAACATAATCATGAAAAAACTATTTTATACTATGTAAATTAGAAATAAAAATTTTCATAATTATAATTAAATATAAATATAAAATATAAATATTTTGACATTAAACTAAAAAGCGTACTTGAAAAGAATTTATAATTTGTGCAATTATTATTAATAAATAAGGAGAACATCCCTAATTAGATAAAAATACACTAAAATAAGTTTAATCTATTACAATACAAAATTGTTAAGTGTTAACATAACTTTTGTTTATATAAATTTTATGTAACAAAAATCAAACTGTTAATTAATATGTTGGATTTATGTAAATAGAATAATAATATTGTAATAAGATAAAGGTGAAAATAAATAAATAGGATAATTCTAGTAATATTGTAATTTTATTAATGTTGTAATTAGAGAAATTATATTGTTGTAATCATGTTAATTATGTAATCGAATATTTTTAGAATTAATTCTTATACGAACTGTCCCTATTATAAATACATGTTCTATTGTGTGGTTGAGAAACGTGGATTCATGTTGTACTTTCTCACTTCTTTCTCTCAACATGGTATCAGATCCTAATGAGAAGCAACTCTAGTCCGTAACATACTCAATGGACCCACTATTTATTGATAAAGAATTCTCCAGCAATTGGCTTTTCTCTTTGGTTTATAGTCTTAATCTTCCTTACTGACCATGGTTTCCTTTGATCCTCCTAAGGTTGAGGGTTTTGTCTTCACCAACCATGTCACTACTCCTCTTTCTACCGAGTAGTTGAGTGATAAGAATTATGTTGTTTGAGATTCTAACATTTATGTTTGGCTTATAGGACAAGATTACAATGCCCACCTTACCAATAAGATTATTGATATTGTTGTGGCTGATTGTGCATGTTGGAGGAAAGTTGATGTTCAACTATATTGCATTATTACTGCCACCTTTCATCCTTCTATACATTTTGTTTTTCATACTCATGAATCATGTGAAGCCATCTAAACTCAAGTAAAGTTGCTTTATACCAATGACACTCAACATTTCTATGGGGCTTGTCATGACATTATGATTGTTATTAGTTCCTACTTCGTGGATGATTCCATATAAGGTCTCTAGATTTCTTCAAGATTTTAATGAGATCTTACCATTTTCTACTAGTTCATCTAAAAAGCTCGAGCAACAGTAATAATTTTTTATGTTATTATCTTATATGGCCAGCCGGAGGCCTATTCTTATGTTCGTGATCAAATTCTGGGTTATCCCCCTACTTGGTCCACCTTGATCTGTGTCACGGCCAAGACAAAGGTAGTTGCTCCTCTTGCTTCTATGGAGTTTTGGGCTTTGGTCTCTACTCAGAATGGTCATGCTCACCCTAACAAACCAAGAAAATCTCAACTAAAGTGCGATCATTGTCACCGATTTGACCACACAATTGATCAACATTATGATCTTCATGGTCACCCTCCTTGTATGACCAATGTTTTTCATGTTACTCCACAAGTCTCTCCTCTTGCTAAACCATCGTTTATCTCTTACGATGACTTTTTGAAGTGGTGTGAGATATGTTAAACCTCTGGTTCCATTTTGTCGACTATGCACACTGGTAATTCCTTTACTAGCCTATATCATTCTTCCTCTGTAGGTCTTTGGATTCTTGATTTACGGCCAACGATCATATTAATGGTAATTAATCCCTTTTCTTTACTATTTCCCTTTTTTAATTCTTTACATCCTATTACTACGGATAATAATTCCTAAACACAACCTTAAGGTATTGATACTGTTCTCCTTCTTTCATCTGTCTCCATTGATAATGTCCTTTATGTCCTTAGTTATTCTTTTAATTTATTGTCTAGTAGTCATCTCACTCACACTCTTGATTGTGCTGTTTCCTTTACAAAAGGTTATGTCACCCTATAAGACTAGAGATTAGGGAGGATGATTGGCTTCAAATATGAGTATCAAGGTCTCTACCATCTCAAAACATCTTGATACGAATCGATGGGGGGATCCCGATCTTCCCAACGTAGGTTAAATAAATCGGAAAGTGGAAACGATAATGGATAAAATAAGGAACTCGACATAAACCGCGACCTGCTGGATAACATCGAAGTTATTAAGAGGAAAGTGACCCTTACTGCGACCTGCTGGAAGAACCAACGTTATCAAGGGTAATTTTTTTCCCAAGAACCAAGGGAATCAACTCACAAAGAGATGAAAAACTCTCAAAGAGAAAATACTATTATTCATCAATAATCTCCATCCATTTCTCATAGAAAAGCTATTTATACTTGTGAAATACAAATATAAGAAAACCAATACTAAATCCTAATAGCATCTATCTATAATATAATTTAAATATTTAACATAATCCTAATTAAATCTTAACAAATCTTAGTTAAATAATTTAATCAAATTCTAACAATTGAAAACTAAATCTAATAAAATAAATAAAATATCTTTTTAAAAGTTCTTTCGTAGAGATCTTGATTTGCGTCCATAAAAATCATGATCATATCTACTGCTTTTTTTTTTAAGTGAATTTACATGGATTCCAATTACCTCTTTTATCTTTTTTTAACCTTCCTCTTTTCAATGAGCCTTCTCTCCAAGTTACGTCTTTTTCTAGGTGGATTTGATCATGCAAAGTGGTATCAAGATTCATATCACATCCTCTCATATTGGTTCCATAGTGGGCTTTTTGCTTGTGATTTATGCTTAACTAAGTCATTCTAGTCCTGCCAACCTGAAGCACTTAGTGTCAATTCTCTCCATACTATCTTTTTTAGTTTGTGAAACGTGTCAATTTGGTAAACATAAAATCATCGAGGCATTGCATAGGTAAAACAACATCTTCGTCACCATTTTCAAACAAAAGATCTTGGCAAACTTGGATACTTCTTAGGGATTAACGTTGCACAATCCAAGAATAACATTGCAATTTTCCAAAGGAAGTATGCAATGGACATCTTAGAAGAAACACTACTAGAAAATAAGAGTTTTGTAACCGAATTTTGTTACCACCATATTTTGGTTGTTTTTAGAGACCAATTTAGAGACCAATCAGGATTGCAACCGAGAAATTGATATTTTTTATTTAGCTACTGAATTAGTGACCGAATTATCAGTGGGAAATCCAAAAATTATGAATGGTAGCTAAATTCAATCGCTATTTTTTAATATATAAAATTATTAATATATTTAGAGACAAAATGTTTCAATCACAAAACATCGTTAATTTTTTGTTTCGTTTGTTCACTTTTTCTTCCCTCCTTTCAATTTTTATGTTTCCCCCAATTTCAACCCTAACTTAAAATTACTGTCTCGCATCACTAACTCTCTGTTTCATCTAACTCTAACTCCAACTTCTCCCATTTATGTTTCCTCCAAATAAGATAATTGATTTGTCTTTCTCCTTCTTGGGAAACCATTCTTTCTTCTTGTTTTTCCTTCCTGGACAATCATTTTCTCTTCTGGTTTCTCCTCCGTGCTTGCTCTCTGGAGTTCTTTCATTCTCTGTTCTGGGTTTCTCCTCCATGCCCGCTCTCCCAAGTTCTTTCATTCTCTTTGCTGGGTTTCTCTTTCATGCTCGCTCGCCCGAGTTCTTTCATTCTCTCTTCTGGTTTGTCCTCTATACTTGCTCTCTCGAGTTCTGTCAAAGGTTTGTTATCATTATCTTGCCTCAATCTTTTGGTACTTGTTGATATGTGTCAGTTAGCTTAACTTTCTTAATGTTGTCTTTCACTAGAGATGATTTTTTGTGAGTGCTTGTTGATTATTGGTTTGAAATTCAACCTGCATTTTGTTTTAGGAAGATTTAAAAATGAAATAAAATATGATATCGTGTTATTGTAATTATAAATTTGAATGGGTTAGTTTAGATTTTGATTCTATAAATAAATACACTATACAAAGTGTTACGGATAATCTGTTTTTTTCATAACGGATGATTAGTGAGCAGGTTGAAAGTTTTCTTTACTACTATGATATAATAAATATTTTTTCAACATCCAACCTTCTCTTCATTGTTTTGTTAATATGTTGTATGAAATATAGAACATGAAGCTTGCTAAAGTTTCTCTCAGACCTGGTGCTGGCAACATGGTCAGCGGAATCCTTCGAAAGCTAGTTGAGCTTAAGGTTTTACTTTTTGCAGATTTCATTTCTTAATTATTTGGATGGGAAATTATGAAGAATTTATCACATCCATTGATGCTTGGCTTGCAGGAGAATGAAAAACTTCCTTTACCCAAAGTGGAGGGAGATGATTGCGCTCAAGCACGTGCTTTGACAACTCTATACTCATATCCAGTTGTGAGTGTCTAATTGTCGTCACTTTTTTTATGTTCCCTCATCCTAAACATGTTTTTTTTTTTAAAATGAACTACTATTATGGGTCTTCTTATCTTATATGTTACTAGAAGTTTTTCTAAAGTTTTGGTGTTGAATGTGTAGCTTTGACTTATAACTTGGTTTAAAATCGGTTCTGACCATTCTTTGCCATCATAAAAGTCAATTTGGTTTTCAAGGTCAATGTTTAGCTTGTCATGAATGGCCATGTGTTTTAGTTCAGCGAATACATTTAATGAAGTGAGACAAAGTTTCACATAGTGGTTGTTAATCATATAATGATCAAGGCTTGTATGCTTAGACGATAACTTGAGTATCCAAATTTAAAGTTATGTGGAAGTAGCTGAAACTAATCTATGACATATTGTCTCTCCTTTATGGTTCTTTTTCTCTTCTGCACACATAGATTGGTAAAGCCTGGGGGAGTATTGGTTTACAGTACATGCTCCATAGATCCTAAAGAGAATGATGAGAGGGTAGCTGCATTTCTTGTAAGACATCCGGTAAGCATGGTCATATTCACTAATATTCTTCAAATATTCTATTTTTTTGTTTCAGATGCTTTCCCTTTGTAAAACTTTAAATTACCTTCAGTTTTGAGTATTTGTTGTGAGCTACATATTGTGCAACCATGTTTATCAGACACAACTTCTATGCCTGCTGTTTTAAGTGTCAACAAATTCCCCTTTTAAGCTTGGTCATCAGCTTGTTTAAAGAAATTGGATACTATGGGGGTGTTTAATTGTTCTTTTAGTTTATAGTTTTAAAAACTATTTTGTAAAAGAATTTTTAGAAACTACAATGTTAGAAAAGAGTGAAAGGGAGTAAGTGAAGGAAAAAAAAAGAGTAATACATAAAAAAAATATAAATAACAAAAAGCTGAAAAATAGTTGTTTTGATTTTTTTAGTTTTAGAAATAGAAAAATAGAGACTATTTTTCAAAAAAAATTTCAGAAACTATACTCGTCAAACAAGTTTTTTGGTTTTTTAGTTTTCAAAAGTAGGAAACAAGCAAGTCCTATGTATGTTACAGGGATATTGTTGACTAGCTTTTAAAGTTACCTAGAAGTTTTAATCTAAATATGGGAAGTTAAATGCTTTGTGCGTCATTGATTAGGTCCTTATAAACTTTTTAGGCCATGATTACTCATCTGATATTCTATTTTAACACATAACTCTGTTTGACAGGAGCAGCACGTATATCTTTCAAGTACTATTTTATCATTCTGATTTTTAGGATTTTCGCATTGATCCTGTAGACATATTTGTTCCACCTGATTTTGTGACACATAGTGGTTTCTTTTTCTCCAACCCAGTTAAACATTCACCGTATGGTTCATTTGCAGCTCGTTCAGTAAGAACTTTATAAAATGAATATCGGGAAAGTAATCTTTTGTGGGATAAGGCTTATGTTATTGTGTAACCCTTTGTGGCTCTATCCCTAGTTGGATGTCATTCAATGAAAAATGAAGAGGCTGCCTATGAGATGCTGATGTTCTACTTTGTTCTTAAATTCTTCATACGTTGAAATGGAGCATTTACCTTAAGTGGGATACTTCACTTCCAGAATACACGTTCTGATTTCTCTTCCTAGAAAAGATTTATATGAGGTTGTAAGCAAATTCTATTTTGTTAAGAACTTTGGAAGGATGATGAATTGATGATCCTTAAAACATGTACAGATATGAGAGGATTAAACTTGGAAGTTATGAATTGAATGTCCAAGCTTTAAAGGGTTCTCCAAATTCATATGCACTTCCAAGTATAATATGTAACATGAGTTTTGTGAGGCAATTTCCATGATACATATTCTGCTACGGTGAATATGCTGGATAGGTGGTATATAGAAACATTTTATTGCAGCTTGTTTATAACGATTAAATGAAAAGACACTAGGATCTTTGAATTTGAGAGTTACTCTAATTGTTGTGTATACAATTTGTTCTATGGCAAAGGCTGATTATGAATTCAAGTTAGAAATGAATGTGTATAATTTGCTATTATAGGAAAAATATTCAGTTAAGGTTTAAAAAGCATGAATTACTTAGCGTTTTCCCTACCCTTGCGGTATCGTTTGGTGGGGTCCTTGCCATCGATTTTGTCCGGCTTTTTTAGCATATGCTAATAAATTGTAATGTAGTTTTTAATCAATTTGTTTCTGGTTTTGGGCCTTGCTCCATGGTTAATAATATAACTTCAAAAGTTTTATTTAGAATGATTTTTAACTAATTGATAATTAAAAAAATTTAGTGATAATATATTAAAACTTATATATATATATATATATATATATAAAATGTGATATTTTATTTATTTAAATAATTTAAAAATAGTTTTAATTTAGCGATCGAATTTTGTGATCATCGGTTAGCTACCGATTTAGCGATTGATGTATTAGTAGTAAAAATGGTTTCCGTACGTAGATTTTAGTGACTGAATTTGGTGACCACAACTTATCTCAATTTAGCGACCGATTAAGTGGTGGCAAAATTGGTCTTCACTTGCACATTTAGCAACCGAATTTTAGTATTTTTGTGACCGAGAATTTCGATCGCCAAAATATCATTTTTTGCGGTCACTTTAAAATTTCGATCGCTAACTATTTTGTAACTGGAGTTTTAACCACCACTTTTGTTCGGTTGCTAAATCAGTTGCAAAATTTTTTAGTGACCAATTACCTAATGTTGGTGACGGATTCATTCGGTCGCTAAATATTCATTTTTTTGTTGTGAAGTTAGATTGATGAGTACCAAACATGCTGATACTCCTATGAATCCTAATGTTAAACTTTTACCAAGACAAAAGGAGCCACTTTTAGATCCAGAAAGATATAGAAGATTGGTTGATAAGTTGAATTATCTCACTGTCACTTGTCTAGACATTTTTTTGCACTTAGTGTGGCAAGTCAATTTCTTAACTTTCCATATGACGGGCATTATGATGTAGTAATCTGTATACTCAAGTTTGTCAAAGGAAGTCTAGGAAAAGGTCTCTTTTGTGAAGATAACGATCATACTTGCGTTGAAGGATATTTAGATGCATATTTGGCAAGCTCTCTCAATGATAGGAGGTCTATCTATGGTTATTGCATCCTTATTGGTGGTAATTTAGTTTCTTGAAAAAGTAAAAAATAAAACTTTGCAAAATCCTATGCAAAGTAGAGTATCGAGCTATGATTCTAACCACTTGTGAGCTTATTTGGCTCAAGAAATTACTCAAAAAGATGAGGTTTGGTGAGATCAGTCAAATGAAACTTATTTTTAATAATAAAGAAACATTACATATTGCCTCAAATCCTGTATCCATAAAAGAACCAAATATATTAAGATAGATTGTCACTCCATAAGAGAGAAGATCTTATCTGCAGATATCATTACTAGCTTTGTTAACTCCAAGATCAAATCGGAAAATGATTCACTAAATCTTTGAGAAATTCAAGAATTATCTTTATACGTAACAAGCTTGGTGCATATGATTTATATGCTCCAACTTGAGGAGGAATGTTGAATTCTATGTAAACAGGATAATGATATTGTAATCAGATAAAGATGGAAACAAATAAATAAAATAATTATAATAATGTTGTAATTTTAGTAATGTTATAATTAGGAGAATTGTATCATTGTAAATATGGTAATTAAGTACCTGGTATATTTGTAATTAACTGTTATACCAATAATCCCTACTATAAATATATGTTTTGTTGTATGGTTGAAACACACAAATTTATTCAATGTTTTCTTACTTTTTTCTTTCAACAATTTGAAATTTGAAAATATATACAAACAAATTGATGTGAACGTGGGCACCACAATAAGTAAAAGAGATCATTTAGGAGATTATCTACAAGGAATGGAAGGTCCTATGACGAGAAATAGGACCAAACGTATGGAACAAGCACTTGAAGGTCTCATCAAGGAAGTTCAAGGAAAAGACTACGTGGATCCAAGCCCAAGTCCAACATGGGTTAATTTATGTAGTCATATTATTGAAGATCTTAAGTGATAAAGTTTATGATTTGCTATAGATTACATTAGGATTTGATATTTATCTAGAAGTTATTTGTTTTAAAATTGGTTGCAATTCAAATTGTAATCTAATTAGGATTTCTAATTTGTTATCTTTTTTTATTGGACTAGGTTCGCTCTAAATAGGAGTTAGGGATTCAGTGAAAAGACAAATTTTGAGGAATAATCATATTTTCTACTTGAGAGTTTTTTCATCTCCGTGTGAGTTGATTCTCTTGGTTCTTGGGCAAAGAACTATAACGTTGGTTCTTCCGGCAGGTCGCGGTAAGAGTCATTTCTCTTGATAACTTCGGTGCTCTCCGGCAAGTCGCGGTTTGTGTCGGGTTCCTTTATCTTATCCCATCTTATCTCACCTTATCTTACCTATCTTATCACATCTTATCTTATCTTATCTCATCTTACCTTATATTATCTTATCTAATCTTGTCTTATCCTATCTTATCTTACTTTATCTCATCTTATCTTATTTTATCTTATCTTATCTTATCTTATCCTGATTCTCAACACGTTCCGTTATCGTTTTCGCATTTTAATTCATTCACATAGGGTGAATCATATCACAAATAGTATGTTATAATAACATTTAATTGTTGATACTATATTCTAATATTTTATATTAATAAAATTATTTATTTACTAGCATAAAATATTTTACTAGTATAAATTTCTGAAATCTATACTAACAATTTAATCTTTATTAAATAATTATACTAGAAAAAATTAATACAACATTAAAACATAAGTAAATGATTTTTATTTTAATGGTACCAAATTAATTTTAGATATCTATACTAACAATTTAATCTTTATTAAAAATTATACTAGAAAAAAATTAATACAACATTAAAATATGAATAAATGATTTTTGTTTTAATAATATCAAATCAATTTTTTATCTATGCTAACAATTTAATCTTTATAAAAAAATTATCCTAGAAAAAATTAATATAAGATTAAAACATGAGTAAATGAATTTTTTTTAATGATGCCAAATCTTTGTATTTAATGGGTAGTTTTATTCAAACAATTATTTTTGAAATACTTCATTTTCACAGTTTAATTGGAATATGCCCATAATGCAAAAGGTTTTTACATGTTGATTTAGTTTTTTAACCTTTATATGAATTATTTATAATTTTTTATGATAAAATTTTAATCAATTTTTATATTTTTTAATATATTATTTTATCTTAAAATATATCAACATAACGCCCAAGAATTATTTTTAATAAGAAATTATTCCTACTCATGTTATGAAAAGGTTAAAGTTAAATTGCGATATTTTAAGATTTAGTATTTATAAATTTTGAAGCCTACTTTAAATGGTCAATGATAATATATTAATTACTTATTAAAAAGATAACTATTGAAAGGAAGTAATTAATCAATCTAAGTAAATATTTTTTTTTCAATAAATTTTTTCACTCTTGTTATTATGTGTTTCTATTTCTTAATTTGTAACTAGTTTATTTATCTAAATAGTTAAATAATTGTTTGGTCTGAAATAAATATTTTTTATTTTCTTAATTATAAAATTGATATCCTTTTTTTATTTTTATTTTTATTTTCATAAATTTGTATAGTATAAATCAAAATAAGAAAATTATTTTTACTATTTAAATATAAAATTTTTAAAACAAAAAATAAAATAAAAATAAAAAATAATTTTGTTATTAAAATGTAACAATAGTATATATATATATACTTTTTTGTATGTATATACAATATTCTCCCAATTAATAGCAGAAGATTCATGACTAAGCTATACACGAATAGGGCACTACACCCCTTACATTCATGATCAGGCAGTTAAGAACTTTTAAGAAAAAATTCCAATTAGTTATACCTGAAGTAGCAGCCATAGCAACAACTGCCGCCGTCACTATCATAGTAGCACTCGTCAGAAGAGCAAATAGAAGAGAAAAAAGGCGACATACAGATGTGGTAGATGATTTACAGCTAAAGGTGGACGAGTTTTATGATCATCTCAATGCGCAAGCTGCTAGATACTAAACATAGATGATATTGTAGGAGGCAGTCTTGATACATATGACAATCTTTTAGGATATGGCCTATCTAAGGATGGACATCCAATTTGTCTCGCTTTTATAATTTTTATAAGATTAAATGGGTTTCATCCCTTAATAGTTAATTTTTATCAATTCTTTTTGGTATTATTATTTTTTATTTTTTTATTTGTTTTATTATATTATTGTTATTGTTAGAATTATTTTTATATTTTATTTTTATTTTTTTATATAAAATTATTAACTTTGATTGAATTTATGTAATATATTGATTTTTTTAATTGTATATTAATGTGAAAAAGATGAACTTTAAAAGTATAAGAACTATTTTTTCAAGTGTTGACAACTAATAGGAAATGTATTTAAAGAGATAGTCCACCTCTAAATTTGAGGAATGAAATTCTCTCATTCCTTATCAAGAAAGTTTTATTTTTATTTTTCATTTTTTATCTTTTATTTTAAATACTTGTAAATATTTAAGTTTGAGAAGTTAGATCCTCTTCCTAAATTAGTTTTTTTCAAAAAGTTTATCATATTTCTCTCCTTCTGTTTTTCAAAATCCACCTTAATAAATAACTTTTTCTAAACATTAGCAATGTTTAAGCTTAAGGATTATAATAAATCGTTATTCTATCATTTTATCAGTAGGATTTTGGGTATAATTACTGTAAACACCCAATTGTGTCCAATGCTCCCGGATGCTAAATTTATTAGCAAACTGACCAGAATTTAAATAATAAATGAATATTAGATTAAATAGAAAATAAATAAATTATACAAAAAAGCAGGCAAGTAGAAGAAAATAATAAAGCAGGAGAAAATTAGTAAAGTAAAAATTAAAATGGAATAAAAAGGAATTAAAAATAAAAAATCTGGAAAAAAATTAAAAAAAAGTAAAAATCTGAAAAGAAAATTAAAAAAACTAAAAATCCGAAAAGAAAATTAAAAAATTAAAAATCTGAAAATTGAAAAATTAAAAATAAGATAAAAAAATATAAATATGAGAAAAAAAGAGAAAAACTAAAAATTAAAAATTTGAAAATTGAAAAATTAAAAATAAGATTAAAAAATATAAATATGGGAAAAAAGAAGAGAAAAAAAACTAAAAATTAAAAATATGAAAATTGAAAATTAAATAAAAATCTGAAAATAAAATTAAAAAATAAAAAATCTGAAAATTAAAAAATAAAAACCTAAAAATAAAAAAAAATAAAGTAAATGAACAAAGAATCTGAAAGCAATATCAAAAAGAAAAAAAGAAAAAGCAGAAAAGGACAAAAGAGGTGAAGCAAAAAGAAAAAAGAGAGATCAGAAAAAGAAATTAAGACGAAAGGGGTATAATCCAAGCCCTATAAATAGAAAGAGGGTGAGCCTGAAGAGGGTTGGTGGCTCTTCGAAAAATCTTGGAGTAAAAGAAAGAAAGTAAGGTGGAATTCCCGGAATTGAGTTTTTCCTGAAGAACGCTCTCATTACTAGTGAAGCGAGAGGAGAATTAGATCCATTCCTTCAACGTCAACTCTGCCCACCGCTGCACCACGTCACCGGTAGTCTCTAATTGTGATCAAAGAGAATCTAGGTTAGTAACCATACGCTCTCATTATCGTCCCTCATTGTTGCTGCACTATGTGGTAGTTAATCTGAGCAAGAAATAGATTCTGGATCATGATAACTTGAATATAAACTCAATTGAATGTGAATGATTCATGTATAAACCAAATACTGAGCAAATTAGCACAAATTGTATGGTGATTCTCGTATGCGTGATGAACGAGTCTCGATTGGATCGATACTAAATTGACATACGCATAATGAAAATCTGATCATTAAGCTCAGGCTAGGCAGAACTATTAAGTTCATCTAGACTCATGTAGGTCTGCGTACACTAGACATGATAGAAGCTAGTGCCTAGAACTGATGGAAGTTAACTCTTGATCTCATAGAGATTGAACCTGGACGAATTAAGAATCGCGTTAATCAAAGGTAATATAAATCAGATCGGGTCATGATAGGGATTTAGTTTAGCACATAATAAGCGTCGCGTTTTAGTCGCATGGCACCATGCAAAACTGTTCTCCTCACTGTGAATCAGAGGCATGAATACGTCGGCTCGAGCGTACGAGCAAAGGGGAAGACTGTCGAGCGTCGCCGGAGACCGGTGGTCCGAAAGGAACTCTAGCACGATCGACCCCTGTTGAAGGAAGGAGGCTCTCTCGTTATGCTCGTGGAACTCCTCCAAGAGACCATGGCACACGCTGTAGCTCCTGAGGGCAGGAAATCTTGAAGAATGAGACGAAGGGCAGGTTAACTCGCACACCTCTGCAGCTTCCAGAGCAAGGTTGTGCGACTGAGAAACAAGGATAGCGAGGTCAGAGGCCTGTATCGAGTAGCCAGGGCATGCTACACACTCTATTTCCAAGACTATGAGCAGATTCGAAATACACCCCCTCCCCCTAGGCCTAATCTGCAAGCGAGGGCGCGCGCCTCTCAGGGATTACCAGCAGCCGAGGAGAGAAGAAATCTCACACACATGAAAGGGGGAGTCAACCCCGATGCCCCCACCAACACGATCATAGCCTTTGGTGCGAAGCCAATGCTGAATTCTCCTTGAAAACCAGTCACTTTAACAAACCAACATCCTGATAGTAGAGCACACGCGGGTCCCTGTTGACGCGGAGTGAACCCACCCATGAGAGAACCACCTACAAACGCCATCAAAATGTTAGGATTTATTCTGGGAGCATCCTAATAGCCTTTGCCGCCGTTCAAACTCAACGGCTCGTGTTGGTGGCAAGCAGCGAGGAAGAAGGCTTGAGAAGGATAGGAATGGGGTGAAGGGAAAGGTTCCAATGGCGCGAGGCTGAGCTAGCCACGTAATAGGCTCTCAATCGGCCTAGGAGGCTCGACGCCATCAGGGAGAGGTGACGACTCCCTAACAGGGTATGGGCAGGATGAAGGCAAAGGGAGAGGAAGGGAACGCGGGTCCCACCGAGAAGACTCACCAGGGAAGGCAAAAGGATCTCCATGCATGCAAATACAAGACCAAAAGGAACAGCCAATGTGGACGGTCTCAATGGTTAAAGATTTGGCTAGCCACCTCATTGCCCCACTTCGAATCCCATGGGTGGCATTTTGGGGTTCTCCTGACTAGCCCCTTCAAATTACCAAAAGGCCCCTATATCTCCCTACATTACCAAAGGATCTTCATAGATTTTTAAATTGCAGAATGATCCCCACACCCTCATTAATTAGATATTAACCCCTGGGCTTTCCATAATTATAAACTAACCCCTAGGCTTTCCATAATTGCAAATTAATCCCTAGGCTTTCCATAATTATAATTTCACCCCATAGCTTTCCACAATTATAATTTCACCCCCATAACTTTTCATAATTAGAATTTCACCCCCATAACTTTGCATAATTAGAATTTCACCCCAAAACTCCCCTTAGCTACAAAATGGCCCATAAAAATCTCTTAAATACAATTAAAACCCCAAATTTTCTACAATTCTCATTGTACCCCCAGTGCCTCCCTAAATCGCAAACGAAATTTCTTTCTTTTAGAAAATCAAGTTCTTTGTCTAATAGTCAAAATAAATTCTCCCTTTTGACCCTTTTCTTTAAAATAAAATTCCTTTTTAAATACGTATTTTGGGATTCTTGGTCTCACGCAACGGGCTCTAAACGAGGAACTGGCGGTTCACCTGCTGTTCAACGTTTAACAGTCTGTATAGACCCCCGTGCTGTCATAGCCACCTCGGGTCTTGTGCATGAGTGGACTAAAGGTCCTTTCAAAAATAAAAAGCTCATTCTTTCAAATATTTTGGGACCCTTGGTCTCACGCAACGAGCTCTAAATGAGGAATTGGCGGTTCACCTGCTGTTCAACGTTTAACAGTCTGCATAGGCCCCTGTGTTGTCGTAGCCGCCTCGGGTCTTGTGCATGAGTGGACTAAAGGTCCTTTCGAAAATAAAAAGATCTTTTCCAAAAATAAAAAGTTCTTTTTTTAAGTATTTTGGGATCCTTAGCCTCACGCGACGGGCTCTAAACGAGGAACTGATAGTTCACCTGCTGTTCAACGTTTAACAGTCTGTATAGGCCCCCATGCTGCCGTAGCAGCCTCGGGTCTTGTGCATGAGTGGGCTAAAGGTTCCTTCAAAAAATGAGAATCTCCTCAAAATTCCATTTGTCCTTTAAATACCTCTGAAGGTCAAGCTTTCACAAACCAGAACTATGTAAGCCTTGAGTTTCCTATTGCACCGGGGAATACGTAGGAGCAGGATCAAGTCCTGTCAGGCTAACCTCCATCAAGCTATTTATCTTCACATTAATTAAGGGATCAAACATTTTCAAAATTCACACACTCAATTTAAGGGTACCGTTCTTCAAAACGGGCGAGTGGGGTGCCTAACACCTTCCCCACTCGTAACCGACTCCCGAACCTAAATCTCTTCCTTGAGTCAGGGTTTTTCCAACTTTTTCCCTTAAATAAAAACTTGGTGGCGACTCCACATAATCCAAATCAAATCATTTTCAAAATTTTAGCGAGTTCGTCATCTCTTCGAAATTACGGTTGCGACAATTACTATATGATTTAGCATAATTTATTTGTAATTTAGTCTAATATTCCTTATTTTTTGTAGGAATAGTCAAACAAGTAGAGAATTAAAAATTGGAAGATTTTGGGCCAAAAAGAAAGAAAAAAGGGCACACAAAGACAATGATATGGAATAGGACAAAACTTCCTTCTCAATGAACTAACATAGCCATGCAAACCTAAGCACGGTCGTGCTAACACAAGGTTGCACGATCGTACCAACATGAGGCTGTACAGTTATGCCAACATTTAATGCACTAGCAAATAGTACCACGTTAGTCTAATGACACTTAGTCAGCCTTGTGACATTGTAGAAGACCTAGAACGACCATGACGACTGCAAGGAAGCTAGGTCAAGCCTAGTCCATGATGCTAGAAGCCCTAATATATGCGTATAAAAGGAAGGCTTTGCCACACCATTCAACATGCCACAACAACAGGGAACACCACCTCTCTCCCTAAGATACATACGTCTCTCTTTAGGTACATCCTAACCTTTTCTTCATCTCTCATTGCTAGCCTCTACATTCCAGTTCTTCCTTTAGCAATCTTCTATAGGATCTTAATGGGTGTAATCCTTATGCAATGCAATTTCAAGTTATTGCTAGCTTTGTTAATAATATCAGTTTTGTATTCTTTTTCTTCTTTTGTTATGGATAGTTGTGAGTTATTTTTACCTAGGAATAACTAATTTATCCCTCTATGGTGGAGCTTTAGTAAATTTGTGATGTGCATTACTTGAACCTCAATTTTCTCCTTTCAATAATATTTTCATTATTCCTGTCAATACTCAATTATGTCTGATTTCATTATTCCTGTCAATACTCAATTATGTCCGAGGCCAATTTTTAAGCAAGGAAAAAGGTAAAGAAAATAGAAAAAGAAAAAAAGAGTAGAAATAATAAATAATTATAACAAAAATAAAAAAGAATAAAAAAGAGTAAATGTAAGAAAAGAGAAAAATAAATCTCATACCAAATAAAATAAGAATTCCAAAAAAGAAAAGAAAAAAGGAAAAATTCTCATGGGAAAAAAGTCCTACATTGGACAAGGGGTACTTCTTCAATCTCCCTTCCTCCTATATAAGAAGATGTCCTTCTTATAAATTTTGGGGGGAGTGGCGAAGATGGGCACTTTGAGTCATTAAGGAACTCAAAATTTTCTAGGAGTGGTGTCTAAGATACTCTCTACTTCCGCATCCAATTCAGCATCTCTTTGGCCTCCATTGAACCAGTTTTTCATCACCTTCCAAGGTGCTATCAAGTGGCATTCAGAACAAGGAACATCAATGGAGGTTAGATCCAACTTTTATTCCGCTTAATTTTCTTGCTTCTTCTTGGATTTTCGAGTTTATCTTCGTCTCTATTTTTCGTTTTCATTTTTGATTGGTCGAATGATCTTCCATTTTGGTGATTTTTATTGTGTTTTATTCTTGTTTCTCTCTAGTTTCTAGAATGATATTATTTGTCTAATTTGGATCTAAAATGAAGTTTCTATCTCTTGATTACTGAAGTATGTTCATCTTGGCGTGCAAATGAACCTAACTTGTTTGATTTGTGCATAACTTGCTCATTTCTAGTCTGATCTTTGTCAAACTTATTTTGTTTGATTTCTATAATCCATATCTTTCAATTGATTGATATTAATTTTTTAGATCTACCAAAAAATATTTTCGAAAAAATTTAGTATAATCTGTTTTTTGCTCACACATGATCTATTAAGTGCAACCTTTAAAATCAGATTTTGAAAACTTCAAAGATGATGACCTTAGATCTCACACAATGAGCTTTGAATATGAAAGTGCAGCATACCCTGTCTTTCAATATTTGGAGACTCATATGAGTCGTAGTACAACCCTCGCTTGCCTTCGGCTCTATGTATATATTGGTCCAGGAGCACGCGTAAAAACTAAATATGTCTTTAAATGATCCTGGACCTCACGCAATGAGCTTCGAAGTTAAAAGTGTAGCATACCTTATCTTTCAATGTTCGGAGAGTCATATGAGTTGCAGTACAGCCCTCGATTGCCTCCGACTCTGGGCATGTGGGTCAAAGGTCCTCCTTTGTATATTGAATATTCAAAAATGTAATTTTTCCAAACACTTTCCAAATCTTTAAATTATCCTATACCTCACACAACGTTCTTTAAAGTTGAAAGTGAAGTATATCCTGTCTTTCAATGTTAGGAGAGTCATATGAGTCGCAGTGCAGCCTTCGTTTGCCTTTGACTTTGTGCATATAGGTCAAAGGTCCTCCTTTTTACATCAAATCTTCAAAAATTTAGTTTTTATAAAAACACTTTTCAAAGCTTAAAGCGATCCTAGACCTCACGTAATGAGCTTCGAAATTGAAAGTGCAGCATACCCTGTCTTTCAATGTTCAGAGAGTCATATAAGTTGCAGTGCAGCCTTCGTTTTCCTCTAACTCTGTGCATGTGGGTCAAAGGTCCTTCTTTTTTAAATCAAATCTTCAAAAATGAAATTCTACCAAACACTTTTCAAAGTTTAAAGTGATCCTAGATCTCGCGCAATGAGCTTTGAATTTGAAAGTACAACATACCTTGTCTTTCAAAATTCGGAGAATCATCTGAGTTGTAGTGCAACCCTCGTTTGCCTCCGGCTTTGTGCTTGCGGATCGAAGATATCTTTTCCACCCTTTTAAAAAATCAACTTTATAAATAGATTTCAAACTTTAAATGAGCCCCAAATGCTTTTATTTAGTACAGACTTCATCTTCTTTATAGAAATTCTTAGGGATCAGATCCTTAACTAGAACTACGTAGCCTTCAATTTTTCATTGCACCAGGGAATACGTAGGAGCAAGATCAAGTCCTATTAAGTTATTTTCCACAAATCTATTTATTTTGTATTCTATTTAAAAGGATTGTCATAACCGTAATTACAACGAGACGACGAACTCGCTACATATTTAAAAATAGAATTTAATTGTATGTGGAGCCGCCACCAAATTTTATTTTAAGGGAAAACATTTGGAAAAACCCTAACTTGAGGAAGAAAATCTAGGTTCGGGAGTCTGTTACGAGTAAGGAAGGTATTAGGCACCCTACTCGCCCGTTCCAAGGAACGGTACCCTTAAACTGAGCGTGTGATATTTTGAAAACTATTTGATCCCTTAAAATAGAATAGAAAATAAATAGGTTCATGGAAAATAGCCTGACAGGACTTGATCCTGCTCCTACGTATTCCCGGGTGCAATGGGAAACTCAAGGCTACGTAGTTCTGGTTTTTTTGAAAATTATCTTACTAGAATTGGAGCATTTTGAGGGGAAATTAAATGGAAGATCCTTAATCCATATGCACAGAGTCGAAGACAAGCGAAGGTTGCACGACGACTCATATGATTCTCCAAACATTGAAAGACAGGGTATGCTGCACTTTCAACTTTGGAGCTCATTGCGTGAGATCTTAGATCCTTTAGAAACTTTTACAAAACATTTTTGAGGAAGGGGATAGTTTTGAAAGAGTATTAAAAGGAAGATCCTTAACCCCATGCACAGAAAGTCGAAAGCAGCGGAGGTTGCACGACAACTCATATGATTCTCAAACATCGAAAGACGGGTATGTCGACTTTCAACTTTGGAGCTCATTGCGTGAGATCTCAGATCTTTAAAGCTTTGAAAGTTATTGTTTAGAAAAATGGAGTTTTTGAAGATTTGATTTAGAAATGAGGACATATAAACGTAAACAAATCATAAATAAATACATATAGAAGGATTCACACATGAAAACTAATATCTAAACAAGTTTAAAAGGACAAGATCTACATAGGAACTTCAAGAACACAAGAGATTTTAACACCAAAATTTGAATTCAATTGTCAGAATTTTTGGTAGATCTTGAAAAATCAAAACAAAACATTGAGAGATATGGATCATAGGAATCAAACAAAACAAATTTTACAAAAAAAGAGACAAGACATGAGCAAGTTATGCCCAAACCAAACAACATAGGTTCATTTTCAACAGGACAAACATACCTCAGTAATTCGGCCATACAAACTTCATTTAAGACCCAAATTCGACAAATAATACCATTCCAGAAACTAGAGAGAAATACGAAGAGAAAGCAACAAAAAGCACCAAAATCGAGATCGTTTGACCGATCAAAAATGAGAACGAAAAACAGACACGAAAATGAACCTCAAGAACACACAAGAACACACAAGTTTTTTGCGCCAAAATTTGAATTCAAATCTCAGAATTTTTTAGAAAATATTTTTGGTAGATCTGGAAAATAAAAACCAATCAATTGAAATATATGGATCATAGGAATCAAACAAAACAAGTTTGACGAAAAAGGACAAGAAATGAGCAAGTTATGCCCAAACCAAACAACATAGGTTCATTTTCACACCAGGACAAACATACCTCAGTAATTCGGCCATAAAAAAACTTCATTTAAGATCCAAATTAGACAAATAATACCATTCCAGAAACTAGAGAGAAAGACGAAGAGAACGCAACAAAAAGCACCAAAATCGGAGATCTTTTGACCGATCATAAATGAGAACGAAAAACAGACACGGAAATGAACCTCAAGAACACACAAGTTTTTGGCGCCAAAATTTGAATTCAAATCTCAGAATTTTTAGAAAATATTTTTGGTAGATCTGAAAAATAAAAACCGATCAATTGAAATATGGATCATAGGAATCAAACAAAACAAGTTTGACGAAAAAATGACAAGAAATGAGCAAGTTATGCCCAAACCAAACAACATAGGTTCATTTTCACACCAGGACAAACATACCTCAGTAATTCGGCCATAAAAACTTCATTTAAGATCCAAATTAGACCAATAATACCATTCCAGAAACTAGAGAGAAAGACGAAGAGAACGCAACAAAAAGCACCAAAATCGGAGATCGTTTGACTGATCAAAAATGAAAACGAAAAACAGACACGAAAATGAACTCGGAAATCCGAGAAGAAGCAAGAAACTTAAGATGGATAAAATTCGGACCTAACCTCCATTGGAAGGTGATGAAGAGCTAATTCTATGGAGGCCAAGGGCTGAATTGAATATCAAAGAGTCTCTTAGGTCCTCCTTCAAAGGTTCTGAAAATCCCTCTTCTAAGACTCAAGTTCTCCTCCTCCCAAGAATTTCCATAAAATGAGAAAAAGCCCTTTTCCTTTCTTGTTTGTAGGTATATATAGACACATCCCTTCTTGGCAAGGGTGAAGCTCTTTCAAAGAGCCAAAAGCCAGCCTCTCTCTTAGCAAGGTTGAGTCCTTTCCCATGGCCAAAAGCCACCCCTCGAGAGCCAAAAGCCAACCCCTTTTATTTCAAAATTTTTGTTCCTCTTTTGATTTTTCAACTTTTTTCTTTTTTCAATTTTCATTTTTTACCTTTTTTTTTTTTTAGTTTTATTTTTCTATTTACCATTTTTACTTATTTTTTAATTTTCTTTTTATTATTATTTATTTATTTGTTTTTATTTTATATTTTTTTTGCTTTCTGTTTTCTGTATTTTCTGCTCTCTGTTCTTTCTGTTTTTCAGTTTTACATCTTTTCAAATTTTCAATTAAATTAACTTTTGGTTAATTTTAATGATCAGCCTCGGACATAATTGAGTGTTTTACAGTTTGCCTCTTTACTCATTTTCCTACCCGAGATAATGTGAGAAATGATTCTCTGAATTATCGTAATAGGAAATGAGTAAAGATGTGACACATTATGTCCGAGGGCAGCGGGCTTTGAAGGAGTCCTAAACAAATGTAGGGAGCCTTGAGCTTGAAATTGAACCTCATGGATGCCTGGAGAATGATGATTGAATGACCTTATTGACTTCATGTATCGATAGGGTTTAAATATGCGAGGCTTAGCTCGTATAGCTTGACTAAGCTAGTGGAATGAATAAATGCACATTAGGACGGCGTGAATCAATGGAATGGCTTGTTAGGACAAGCAAAATGAAATGAAAATGGCTCCGTTAAAACAGGAAAAGCGAGAAGAGAAATGGCCCGTTACGACGGGCTCAATAGAAGTTGAAAACGACTGTTTAAGACGAGGAAAGCATGCAAGAACTAAAATGTAAGATATGTACAAGGTGGCCTGATAGCATAGGCCGAGGTATTTATCTGAGTTGGAGGCCTGACATCATAGGCCCAGCTGTGGAAAAACGAACTTGGCGAGGCCTGACATCGTAGGCCCAAAAGCAGAAAAGTAAACCTGAGGAGGCCTGACAACATAGGCCAAGGATGTAGAAAAGTAAACTTGATGAGGCCTGACAACATAGGCCAAGGTGCAGAAAAGCAAACTTAAGGAGGGCCCAAATAGGCCAGGATGCAGAAAGTAAATATGAGGGCATCCCGTTGTTGACGGGAAGGAATGTAGAAAGGGGGTCCCGCTGTTGCCGGGAAAAATGCAGGAAAATTAAACATGCTTGATATCCCGTTGTTGACGGGAAATTGCAAGAAATTAAACATGCTTGATATCCCGCTGTTGCCGGGATAAATGCAAATGAGGTCCTGCTGTTACCGCAAGAAATTAAACATGCTTGATGTCTTGTTGTTGACAGGAGAATGCAAATGAAGTCCCGCTCGTTGTCGGAAGATGCAAATGATGACATCACATTTGTTGCAGGATAAATGCAAACCTCGCTTGGCCAATTGTGAGAGAAAAATAGACATGCTTGAAGTCTGTTGTTGAGGAGAATGCAAATAGAAGTATTGCCGAAGGAAGAAATGATGGCATCCTGTTGTTGCGAGGATCAATGCAAACTCCTTGACAGGTGACGAGAAAAATAGACATGCTTGAAGTCACTTGTTGGGACGGGGAGAATCTGAAATGAAGTCCGCATTGCGGGAAGATCACAAATGATGACATCCTGTCGTTGCGGGATAGATGCAAACCTGCTTGTGGTGTAAAAATCGACATGCTTGAAGTCTCGTTGTTGACGGGAGAATGCAAATGAAGTCCGTATTCTTGGGAAGATGCAAATGATGACATCTGGCTGTTGCCGGGATAAATGCAAAGCGATTGACGGGTGACGGAAAAATAGACATGCTTGAAGTCCGTTGTTGACAGAGAATGCAAATGAAGTCCCATTTGTTGCGGGAAGATGCAAATGATGACATCCTTGTTGCAGGGATAGATGCAAACCCGCTTCGGTGTGAAAAATCGACATGCTTGAAGTCCTGTTGTTGACAGGAGAATGCAAATGAAGTCCCGCTGTTGCCGGGAAGATGCAAATGATGACATCCTGCTGTTGCCAGGATAAATGCAAACCTGATTGACAGGTGACAGAAAAATAGACATGTTTGAAGTCCTGTTGTTGACAGGAGAATGCAAATGAAGTCCCGCTGTTGCCGGGAAGATGCAAATGATGACATCCTGGCATTTGCGGGGATAAATGCAAACCGATTGACATTGTGAGAAAAATAGACATGTTTGAAGTCCGTTGTTGGGGAGAATGCAAATGAATCCCATTATTCGTAAGGATGTATGCAAATGAAACGTCCTTTGTTGCCAGGATAAATGCAAACCTGCTTGACAGATGACAGAAAATTAAACATGAAGTCCTGCTTGACAGGATGAGTACAGAAGTTAAAACTTGACATCCTGCTTGACAGGCTGGGTGCAGATGAAATCCTGCTTGAGAGGATGTATGCATAATTAAACATGCAGTCCTACTTGACAGAATGTATGCGGGGAAAAGACGAGGTCTGACAACATAGGCCGTGACGCAGGAAATTAAAAGTTGATGATGACTATTTGGATGGAAAAAAGGACTTATAAAGACAAGTGAATTTGAGGTGGGAGGGTCCTATACTACTTAGTGCGGACGGGGAAAATGGAAAATGACAAGAATCAATTAGGATGGGTATCGAAGAAAAGCCCTTGTTGACAGGAAAGAAGTGATCCGTTAAGACAAGAAGGGAATCATGTAGAGATCCTGTTGTTGACAAGGTGGAACACACAAACTAGATGCCTTTGAATTGGCGCGTGAAGGGATTATAGACTTCTTCGGTTCTGTTGCCGTCGGACAACTTTATTTTGGAAATTTCTTTTTCCTTGAATTAAAATAAAAGCTGCTTATTCTACCTTGAACTTGAAGGTTTTTTTTTTTTGGCACTTGATAATTACTTTTCGAAGAAACTTGGGCGACCGATTTTTGCCCAGTTTAGAAAATTAAGGAATGCCTTGGTTTGAGTGAAGTTTGGGCAAACATTTTGCCCAGAGTTTAGGCCTCGATGAGATTGATGATGAGCTTGACTTGAACTTTACAGGCCATTTTGCCTATTGGAACTTGATAGGAGTTGAGGAATTGAGGATTGTCTCAACTTGGGTTTTCTTCAACTTTTGCCCAGTTTTGTTCTTGGATTTAAATCTTTCTTAGGCAAATGTTTGCCCCGGTTTGGACTCAATCCAGAATCTGAGGATGCCCCTAATTTGAACTTTTGTGGGCAAGCGTTTGCCCCTGTTTGAACTTGATTTTGAGAGTGACCTCAAATTGAATTGTGTGGGCAAACATTTTCCCCAGTTTGATTTTTTTCTAATATTGAGGAATCGAGGATTGCCTCAACTTGAATTTTCTGGGCAAGTGGTTGCCCCAATTTTGTTCTTGGTTTAGAATTTGAGGATGACCTCAAATTAAATTTTAATGGGCAGGCGCTTGCCCCACTTTGAGTTTGACTCCGAATTCGAGGATGACCTCAAATTGAAATTATGTGTGGGCAAATATTTGCCCCAGTTTGGAAGTCTTTTAATTATGATCAACTTGGGCAATTTTACCTAGGGTCTTAATTAGTTTTGAAAGATAAGTAATGAAATTCTTGAATGACAAAATGCTTATTGCGATGTTTAAATGAATGAAAAAGAATATGGTGTTTGTGATGCTTGGATGCGTGCAGAAATGATGTGGGGGATTCTTATTTTGATGCTTTGAAATGGTTATTTGATGAAACAGATGCTGTGGCATAAATGCATGCCATGATGTGGTTCTTATTTTGATGCTCGAAATATTCACTTGATGAAACAAGATGCTATGGGATAAATGCGAACCATGCGATGGTGTAAAATTTTTGTTTCTCTTGATTTTTGGATTTTCTCTCTCTTTTTTTTGTTTTTGTTTTTTTTTTTTTGACATCCTTCCTCAACAACCCTATAGTTGGTGCGACAGGAATCAAGAATCGGGACAAGCCCAGTTGACTTAAGTTCCAGTGTTTTGGTCAATCTCTTGCTTCTTGATCGACTTTAAAACCCTTTTTTTTTCCAGATCTTTGAGACCCAACAACGGTGCCAGTATTGAATGAGACACACTCCTTTTGTCTAGGTGGCGTTATTCGTCCGACGGGAGGAGAATGAACTTTGGGAAACAATCATGTCGTGTTGCGATGATCGAGGATTCGTACAACTTGTCATGACTTTTCAAAATTAATCCCTTTTAATTCTTTTACATTTTTCATGTTTCCTTGTGGGTACGTGCATTTTGAGGTGTGCAAAATGATCTTTCGGACGGTCAGAAGAAGGAGATAGAGAATTTTGAGGTCGTATGTTTTAAGGTGGTGTACTTGAAAGGAAAAGGATGATGAAAAGATTGGGTTTGGTTACGCAAATGGAACCTTTTGATGAAAAATGCCAATCCGCTTTTCATAATCTGGATTGTGAAATTAGCCAAACTTTTGAGAAATGGCAAAATTTTGCCCAGAGTTTGAAGAAGATATAAGGTGCAGAATATCATGTTGTCTTGGAATTCCTAGTTTGACCTTAATTTTTTTGCCTGGGTTATTCTTTTGAGTTTTCAATGACGGGTCTTTTGTATTGCCCTAACTTTTGCCTAGGTTACCCATACGGGTTTCGACCTAGCGGGCTCTTGATTGTGCCCTAACTTTTTCCTAGGTTACACTTAAGGGTTTCGACCTAGCGTGCTCTTGATTGTACCCTAACTTTTGCCTAATTCGTTTTGGGAGGATCGGTCGACCTAGCGGGCTTTATTCAATTGTAGCCTAACTTTTTGCCTAGGCCGTTTTCGGTGGTTATCGGCCTAGCGGGCCCTCTCTCAACTTGATTGTGTTCTAACTTTTGCCTAGGTCTTCTTTGATGGTTGACCTAGCGGGCTTCGCTTGATTATGCCCTAACTCTTGCCTAGGTCGTCTTTTATTGCTGGACCTAGCGAGCTTTATATGATCCTCGATTTTTTGCTTTGAATTGCTTTTGGAACCTAGCAAGACCTTTTTCGATCATGAATTTGTCGATCATTATTTTTGGACTTCAACCCATTTTTGCCTGGATTATTTTTGGCTTTTAACCCAGCGGGCTTCTCTTCTTCTTGAATTTTATGTTTTGACATTGATTTTGCCTGGATTATTTAAGGTTTCCAATTCAGAGAATCTTTTCTTGGATCCCTAATTTTCCTGGATTTAAACTTGGTTCCAGCTGGATATTTTTACTTTGAGTGGCGATGTAGAATCCCTGGTTGTTTATTTCTGCTTCACTTATCGGGTTTTTCTCTTTTAGCTTGATTAATTTGACATTCAAGATTACTTATTATATAATCGGGCATTATCATCAATAGGTATTTCTTGTTTGGGCATAGGAATAAGAAGTAGGTTGAGTGATGAAAAGGCATGAGAATTTTAAGTAAAGTCAAAATAAAAGACGTGCTCGAAGTAATATACTAATGTAACTTTTGTATTATTTATTGAGATTTATTTTTATAAAAGATTAACTTTTGAAAAGTACAACAATTTTGGATGAGTATCTCGATAGCTTGATTTGTACAATGTAACTTGTCGTGTTTCTCCCATTTTTCAGCTGGTCGATGGGCTCTCGTGATTTGGCGACGGATTGTTTTACAGATTAGGGAGCAAGCCTCCCAAAATCCAGCCACTTTGCATCGATTAAGCTTTGTACTTTTCGTTTCAAAAGCTAGGCAATCCTCGTAGAATGACCAATAAATCCTGCATGGTAATCGCATCTGGCGTTAGGATTGTACCAATTAGGATATGGTGGCTCTTGAGGCTTTAGAGGATAAGGCGCAACCGGGAGCTTTGAATCGGCCGAGGTAGCAAATCAAGTATAGGAGATTGGAATAGGGTCAAATTGGACCGGCTTCTTCTCCTTTTTTTGGTTAGATTACGGCTTATGGCTTGTGTTTGGGCCGTGTATGGTGTTGGTGGCCGGACTTGTCGGGTGTGTGCAATTGTAAGTAGGAGGGTATGGTGTTTGGTAGGTGGCGATGTATGGATATGGTATGTAAGGTGTGTATGGTGTATATGGTGTGTATGGTGGTGGTCTGGAGCCAACCCGGACCATAAGGCGCCTCATCAGTGAGATATATTGGCCTTGACACGAAGCCATGTTGCGGGTCTCGCCGTTTTCTTCCCTGCATCCACCGGAAATGCTGACTACGCCGCGGACTTTTGCATGATCTTTCCACGGCGCATGCCACCTTCAATCCTTTCTCCAATGATGACAACATCGAGAAGAAGCTAAGTCACACTTCCAATCATCTTGTCATAGAAAGGATTTTGGAGTGGTCCACGAACATGCCGACCATCTCACCGGATAAAGGAGGTTGACGGCCGGCTAACTCCCTCCATTTGTGCGTATTGCTTGAAGGTTTCTTCTTCTTTCTTGGCCATATACGGAGCCGAGTCCGATCGGGGCCATCTCCGCATTGTACTTTGATATCTGCTTTGTGAAAGCCTCGGCAAGGTCTCTCCATGAACAAATGTGTCCATCAGTTGAGTGTGAACGCACTGGGCCATTGTGAAGTCATGTTAGTTGTCTTCAAAGAAATGGATGAGTAAGCTTCCAAATCAGAGGTACATGCGAGACATCTTCTGCCGATAGCATATAGTCGGGTGTTTCTTGGACAGCTGGTTCCTTGATATTTCTAATTGGGAACCTTAAATTTTGAGGGATGACCACGCCCGGAACTAGGCACGGTCATTTGCATTTTGGCTTCATAAGTGCTTCCCTCGATCGCCTGGATTCTATCTTCTAGGATTCTCCACTTTCAATATCCTCATTTGAAGGATGGATTGGATGTTCCTCTCTAGCATATGGTGAGTTTGAGAAAATGGTATGTACATATGGTGAGGCCCTTGGGTGAACATAGGATTTGTTCCCCAACTATGACGTTTGGTATGCTTGTGGAATGGTGTTTGGCGGTAGGTTATGTGTTTGGGTTTGTGTTTGAGCTTGTGTTTGGGGTAGTGTATGTGTATGATGGTGAGGAAAACCATAATAAACCCCTTCGGTTGGTGGAGGCATGGTTAATGCTGAAAGGTTTTGTGGAGTGAACCCAGAAGAATGTGACGGGTCGTTTGGTTCTCCCGGCAGAGATTCCCTTGCCTCTTTTTGTTTGGATGATTGGATGGCCTCCATCAGCTTAGTCATCTGTTCCTTTAGAGATTTGACCTCATTTTTCAGTTCCTCGTTTTGTCTCTCCAACTCATCCATGATTCTTGATTTGAAACGGGTTCTATAAGGATGCTGAGAAAGTTGTCTTGTCTTCAATTTTTAATCTTTCTGTTAAATTAAAAATTAATTTTTGAGAAACCATGTGAATGCCAAAATCAATGAATGATAAAAATGTTAATGCTTCATGGAATATTAAAAAATGAGGGGAGGTGGGGATAATTTTCAAAATTGATGATAAACTTATTTAGCAAATAGATGAATGCAATGTTGGATGCACAAATAATTAGAGGTTTGAAAGTTGATGATCTATTGCTTTTATTTATTTTGGCTTCTTTTTGGATTTTTAATAGTTTTGGTATTATTTTTTTGTTTTGCTAAAAAAAATCACATTTTGGTTTTGCTAAAATTTCCCTAAGTTTCCTTTCAAACATAAAAGCATTTTTTGATTGATTTTTTTCAAATTTCCTTCCCCTTTTTTTTTCCATAATCTGTTTTTTTTAGTAATTTAATTTTTCTATTTTTTTCGAATTTTCTAACTCTCCTCTGCTTTTGGGTTTGTATATGTTTATTTTCCAAAATCTTAATTTGAATTGGTCTAGGCAAAAATTTGCCCCAGTTTCACTTATTAGTATAAGCAATTATTTTTTTGAATTTTCTTTAATTTTTGATTTCATTTGTCAAATCTGCTTATTTTCTTCCTTTTTAGTTTTCAATTTTCTTTGGCTTTTTTTTTTTCTAACCTAAATCAATTTCAAATCTTAATATTTTGTGTTTTTTCTCAAAATAAATATGTTTTTTTTTCAAAATCTTTTATTGCTTTCTCCCGCTTTTCTTTTCACTATGCTCCCTTATTCGGAATAATTGTATATAAGCAATATATGCATGAATTAGTATATGCCAACATTACAATAGGAGTGTGTACCCTTTACGTGTCCTAATCCAAGGTTACCTGTCCTATGGATCTAGGATGTCTAATTTATGTATCTTGCAAAAGGTAGGCCATAATCCTGCGGTATAAAGGTCACTAGAGCCAAGTTCCGCCATTTATGCTTATTACAAAAGAGGGGAATGCTACACGGTTGTAGGGCATTGCAAATAGGGCGCACTCTAGCTGGGGTTTTCGTGATTGTCAAACAGGACGTGCATCCAAAGTGACACCACTAGACCCCTCTATCCTAGGCTTCACTCAGACCCGGGTACAGGGCCCCACTCATGAGATGAATGCATTAATGTAATGTATGGAGGTCACGCGAATAATTGGGATACCTGCAATTGGGGAAATCGCAGCAGATATATAGCAATTTATTGTTCTTCTACCCTAAGGTTTACACAATGAATAAACAAACAACAAGAGATAGATAAGCAAATGAATACACAGCGCAATAAATAAATCATGCAAATAAACAAGGAAGGGATCAATACAATGCACACTCAATTGTACGGGCTTGACTCTCTAATGTCCCCAGTGGAGTCGCCATCTGTCATAACCGTAATTACAACGAGACGACGAACTCGCTACATATTTAAAAATAGAATTTAATTGTATGTGGAGCCGCCACCAAATTTTATTTTAAGGGAAAACATTTGGAAAAACCCTAACTTGAGGAAGAAAATCTAGGTTCGGGAGTCTGTTACGAGTAAGGAAGGTATTAGGCACCCTACTCGCCCGTTCCAAGGAACGGTACCCTTAAACTGAGCGTGTGATATTTTGAAAACTATTTGATCCCTTAAAATAGAATAGAAAATAAATAGGTTCATGGAAAATAGCCTGACAGGACTTGATCCTGCTCCTACGTATTCCCGGGTGCAATGGGAAACTCAAGGCTACGTAGTTCTGGTTTTTTGAAAATTATCTTACTAGAATTGGAGCATTTTGAGGGGAAATTAAATGGAAGATCCTTAATCCATATGCACAGAGTCGAAGACAAGCGAAGGTTGCACGACGACTCATATGATTCTCCAAACATTGAAAGACAGGGTATGCTGCACTTTCAACTTTGGAGCTCATTGCGTGAGATCTTAGATCCTTTAGAAACTTTTACAAAACATTTTTGGAGGAAAGGGGATAGTTTTGAAAGAGTATTAAAAGAAGATCCTTAACCCACATGCACAGTCGAAGGCAAGCTAGAGGTTGCACGACAATCATATGATTCTCCAAACATCGAAAGACGAGGGGTATCTTCGTGACTTTCAACTTTGGAGCTCATTGCGTGAGATCTCAGATCTTTTAAAGCTTTGAAAGTTATTGTTTAGAAAAATGGAGTTTTTGAAGATTTGATTTAGAAATGAGGACATATAAACGTAAACAAATCATAAATAAATACATATAGAAGGATTCACACATGAAAACTAATATCTAAACAAGTTTAAAAGGACAAGATCTACATAGGAACTTCAAGAACACAAGAGATTTTAACACCAAAATTTGAATTCAATTGTCAGAATTTTTGGTAGATCTTGAAAAATTAAAAGCAAAACATTGAGAGATATAGATCATAGGAATCAAACAAAACAAATTTTACAAAAAAAAAGACAAGACATGAGCAAGTTATGCCCAAACCAAACAACATAGGTTCATTTTCGCACCAGGACAAACATACCTCAGTAATTCGGCCATACAAACTTCATTTAAGACCCAAATTCGACAAATAATACCATTCCAGAAACTAGAGAGAAATACGAAGAGAAAGCAACAAAAAGCACCAAAATCGGAGATCGTTTGACCGATCAAAAATGAGAACGAAAAACAGACACGAAAATGAACCTCAAGAACACACAAGAACACACAAGTTTTTTTGCGCCAAAATTTGAATTCAAATCTCAGAATTTTTAGAAAATATTTTTGGTAGATCTGGAAAATAAAAACCAATCAATTGAAATATATGGATCATAGGAATCAAACAAAACAAGTTTGACGAAAAAAGGACAAGAAATGAGCAAGTTATGCCCAAACCAAACAACATAGGTTCATTTTCACACCAGGACAAACATACCTCAGTAATTCGGCCATAAAAACTTCATTTAAGATCCAAATTAGACAAATAATACCATTCCAGAAACTAGAGAGAAAGACGAAGAGAACGCAACAAAAAGCACCAAAATCGGAGATCTTTTGACCGATCATAAATGAGAACGAAAAACAGACACGGAAATGAACCTCAAGAACACACAAGTTTTTGGCGCCAAAATTTGAATTCAAATCTCAGAATTTTTAGAAAATATTTTTGGTAGATCTGAAAAATAAAAACCGATCAATTGAAATATATGGATCATAGGAATCAAACAAAACAAGTTTGACGAAAAAATGACAAGAAATGAGCAAGTTATGCCCAAACCAAACAACATAGGTTCATTTTCACACCAGGACAAACATACCTCAGTAATTCGGCCATAAAAACTTCATTTAAGATCCAAATTAGACCAATAATACCATTCCAGAAACTAGAGAGAAAGACGAAGAGAACGCAACAAAAAGCACCAAAATCGGAGATCGTTTGACTGATCAAAAATGAAAACGAAAAACAGACACGAAAATGAACTCGGAAATCCGAGAAGAAGCAAGAAACTTAAGATGGATAAAATTCGGACCTAACCTCCATTGGAAGGTGATGAAGAGCTAATTCTATGGAGGCCAAGGGCTGAATTGAATATCAAAGAGTCTCTTAGGTCCTCCTTCAAAGGTTCTGAAAATCCCTCTTCTAAGACTCCAAGTTCTCCTCCTCCCAAGAATTTCCATAAAATGAGAAAAAGCCCCTTTTCCTTTCTTGTTTGTAGGTATATATAGACACATCCCTTCTTGGCAAGGGTGAAGCTCTTTCAAAGAGCCAAAAGCCAGCTTCCTCTCTCTTAGCAAGGGTCAAGTCCTTTCCCATGGCCAAAAGCCACCCCCCTCTGAGAGCCAAAAGCCAACCCCTTTTATTTCAAAATTTTTGTTCCCTCTTTTGATTTTTTCAGCTTTTTCTTTTTTCAATTTTCATTTTTTACCTTTTTTGTTTTTTTTAGTTTTATTTTTCTATTTACCATTTTTACTTATTTTTTAATTTTCTTTTTATTATTATTTATTTATTTGTTTTTATTTTATATTTTTTTTGCTTTCTGTTTTCTGTATTTTCTGCTCTCTGTTCTTTCTGTTTTTCAGTTTTACATCTTTTCAAATTTTCAATTAAATTAACTTTTGGTTAATTTTAATGATTGGGGGCCTCGGACATAATTGAGTGTTTACAAGGATCAAACAATTTTCAAAAATATCAAAATCACACACTCAATTTAAGGGTACCGTTCTTTGGAACGGGCGAGTAGGGTGCCTAATACCTTCTCTACTCGTAATCGACTCCCAAACCTAGATTCCTTCCTCAAGTTAGGGTTTTTCCAAATATTTTTCCTTTAAAAATAAAATTTGGTGGCAGCTCCACAATCAATTAAATTCTTCCTAAAATTTTTAGCGAGTTCATCATCTCATTGTAATTACAGTTACAACAATTCCAATTATGTTATCTTGTTGTGGTTAATCCATTACTAGAAATTGACCAATTTTATTAATCTATTAATTGGTTAGGGGTTAGGTGATCATACCACTCCTAATCAGCTGAACTATAAAATAATTAAACCTAATGGTCTTGTAGGATCAATCGAAAACCTAAGTTACTAACCGATTAATATTCTGACATGTAGTTAACGTCTTCTTAAACTTTATGCTTCTTTTATTTTTCTATTTTATGGGATCAATGAGGATAGTATTTGGAAGGGAGATTATTACAACTGTCGGACCAAAGAGTAGGTATAGCATTGGCATAGATGGTTAGCAATTGAACAAAGGGAAAAACAAGGGATAAAAGCAAGTAAGATCACAAGGGAATCCAAAGCCTCATTAATTTTCCATAACTTGCACCACATTCTTTTGTTTACCATATAATAGAAATCTTATTTCTATTTCTTTTATTTTCACTTCTTTCATTTCTTTTACAAAACAATCAATCTTTTAGTGAACTTAAAAGTTGGAATTCAAACTTTATACATAGAGTGTTGATATAGTTTTTATGGAATCGATAGTAAAAGCCTAAAATACCATCTTTCTACATTGATGCTTACATTTGTTTGTAGATAAAAATTAACATAAAGTTTTATACTCATATTTTTGCGCATAACACTACCTTACCAAATAATATATTAAAATCTATCCTATCTTTTCTTATCTTATTTACTTCTATAATTGTTTTGATGCCTAAACAAAGTCAATTGAAACTTTTGTATAATATTAAGAATTTTATTAGTATTAATTTTAAAGATATTCAATTCATTAATTATGAATTTAATAAAAAAATTGTAGCTTAGTGAAATGTTAAGTCATATAGAAAGATACAAACTAACTATGAAAATACCATGAAGAGTGAATAATTTTTGAAGAAGTAAATATTAAATCACCTGAAATTTTTTAGTACGGTCCCTGAAATACCACCAGCTTCATGAAGTGCCATCCTCCAACTTAACACAGTTTCTTCCTTCTCAGAAATTCTATTTAAAAGTTTTTCAAATGCTTTACCAAAACTGCCTGTTTGATGACGTACATCTGAGGGCTCAACATCATAGAACACTGGTAGAACTATCTGACCTTTGGTTCTATGACATTCCATTACTTTCTCCAACTCTCGCAAACACCATCCTGAATCTGTGTAATTCCTTGAGAAAATAATAATGGAAATTCGAGAATTTTCTATTGCTTGTAGCAATGAGGCTGAAATGTGATCTCCCATTTGAAGTGAACAATCATCCATGAAAACATTAATTTTTGCATTTTGAAGATAATCATAGAGATGTGAAGTGAAAGATTCACGAGTATCTTCCCCTCTAAAGCTCAAGAATACGTCATTTGGAAATTGGGATGAGAGATTGTTTGTAGGTGACATCCGAGACCAATCAATAGAAGGAATTACATCATGCGAATATCCTTCATAACCATTTATAGAAATATATTTTAGATATTTTAATCTCACTAATGAAAAAGGAACTTTTGTTATGGCAGTGTTATTTGCAATTAAGGTTGTCAAAGATTCCATTTGTTCCAAATTCTCCTCCAATTTATCAATCAAAGAACATCCTGAAAGAATCAATTCTTTCAAACATTTTAGTGTATAGATGCTGCTAGGAAGGTTGGGAAGTGCTATGCAATCTCTCAAATTTAACAAAAGAAGTTTATTCAGATACCCAATGCTATTTGAGACCTTACGCAAACTTGAACAGTCTTCGAGTACTAATTTTTCAAGATTAGGCAAGTATGAAAAATCTGGAGTTGTAATCAAGTACTTGGAATGACTAAGATCAAGAACTTTCAAATTTTCCAGCATCTGCAATGAAAAAAATGTCAAAAGATAAAAGAAACAATAAAAAGTTGAAGGAAAAAAAGATAATTTTTTCTTTCCTTACCATGCTACAATGGATCATTTATTTCTTTGGTGTTGATTTGGATTTTAAAATATCACGAAAGATTGTTTAGCAATATGTATTTAAAATTTAAAAGTATTGCCTTGATTTTTCTTTGAAAATTAAAGTAATTTAAAGATTATATATGATTGGATTTGTGATATAATATTTCTTCTTATTTAATCCAATAGTTAAGATTACAATATTTACTTCTCCAACTAATTTGATGCTTTAATTTATAAAATAATTTTTTTTAAAAATACATTGATAAAAAATAACAATTCTTAATTCTAAATCTATAAAAAATAATTTTATTTGACCACTATTAATGATTCAAGTATAATATTTAATAAAAATTTTATTAAATTAATTGCAAGATTAAAAGAAGTAGTATAACATTGAATTGGTTTATAAAAAATATAGGTAATTATCATTTTATTTTTGTTTCAATATATGTTGTTTTAGTTTAGTTTATTAATTTCTATATTTTTTTGGGCATTCTTTATTAATACCTATTCATGTTTTTTACATATCTTTTACATTCTAATTCTTAATATGCTTGTAAAATTCTAAAAATATTGACTAGCCGCTTGCATAAAAAGAACATTACACTAAAATTGAAAAGTTATACAAGATTCTAAGTTTTAATTTATTATATACTTATAAGATTACGGAAACAATTCAGGAGAAATCATTAGAGTTTATACCTGGCCTTTCTTCCATAGTTCTTTGAGATTGCTATATTTTAATTCAATGACAACCAAACAATTTAGCTTGAACTCTGCAGGTATGTGGGTTAATGGAAATCCTTGCCAACACAAAAATCTAAGGCCTTGTGGAAGATATTTATAGTCTCCATCAAATTGTACACCAGCAAGTTGAAGTAATTTGAGTCTTGTCATCCACTTAAATGCCTTAGTATTTATGCAAATTGTATTTTCATTTGGCAACTTCAAAGCCAATCCCTTGACGAAATGGGTTCCCTGAAACAAGAGGGAAAAAAGACAATAGGATTAGTAACCAAACTAATTTTCATATTTCATAATTCATATGACAATTAAGAATTGAAATAAATATTTATGACCCGATTCATCAATGTTTTGTCTTTTTCTTTTACATTAGATGATTTAAAAACTTTAATCATAAAAGATATTCTTACCTTATATTTTGATAATACATCAATCACTTCTTCATGAAACCATAATCTACTGCGTTTCAAAGGCTCTTCCGGTGATTCCTCACGAATTATTTCTCTTCCCATATCTCGTAGCAAATGAAGCATCTCAAGTTTGTTGTCCTTGTCAATAGTCACAAGGCTTCGTTCAACAAGACTTCTTATACCAGAATCAGCCAAAAGTCCACAACCATTTAATATATGAATAGCATCATTTTTGTCCATTCCAACAAAGAAACAAGCTATATCAAGAAATATTTCTTTCTCATTATCCTGTAAATGATCAAAGCTTATTTTTAAGGAGGCTTGTATTTCTTTATTGGGAATTCTTTGGAGTTTTTTAAACATCCTCTCCCAGCTTCTTCTTGACCTACTATGCAAATGGAACCCAAGGACATTAAGAGCTAGTGGCAACCCTCCAGAATACGCAACTGCTCTTCTAGAAAGTTCAACAAATTCTTCTCTAGGACTTAATAGCTTGAATGCATGCCAACTAAAAAGCTCAAGAGATTCATTTTGGTTCAATTCTTTCATGTTGTAAACATGATGAATTCCATGAGTTTTAAGAAGGTGCATATCTCTTGTTGTGATGATTATTCTGCTTCCAGGACAAAACCAGTTCCTACTTCCACACAAAGTTTCCAGTTGGTATAATTCACTCACATCATCCAACACAAGAAGTACCTTTGTTCGAGCAAGTCTTTCTTTTAATATATATTTTCCCGATTCAATGTTGTCCATCTCCACAGATGTTGTTTGGTAAATATTATAAATAACACTTCGCTGTAAATAAATTGGGTCTTGCTTCCAATGTTCCCTAATATTTTCGAGGAAACTCCTACCCTGAAAATTGTGCCCAATTTCATTAAAAACAGCTTTGGCAATGGTTGTTTTCCCAATACCTGCAATTCCAACCATCCCTACAAATATAACATCTTCTGATAGTTCCGTTGATAATAATTTAATTACACTTTGGACACGAGATTTGACTCCCACTGGACTCGGCGATGAGTAATTTTTCTCTATTTAATAACTTAATGACAGTATTAACAATATTGTCTATCTCTTCATTTACATTCCTATAAAATATAAACAATGGATAAGCTGCACAATCGATTATATAAATAAGCAACTTTCAGCATCTAGATCTAAATTTTAAAATAAGAGGTAAAATTGTATTGGGAATGCAAGAGTGTTCTGCAGTAACGTAAAATAAATGACAATTGATTCTTTTCCACAGGCACCTGCAAGGGTATTTGAATTAAACCCTCTAAATAAAAGTTACAAAAAAATTATGTTACATATAAATGCTTGTGAAATGCACGGAAAATTGTGAAATAGTGTTATTAAGATATTAACATAATAAAAATAGGGTAATATGAATTTGTCGATCCAATTTTACATCACAATAAATAAATGTATCCCTGTAGTTGTACAGAGCTAGCAATCCATGCCCAGATGGAATGCTATTATATATACAACAAAAGCACATATAAAAGAATAATTAAAATAAATTCTATCTTAACATTGAAAACGTTGCGTATTTGATTTCTTTAATCCAAATAAGTAAACAATGAAAACCTATCATTTAAATAGTAAAATCATAATTTGTGAATATATTAAGCTTTTTAAAAAGAGTTTGAAACCTTAGCAAGAGTATGATAAACAATTATTTTATTATTTTTATATCTATGACGTTAAATTTATTTATGGTGTAATTATTGTCTAATTTTTTATAATTTTATCTATTTTTAATTATTTTATAGATGGTAACATAAGAGAATTTAAAGTTGGATCTAATTTAAATAAAAATCCAAACAAAAATAGAATAAAATATATCAAAGATAAAAATGGCACGACGAAAGATAGAATTGATCCTAGTAAAAGTTAGCATGCTTGTGCAAGGGGCACACCATGCAACATCCCTCAAATTTTCGACATAGTTGTAGTGTATAACATTCCAAAATTTCTCTTTTTGATTTTGTAATTTAAAAATTAATAATTCTAAAATAGAAAGCAAAAATAGATATTAAAAATCTAAAGATTTTAGGAAAATTAAAAGTCATTTGGAGAAATAATGAAAATATCTTTGGATTAAAAATAACAACAGAGGAAATATAAGCAGCTTAAGGAAAGATTTTAGAAAACCTTAAAAAAACATAAAATCTAAAAATATTTACTATAATATCAATAAAATAAATTAGTGATAGAAAAAGATAGAAACTTTAAAGTAAAAACCTAGCAAATTCATAGAAAATCCTAGCTTCTATATGAACTAAATTGCCCCAAAAAAACAGGTAAATGATTTATAAAGGATTGCAAACCTTAATAATGAAGTTTATAAACTTTTCTGAAAATATTTTGAAAAACGAACAAAGTGATCCTAACAACCAAGCAGGCCAGAAACTGCTGACAGATGCAGCAATCTGTGCTTATCTTCAAGCACTAATTTCTAAGTAATTAGAAAATAGAAATGGCATGCCATTAAGGAGCTCATGAGTTACCATACATTAAACACACAAAAAGACAAAAGAATTTATGAAGAGAGAGAAAAATTAATCTTGATTAAATTAAACTAATCATAGTTAAGTTAAAATTTAACTATGGTTAGGTTATACTAACTATGATTAGATTAAATAAATCATGATTAGGTTGATACTATAAGTCTTCATAATTTATAATAAATTAAATAAGAGAAATTATAAATGAAATAATCATTTTTCTCTTAGTTACAAATTTAATTCCTAAAGGCCATAATGATCGAATTCACTAAAGGAGAGTTAGCCATCTTATTGTCTCATAAAAAACTCCTCCTAAACACTTATCAAAATCCTTAAAAGTAATATTTCATTTCTAAATTTTCCTAAGCCAAAACTTAACTAGGTTTAAGCTTCCATCTTTGAAGTTTAAGCTCAAACTCTAACCAAGCAAACCTCCTCTCTTTTTCTCTTGAATAAATTTATTTGGGACCATGAAGGGGGTTAATCTCCATCACTAAATCCACCAAGCTTCCATTTTAAGGCTTTAAAAAGTAGGATATTCTACCTTTAAATTTTTTGAAGTGTTTTTATTAAGTATTTTACCTAATATTCTTCATCTTTATGGATCTTTTCTTTAAACTCCAAGATCCAACATCTTGAGTATTATTTGGCTTAAAACTACCCTGGGCTCATAAAATAAGCATTTCTACGTTTTAAATAATTTTTAAGAATCCTAAATGAAGCTTTAATGGTTTAATGTGCTTATTGGAAGTCCTTAAGCCTTTTAATCAATTAAATCTTTTTGAAAATGATTTTTATAATTTTGGGAAAGATTTGAGAAGTTTTAATTAAGTCTTGAAATATGCTCAAGAGATGGTGAATTTAGACATTTGAGAAGATCTTGGATGACTTGTCTTACTGGATCTTAAAATGACTATGTGTTATCATATCTCTTCCAAAAGTGCAAGTTTGTTTGTTTTTTTTTCATAAAAAGCCAAAATATTTAACTTTAAAAATTAAAAATATTATATCTAGATTATTATGGTCATGATCTTGAAAGAGTTAAGCGGAATCCATACAAATTAAACTTAAACCATAAAAGTTGGATCTTTATGACCAAAAGACTAAGAAAAGAACTTATGAACTTGAAAAGTATAAGGAAAGTTTCAAGCTTTACAAGGAAAAAGACCACGGACTAAAGGTAAGGAATTGGTTGAATTTGAGATTAAACTCATTCACTAAGTGATTATACTTTGGATCTAGGTACTATGTAGTAGAAAAATGATAAAAATGTCATCTTGGGTACAAAATGTCATTCGACCAAAGTAGCTAATTAGGAAAAAATAATGGCTTAAAATTTATTAGGATGTCAAAACTCATATATTTTACAATTTGTAGCCTAAAGTACATGCCCATAGAACTGTAAAAAAGAAAACTCAAATATCTTAATGAACAAGAATGGCCACTTGACCAAAGCTTCACGATTAAGAAAGAAAAGGTTGAGAAATTTTTAAGACTAATTAATTTAACAACCTAAGGCAAGGTATTAAAAGAAACAATGTTTATAGATAAAAAAAATAAATAAATTAAGTGACCTTAGGAAGGTAACATTGGCCATTCGGCCATACACTTGGAAAAATAGTAACGAGAAGTTAAAAATTTATTAAGATCACTAGGTAATTTAAGTTACAAAAGTGATCTCAAACAAATGGACATAACTTAGGGAGTTAAGATATGAATAATTTAATCTAAATTAATAATCAAGCTAGTAAAATAAATTAATGGAAAAGGATCAAAGAGTTATTCTCATTAGGATTTGGATTTAAAAGTTTGGCCATAAAGAATGATGAACATAAAATTTTATGGGTTAGAAGAGGCCATTTGGCCAAGAGATATTAGAATTGGATCAATAAGATTTAATAATCAAAAATCTACATGTTTGTCTCCTTTAGGAATGGATTTGAGAAATAAAAATAGTCATGAGGTCTAGATGAACAAAAAAGTTTACTTGGGAGGTGAAAAGGACATTCGACCAACATAAACTTAAAGATAAGAAAACCACTAACTAAACATTTGATAAAAGGCAAGGATAAGAGCAACTTAGAAAGGTTGAGTGTAGGTTTACCTTGAGAAACTTACCATAAAACTTAAAGAACAAGTTCAACTTGAGCAATTTATGTTGTCCAAAATTATAAGGACCTTGCTTAAGTAAATGTTTTCACTAAGTATGTAAGCTTTTGGGTAAATTATGATTATGCTTAAGTACGATCACTTATTTTTAAATTGTCATGTGATCTCTTGAATGGCATGATGACTTGCTTATGTGTATGTGGTTTCATGTTATACTTAAATGATTATGTGCTGATGAATGAATTTGGTGCTATGTGTGCATGATATTTTGATTAAGCATGCATCCTATTTTAAAGATTTGAAATGGAACCCAATAAGTCAAGGGGTCACTAGAGAAAATTCTATATGAAAATATAACAACCACATACTTGTAAATTGCCAAGTTTGGAACTTGTGCATGAGTGGAAGCCTGACGCTATCCATGTTAGAGGCCATAAGGCTTCAAGTTAAGATGGTGACGACCATCAAGAATGAGCTTATATCCTAAATAAAGTTGAGTATGTGTGGAAGTGAGACGATATTTCTTGACAAATGTTTAATAATATGTCATTAAGATTATAATGGTGTGCCATATATTGAAGTGTCATTGAAAGGATATTGGGTGAATGAGAATATTATGGGTATGGTAAAAGATGTTAATGTGTCAAGTAATATCTTTGATATTATGATTTATCATGTTAATATGGTGACCCAAGTAAAGAATGAGTGCTTGTATGAGATTTAATCTCTATCATTTAATAAAGAATGAGTTATATACTTGTATAAGATATAATCCTTACCATTATTAAAAAGAATTCACTTCAAATAAATATTGTTTAAAAAGAAAAATTAGACTTATATGCTTGTCACCCTTTTCATAAATAAACTAAAGTGGTCGATTTTGAAATGATGTCACCAACTTTAAGATAAATGCCTACTAAGAAATTACGATTTCTCACGTTACCTCCCATTTCATTTTCCAGAGCCTGTCTAGACTCTTTGCACTGGCAGTGATCTATGTAGAAATGAATAACATGGACCGAAATTTTAATGCTCATGGAAAACGATGAAAGAAGAGATCAAGAGAATCCTTCCTATATGAAATGTAAGTATAAATTATAATGGATGATTATATATATGAGAAAGAGCATTGATGCCCTTTTTTGTTGTAAATGACTTGCTTGCTGGGAGCTTTTTTCTCTCTATGTTTGATATGTGTATGTTAAATATAAGTAGTAAGGTAAATATGGTGGTTGTGTGAATGTATATTACCTTAAGTAAATGTATCCAAGTTTTCAAAGTTAGCATGAGTGATGATGTTTTGAATGTTTACCATTCGTTACGTTAGTTACTATAACAAGGTTTGTATTTTCAACAAATGTTTTAAGAAAAATTGTACCATATTTTCAATAACAATATTCTCCAAAGAATTTTTGCATCATGAAGTAATAAACTAGTAGTGAATCCACGATACGACTTAAGCATAAAACAAGTATCATTATTAGGATGTTACAGGGCAGATTTGAGCACAACCACTCCACACATTCTTATTATAAAAATGAATAAAAGAACAGATCAATTTGCAACAAAGTCCAAAAATAGTATAAAAGGAAGATAAAAGTTCAAAATAGGGATGATTTTTAACCTCTTTTAGATACGTTTATCCTTATGTCCATCTTTTCCTTTTCCTTTTTGCTAACTCTTCTCGTAGGATCTCTTTAAGTAGAAGGTCCCTTACAATATAAGTTCCAACATCCTATTTTCCAACATTATGGCCATACAGTTTTTTTGTTCTAGTCTTATTTTTCAAAATATGATAATGGGTGCTCTTGTAAGATTAGGATTTAATTATTTATTTTTCATTACTATGTGTAGCTAATCCCATAAGTCTTTGGTAAAATTTATTGATGTAATCAATTGAACCATTTTTTCCTATATGAATGCTTATGTTTTTCTATTCGATTAAGTTTGCCTTATTGTGTTTAATTAATTAATAAGAATTTACCAGTCTTGTTAATTCATAGTTAATTAGGAGGGAAGGGATCATACTATTGCTTGATTAGTAAACTTATAAGGTGAACTAAATCTAGGATTTTGAAGGGTTAATCAGAATCCTTAATTTATAATTATTTCTTAAATTAACAAACTTCTTTATTCTTTGTGTTTCTCACAATTAATTAGCTTGTATGATCATTGGAAGTGGTAATTAAATGCAATAATATTACTATTTTATGATTATTAGATAGTAATAGAAGTAGAAAAGGTGAGTAACAATTAACTAGTAGCATTTATAAGAGGAATAAGAGGTAATATTGGGTAAAGTCATAAGGAAAGTTGATAGAACGAAGTGAGAAGACATAGAATGAATTTGTGTGTCTCAATCACATAGCAGGGCATGTATTTATAATAGGGAAGATTTAATTATAAAGATATTATATTATCTAATTACTACAATTACAATGATATAATTCTTTTAATTATAACATTATTATAATTACAACGTTACTATAATTATCCCATTTATTTATTTCCATCTTTCTCTAATTACATATGTAGCTAATTCTAGAGTTTTTCAAAGATTTAGTGAAAACATTTGTCGATTAATCATTGCAGTTAACAAAGCTAGTAATTCTATCTCTATATAAGATCTTCTCTCTTATAAAGTGATAATCTATCTCAATATGTTTGGTCCTCTCATAAAATACATGATTTGAGACAATATGTAGTATTCTTACATCTCTCTTGATCTAGAAGTGGTCATTCTATCCTGGTAGAAGTTTGTCATTGGGATCTATAAGATTATCAACATGTTTGACATTCATCAATTTAATTTCTTTTAGGATGTCCATTGTATACTTCCTTCGGAAAATCATAATGTCATTCTTGGATTATGCAACCTTTATCCCTAAGAAGTATTGAAGTTTTTCGAGGTCTTTTATTTAAAAATTGTGACAAAGATGTTGTTTTATTTGTGTGATGCTGCAATGACGACCACTTGTGTTAATAATGTCTTCTACGTACATTATTAGGTAAATGCATCCTATGACTAAATAATGAAAGAAAACTGAATGGTCAACTTCACTCTGACTCTAGCCAAATTGTTGAACCACAATACTAAATCGGTCTAATCAAGATCATAAAGATTATTTGAGACCCTATAATAATTTCTAAAGATGATAGAGAAGTTTCAAAGACTTCCCTAAGCAACGAATCCAAGAGTTTTCTCCATGTAAACTTTTTTAGTAAGATCACCACGAAGGAATGCACTCTTGATGTCAAGTTGGTGAAGGAGCCAATGGAAAATAACAGTTATTGATAAAAAAAACAGAACAGTGTCCATCTTAGCCACAGGAGGGAAAACAATCATCATAATCTAAGTCAAAGATCTATGTGTAACCTTTAGGTACTAGGCAAGCCCTAAGTCAGCCCACCGTACCATCAAGACAAGCTTTGACAGTGTATACCCATCAGTAACAAACAACTAAGTTACCAGGAGGAAGAAGGACCAATTCTCAAGTACCACTTTGTCAAAGAGCACTCATCTCATCAAGCATAGCTAGTTTCCAACTAGTATGATCGAAGGCCTCATCTACAAACCTAGAAGAAGACAAAAAGGAGAGACAAGTGTAATAGAAAGAAGATAAACAATGGTAGCTGATATTGATATTGTGAAGGGAGAATTATGAGTAGAACTTATATCTTTACAAACCATAATTGGAAGATCAATTGGAGGAACTAGATCTAAAGGGGGCGAATGAGATGTCTCCTAGGATGGTCAGTAGCAATACTATCATTTGTTGATGGTGGTGTCAAAGGCGGCTATCAGTGTTAATGGATCTTAAAGGGACAAGCTGGTTGTATTAGTAATCCCACAAGAGGAATAGAGGATGCATATGTAGCGAAAGACTAAAGAATATGCTAGACTCAAAATATGAAATATCAGTAGAGATAAGATAACGATAAAGAGTAGGAGTATAACATTTGTCCTTCTTATGAACGAGTAGAGAGTTTATCAATACCAAGACTAACATTATGGATAAAATAGGTAGTTCCAAAGACTTGAGGATGTAATGGATCAAGGGACTTATGTGAATATAGAACCCGGTTGTGGAATTTTCCGTCCATAGATGAATGCATTCGATTGACAAGATAATAAGCAGTAAGGATAGAATCATGCCAGAAATATGGAAGAACATGAGCATGAAGTAAGAGTGTACGTGCAGTTTCAAGGAGATGCTTATTTTTACATTCAGTAACCCTGTTTTATTGAGGGGGATGAAGGCAAGATGTTTGATGGAGAATTGTATGAGAAGCCATGAAATTATGAAAAAAGCTAGAAAAATATTCTTTTACATTGTGACTTTGTAAGATATGAATAGGAATATTTATGTGAGTTTTTATTTCATTATGAAATGACTGAAAGATAGAAAATAAGAGAGGCCAGTTAAGGAATTGTCAATATGCATAGTCAACAAAGTGGAACCAAAGGCTTGACATGTTTCACACCACTTCCAAAAATGAGCATAAGCATTGAACTACTTGGTAGAAGGAGGAATAGTGATGTGGTTGATGAAGATAGAGGCCTCAACCATAGGAGGATCAAAGGCAGCCATGATCAGTAAGGAAGATAGAGATCGAAAATGGAAGAGAAAACACAGTTGCTGGAAAAAAAATTGTTAATGGATAATGGGTTCACTCAGTATGTCATGGATTGAGGTTGCTTCTCATTAGGCTAGATACCAAGTTGAAAGAAAGAAGTGAGAAGACTTAGAATGAAATCGTGTGTCTCAACCATACAATGAAACATGTATTTATGGTAGGGTTATTGGTATAAGAGTTAATTATAGAGATATTTGGCTACCTAATTACCATAATTACAACAATATAATTCCCCCAATAACAACATTACTATAATTATGTCATTAATATAATTATCCTATTTATTTATTTCTATCTTTCTGTAATTATAACATCATTACCCTATTTATATAATCCAACAAAATGAGAGCCTCAGACTCTTCTATAGTTAAAGCTATATTTATGTTGTTCTTCTTACCTAGAGATTTTCTTTTCTTCGTTCTCTAGTTTTATATCTATTTTAACATAATCCCTAAAACAACACTTTTATTGGTAATCGCAACAAGTTTTTGGTCTTGTTGTTGAGGACTATCCCCAATAACCTTAGAAAATATGAATCTTGATTTCTTGAAACATGTATATATTTTAATTAAAAAATAAATAATATATATATATATATATATATATATATATAAGATATGTTACTCTTGTGTGTCCTTTTTGTTTGTTTATATCTACTTATTCTCAAGTTCCTATATTGCACTTTGATTTTGAATTAGAAAAAACAAGAAGAAGGTTAAGACAAGAAAATCAAAAAATAAAAATGGCAACATAAGATTAGAAGATATTGTTGGACTACATTTCCCCTAATAATAGAGGTTTGAATAACAATATAATGATTCCAACACTTGACAAAGTCCATATTATCAAGTTGAAGTTGGCACCAAGAAACATGATTTATAGTTTCACTTTAGTTTTGGCAAACGATCTTAGAGGATCCACATATTCAATCAGGAAGTTTCTCATGCTAATGGACACCATCAAAATTAATGGCATTATCGAAAACATCATCAAACTAGAGTCATTCCCTTTTTCCATCATTAAAAGGGTGAATAACTAGTTGAATTCTCTTCCTTAAGCATTCATCATCACCTAAGAACAATTTAAAAGTTAATTTTTAATGTAATATTTATCATCATTTATGCAGTCTAGGATTTTGACAAAGATTGCCAATTTTTGTCAATACAAGAATGAGTCCTTGTGTGAAGCATGACAAATATTTAAAAGATCTCCTTTGGAGTGCCCACATAGTGGATACCAAGTGCCCTAACTTGTTTAGCTTTTGTACAACCATTTCTCTTTTTCCAACAAAGCCATGGCTAGTGCAGCTTGTGGAGGGGAAAATTTTCATAAATTCCCTACTAATAATACATGAAAAGTAATGGAAAGGTTAGTTGCCAATAGTCATCAATGGCGGTTAGTTGACAAACATATAAGGAAGAAAGAAAAATAACCTGTTAGAATGTACTAGGTTTAATAGACTTCTTTGTTAGCAAGCCAACTAAAGGCCATGAATATGAAGATGGAAACAGTCATCCTAGCACAAGTCCAATTTGTCCCTCCTGCTTCTTTTTTATGTGGCTCTATAAGAAATGAAGATGCTAATTGTATGACAAGAATGAATCAATAGAATAAGAAGGTCAACTACTTGAAAAATACCTACAACTCAACCTAGAAGAATCACCTAAATCTCTCATAGGGAGGATGTTAAGGTAATAACTAGGAAAGTACTAATTAGAATGTCTATAAGCCCCCTCATGTTCAGATTCAATAAGGTTATAAATAGGAAATGAAAGAATCATCCCCTAAATATTTGTGATGCCAAAATACGGAGGCACAAATCCAAAATATAGAGACTTGGATGTCATAGTTTCATAACATGGAGAATTAGTTGGGAAAGATCATTAACCTCTTAGGATAATGAATGCCTAGAAAACTATGCAGTAAGCTTGAAGTAAATCCAAAGGAGTAAGGAAATGTAAGAACTCTTAGGAGTGGAAAAGAGGTACAGATGCCAGTTAGAAAGAAGGAAAAAATGGTTATTGAAGATATCCAAGCTCCTATTGAAGGAGTATAAAGGATAGGGGATAGCAAATCAAAGAAACATAAAAAAAATAAAGCTCGTGAAAAAACATATATGGATCTTTACCAACCTAGAATCCATTTCTCTCAAAGGCTGAAGGCCAACAAAAGTGACCTCCTAGTTAGATAAATTTCTAGATATCATAAAGCATTTGAAGATTAAAGTTCCATTTGTAAAGGCATTTGTCAAATCCCCAAGTATGAAAAATTCTTGAAATAAATCTTAAGCAATAAAAAGAAGCTTAAGGAATACATAACTATCTAGCTCAATAAGGAATGTTTTACTATTTTTCTTTGGAAACTATCACCAAAGCTCAAGGATCTGTAAATTTTTATTATACCTTGTACTATTGGTGATCCCATTTTGATATAACATTATGTGACCTAAGTGCTAGTATTAATTTGATGCTCTTATCTTTTTTAGAAGGTTGGGCATGAATAAGCCCAAACCTACTACTATTTTTTTGCAGCTTACAGATAAGCCTATCCTAGAGAGATAGTCAAGAATGTGCTTATTAAGGTGGAAAAATTCATCAACCCTACAAACTTTATCAAGCTTACCTACAAACTTTAACATGCTTGAAATAAAAGAAGATGAAGATGTGCCCCTAATCCTTGGGAGACCCTTCATGGCTATTATAAAGATAATCATTAATGTTCAATAAGGAAACTAGCATTGAGGCTAGATGATTAATAAACGGTATTTAGAGTCTTTGACTTATTAAAACATCCAGCAAAATTTGATCCATGTAAATTTATAAATGCCTTAGATAACTCTTACTCTTTTAATTTGTCATATGTGCATGATAAGCTTATTGAAGACACATTAGAGAAACTTTTAGTCCTTGGGATTGATACCTTGAGAGACTTTGAGGAATGGATAGAAGGTATTGGAAGTGGGCTACCAAAGGAAAATAAAAAAGAAGGAAGAAAATTTGAAACTCTAGAGGACCTTGAAACTTCCATGCCTAAACCCTTAATTATAGAACCTCTAATGCTTAAACTCATGTTCCTTCCTTCCAATCTAAAGTATGTATTTCTATCCTTCCCATTTTCTCTTTTGGCTATTATTTCTTCTTACCTTATAAGTATAATGGAAAAGAAACTATTTAGGGTCTTGAGGAAAAATAAAGAAGTTTTTGTATGATATATTCATGATATCAAAATCATAAGCCCATTAACTTGCACCCATAAGATTCACATGGAGAAACAATTCAAACCAAAGGTTTAACCATAAAGGAGACTAAATCTCAACCTTAAGAAAGAAGTCAAGAAAGAAGTTATCAATCTCCTTGATGTAAAATGTCCTATTTATGATAATGCTTGGGTGAATTTTGTACAAGTTGTTCCGAAAAAAGGAGGCATCACCATGATGGATAATAATAAGAAAAATCTCATAGAAGTAAGGAAGGTAATTGGTTAGTGAGTATTTATTAATTAAAAGAGGTCACCTGTAAGGATCACTTTCTCCTTCCTTTTATTAATGAAAGAAGCTTCTTTTAATTTTAAAGATGTATGTCTTTTATCCTTTAAAATTCTTAAAGACAAACTTATTTCCTTGTAGTAATTTCTCCAAATTGGTTATTACATTTTGAGCTAAGGTATGATGCATATGATTAAGCCATAGGAGCAATCTAGGATAAAGAAAAAAAAAATATTTTAGGCCATTTATTATGTTATTAAGACCTTAGATGAAGGACAAAAGAATTACATTACTATAGAGAAAGAGTGGTTAGCAATAATACTTTAATAAATTTAGGTCTTATATAACTATGTCAAAAGTAAAGTATTTGCATTGAACACTTTATTATCAAGTATCTGCTCTCTATGTAGGATGTCAAACCTAAGATAAGCAAATGGATACTTCTCTTCTAGGAGTTTGATTTAGAAATCAAAGACAAGAAAGAAGAAAGGAATAAAGAACTGTGTTGCAAACCACTTATATAGAGTAGATCCATCAGCACAGTTGTTTGCCTTTACGATAATAAAGGATACATTCCCTAAAAAATGTCTCTTTTGTTTCACGCGTCCCATGGTATGGAAATTTTTTTAATTATGAAAGAAGTAACATTCTTTTCCACGACCTTTCATATTCACAACATAAGAAGTTTTTTTTATAAAACAAAATATTATTTATGAGAAGAACCATATTCGTTTAAAGTGTACAAGGATAAAATAGTTAGAAGATGTGACTCATTACCATTCAAAAAAAAAAATCATGCTATCTTAATTTATTACCATTTAAAAAAGGCTGAAAATTATTTTGACTCTAATAGAACTGTTCAAAAGATTTTATAATATAGCTTCTTTTGATTCATTCTTTTAATAGATGCTTTTAACTTTGTCAAATATTATTACTATTATCAAAGTAGTAACAATATTTTAAAAAAGTATAATATATTTCTAAATAATATATTTTAATATAAAAAATAATTTATATGAAATATTAAATTTTATTAGATTCTTTTCAAAATCATTAAATAATGTATATATTTTAACTTTGATTTGTAAGAAAAAAACATCTCTCCCAACTTAATGAACTGGATTAGCTTAGAATGTAAACATATGAAAATGCCAAATTGTACAAAAAATACACAAAAAAGATGGTATCATAAGCACATATTAAAAGAAGAGTTGAGAAGGTTTTAGTCTACAACTCACACATTTGTTTATTTTCATAAAAACACAAATTTAGATGGACTAGCCTTTACAAGATGCATAAGATGTTCCCTTATAAAGTGTTTAAAATTCATAAAAAAAAAATAAAGAAACCTTTAAAATAAATGATCAGAAAGTCAACCATTATAAGAAAAATTTAAAGAATATCACACTATACTTTTATCGGATTTCAAAAATATCACTTATGACTCTTCTTAGTTATTAAATACCAGTATGTTAGACTCGTAATATTAAATAAATGTTTATAAAAAACAATTTATGTTTATTAATTTTTCATTCATTTATTTTTGACTTCTTATCTGTATTTCTTTCAGTTTTTATTTAGTTTTAATTAATGATAATAAAAAAAAGAGAAAATTCATTAAGCACATCCGCATATACATAAGCACAGTCTTATCAAAAAAAGTTATCTCTGTTGGAAGGTTTGCGCATACATTTGCACAATCGTACGAAGAACGACGCGTGTCCGTGTAAATTTTATTTAATAATTTAATAGTCCAAAAGTCTTACCAACCCAAACTCAGAAGAAACAAACATAATAAAAAACAAGAGAAAATAAATAAAGTACTATAAAGAAACTATATATATTTTCTTGTTTGATTTGTTTAGCTTTTAATGAATCATACACACACTAAAATATTAATATTTAAAAAAATAAATTACTAAAGTGCATCACTAAAATTAAATATTCAGAATGTAATTTAAATTTTATTTATTATTATTTTTATTTATGTTGAAATATTTCTTATGAACAACTATAGAATAACTATTGAGTATAACAAATGGAATAAATTAAATAAATTAATTTTAGTTTTCTTATAATATTTTGTTTCACAAAAATTACTTCGGATGATATTTTTTATTATTTTTATAGTTTAAAAGCAAGATTAAAGTATTTATTCTTTAAAAAAATATTTAAAATATTTTTAATCTTAAAGTTAATTTAAAGGCACTTTATACCCTTGAAAGATACCAAAGGGATTGGTAAACAAATTTTGGGAATTTAAATTACTTTTTTACAACTTTTTACTGATTTACCTTATTTTTATTATTTAAAATATTATTTTAAAATTATCTTTATTAATAAATTTTTTTTTATAATTTAAAAGATAAATAATGATAATTTTAATTTTATTAAATTTTTAATAAATTAATATTTATAAAAATTATCTATCAAAATTATTTTTAATAATAATTTAAATAGTATAACTACTAAAATTAATATAATTTTTTCCAATTTAATATATTTTTTATATAATTTATATGACCGTAAGAAAATAACTGTCTTTAAAAATCTTTTTCTTCTGTAGTGTATCAATAACAAAACGTGATTCTTTTCAAAATGTTTTCAATAACTTTAATAATTGTCTTTAGAATACATTCACGCGACTCTTTTCAAAATGTAATTCTAAAATACATTAAACAATTTCTCACAACTTTAATTCTAAAACATTTTATAAAACATTTACGGAAGAATGGTATTTTCTATTTTTTATTTTTATTATAAAAATTTTTAAAAAATAAAATAAATAAAAATATACATTTTTATACATAAAAAATATTTTCACAAACTCAACGTCCATTCTAATTTCAGAAGTAAGACAAACATTCGTTAGGTCCAAAAAGTAAGCAAAACAAATCTTACATTGATGGTCTTCCTGCGAGAGTATGTAATAATTAAGGTAGCGGGGGATATTTTTGCAAAGGCAGCGTGAGCCAGAAGATGTGCATGTCCTCCCTAAAAAACTTTGTATATGTATAGGTAATATCTTATGAATAATTAATTTTAATCATTGATAGTTTACTAAATCTATATTTTTATAAGTATATAGTTTAACAATCTTTTAATTTTAAATTTAAATATTTTTTATTTTTTTTTTTAAAAATGTGTAAAATAATTCATCCTTAATTAATTATTTTATATTTTAAAAAAATAAAATTAAAGATAATGTTTTTAAAATATTCATCAAATATGCATATACTTTTTATTTTACTTTTGATTTTTAAAATACTGTTAAAAATATTGGAGAAAATTAATATAGATAATTTATCTATTAATAAAAATTATAATATTTTTAAGTAACCAATATTTATTTTAATATAAAAGGATATATTATTAATTTAGTTTTTACCCATTTATATATAACTTCTATTATGAGATTGAGAAGTGAATGTAATTATCGATTAGTAAATGTTGAAGGAAAATGTTACTCGAAAAAATTAGAAAATATATTTTTTCACATTTTTTTGGAGTATATATAATTTAGAGAGAAGAAAATTTTAAAAAGAAAAAAATAAAATATATTTTTATTCTTTTAAAAAAAATCCCTTTTAATATTTTTTTTAAAAGTTTATGATAGTATTTATTATTATTTCTTTTCATCATATTTCATTGTTTATGATACATTAATTAATGAAAAAATTAAAATAATTAAAAATTATATAATAAATTTAATATCAATATAAATATTAATTAAATTTTATAATATTTATAACATAATTTTAAAGGATAGATAATAAATAATAAATAATAAATAATAAATTTGATAGAAAATAATAAATTAATATAATAAATAATGCCATCGACAATTTAAGAAATATAAATATTTTTTTACTATTATCAAATGATAATGTCAAATTTTATATAAAAAAATTAAAAATTTTATAATTATTGTTTTGATAATCGAATTCAACCAACCGATTGAATTGAAAATTGGTTTATTTTTTAAATTAATTAAATTATAAAATTATTTTAATAAAAATTTATAACAAACCAGTAAAATTAGTAAAAAAAATATAAACATGTGCTAAAATGATAAAAAATTGATTTATATAAAAAAATATTATTTTGATATTTTTTAAAAATAAAAAATTGTTATATTTTATTTAATTATATATAATTTAAATTTAAAAAAATTAAAATACATATAATTATGATACTAATATATTTTATTATTATTACTATATATTTTTATTTTTTATATAATATATTATAAATATTTTAAAAATAATATTTGATTAATACTAATTTAATCATGATTAAATCATTAAATTTTAAATCTATATTTTATTAATTAAATCATCGGTATGATGTTAAAAAGCTTTTTTATAATACAAATATTTAAAATAACATTTAGAGTGCATGCTTGAATTGCTTTTATGTAAAATAAATACTTGCTTACTTTTAAAAATTACAAAATAATTAAAAGTAAATATTTTTTAAAATAAATTGAAATAAACATACATTAATATGTTTCAAAACTAAAATTTTAAAAGATACATTGATACACCCGTCCTATCTAAACAGGGAGATTTTAGAATAAATATTTTAAAAATGATGAAAGATGTAATTAATAAAAAGGTAATGCAGACATGCAACCCACCTTTAATAATATACCAAGCCGAGTCTTAAAAAATCAACAATATTAAATACTTTAATTTGAAATCAAGAAAAATAAAACTTTAATTCAAATTACCTGTTGGTGAACACAAATCCTGAAATGTTGCTAGCTTCTCTGAGAGAGGCTCTCCAACTCATCACCTGGTCGTCCTCATCCGACAAATTATATGTAGGAGTTTTTTCTATTACCTTTTTAAATTAAAAAATAATAAATATTAACTATTGTATATATAATATATGTTTAATAATATTTATTAAGATTAAAAATAATTATGATATATAAATTTCATTAATAAAATTTTTAAAAAATATATTTACATATAGATTGTTTTATATATATATTTTGTAATAATTTTATAGAATTAATATTTGTTTAATTTATTTTTCAATTTAAAAATATAAATACTTAAAATATAAAATAATCTAATTATTAATTATTAATAATAATAAAATTAAAAAATTTAAATTATTAATTAAATATAAATATTATATTTTTATTATAATTTTAATAAATTAATTATTTTTAAATTAAAAAATGAAATTAGAAGAAAAAAAAACTCTATTTAAAATATAATAACAACAAGATTGAAATTATTTTAAATATTTATTGAAATTTTTTTTATTAAAATATTTTAAAATAGATCATACTATGATAAAAAATTTAAATTAAAAATATTACAATTTAAAAAACTGTATAATATGATTTGAAACTTATATTAATTTTATATTTTTTACTGCATTATATATTATAAAATATATTTAAATTTATACTAATATATAATAAATATTAATGCTAATATATATATATTCTAAAATTCATTTATTTATTATACAAAATTTTATTTTTAAGTATTTTTTATCTTAATATTTTAAATTACATTTAAAATTAGCGTATAATTTATAGATAATATATTTTTTATTAAAAATTTATCAAGTTAATATTTAATTAATTTATTCTTCAATTTGAATATATAAATAATTAAAATATATATAATAATATCCATTAATATTCATTCATAATAATAATAAAAATTTATTAAATTTAAATTTAATATAAAAGTTAGAAGTCATATATTTTATATTATAATTTTAATAAATTAATTATTGTTAAATTTTAAAAAACTCAAACTGATAGAAAAATTAATTTTAATATAATATATTTTTAAAATATATTAATATAAATATTTAAAAATAGTATATAAAATTTTAAATTCTAAATATTATGATTTAAAAATTGTATATTATAATTTAACATGTATATTAATATATTAATTTTTATGTTTATTACATTATATATTGTATAAAATATTTAAATTTATATTAATTAATTAAATTTTATTTTTATAATAATTTTAATATATATATATATATATTCTCATCCTAATATTGATTCTAACATTATTATTATTATTGTTTTAAATTTTTATAATATTATAATTAAAAATTATATTTTTTTATATGATAAAAATAAAAATAATTTAATAATAATAATTTAAATGGTTTTTTATAAAAATAATATAAATGTTAATACTTATTGTTGAATTTTTATTATTAATAAAATTAAATAAAAATTTAGTGTTGAGTACATATATCCTACACATATCATTATTTTAATAATGGTAAAGGTTGAGTATTTTTTGAAGGTATTGATAAAATACCTTATATGTAAGATCTTCGAAAGCTTTTCCAAATGTGCCTGTTTGCCTACGAACATCGGAGGGTTCTATTTCATAGAATACAGGCACAATCATCAGACCCTGAGTTGAAACAAAATTAAAATAGAAATTAAAAGAATTAAGTTGAAATTAAATTTAAAATTGAATAAACTAATTTAAGATATTCATTTAACAAATTATTGAATTGATTTGTTGAAAAGATAAGTTATTATAATTGTATAAAATAATAATTTGTTATATATTAGTGAGACTTATAAAAAATACATTTTAGCAACTTATTGAAAATCTCTTAAATGTTAATATAAAAGAAATATTATAAATTATTATATATGAATACTTGCCACACCATTATTTGCACGGCAAGATAATCAACAATTAAATATTATCCTAAGTAAAGAATAATGATTTGAATGATAGATTATTATTGATGATAAACTGATGATTAAAATTTATAAAAAAAATTATTATTATTAATTATAACTAACAAAAGTGTAAAAATTTATTGAGATCAATACTCTATAGTTTACTATTTAAGAATTATAACAATTACATATTAGGAATCTAAATATAAATTCTCTAGACTCAAATAAAGATATTAAACTTCTTTAGCTTACCTGAAGTTTTATTAACATAGATCTCCTATCCAATTGGTAAAGTGTCATTCTATCATTTTATTTATGAGATTTTAGGTATAATTACAACATGATTTAGCATAATTCATTTATAATTTCACCTAACATCCCTTATTTTTACAGGAATGGTCAAGTAAGTAAAGAATCCAAAAATGAGTAGGTTCTTGGCTAAAAATATGGGAAAAGGGAATAGAAAGGCAAGGATGCAAAAAAGGACAAAAATTTTCCCTTAACGGGCCAACATAGTTATGCCAACACAAGGCTACACAACGGTGCCAATATAATGTAGGTACGATTGTGCCAACTTAGCATGGTCATGCCAACACCAGAAGCACTAGCAAACCATGACACATCAGCTATAATGACACAGGAGGAAGTTTAGTCAGCCCTACAAATGGTGTAGAATACCTAGGACAACCATGAAGACTCCATGGAAGATGGGTCAAGCTCAATTTGCGATGCTAGAAACCCTAATCTACACTTATAGAAAGGAGGCTCTGTCACACCATTTAACACACCTCTCCCACCAGGGAACATCACCTCTCAACCTTAAGATACGCATCTCTAGGCATTATCCTATCTTTCCTCTATCTCTCATTTTTATCCTTTCCATTCCTAGCGTTGCCTCTGGCATCCTACCGTAGGATTTGGATGGGAGTAATCCCTGTACAGAGCAATTACATAGCAGTTACCAACTTTGTTGGCAACATCGATTTTGTATTTTCTTTTTATGTGGATGCTTAAAGGAGGGGGTCTAGTCAATGGAGGAAGTGGTAAGGGAAGGATAGAGGTGATCAGTAACCCAATGCTCGACCTGGAACCGGCTAATCCAAAATTAAAAGCAAAGATTTGGGTGGTTTGTAACGAGTAAATGGGTGGAGTGGATAAAATCATCGAGTAAGCATGAGTTGCATTGGTCGGATTCAGATCTTTTAACTTGTTTTCGTCGAAACCCAAACTCGACCGAAAGGAAACGGGAGTTTTTATTTTGGGTCGTATATGTTGGGCTTGTTGGTCACAATCTACTCCAATCCAATGTTAGAAACCCTAATCTCACTTCTAATCTATCTACCTCATTTCATCTCTTTTCTTCGTTGTGGCTCCTACGTCCCTACAGTCTCACTCTCAATTTCACTCTTTGTGACCTAGCCTCTAACTCTCTCTATCTCACGATTCTTAGCCACCACTGTACACAGTCACACCAATTATAACATATACTTGCTTAGAATGGGTTAGGATTTCCTATTCTCCTTTTTCTTTTGTTTCTAACTTCTACTTCTGCCTATCTCTCTCATTCTCCTCTCCACATCTCCTTTTTAAACATAAACTCATAAATAAGGTTAGTTTCTAACTCTATTACTATTTTCTCTTTATTCTTCTACGATATACTTCTATTTTCTTTGTTAAGGTTTCTTAGCTTAGGGTTTTTCAAGGTTAAGTTTTTTTATTACTTTTTTTGTCTTAGTGAGTATTTGTAAATATTGAAGTTTCTTGATATTTTATTATTGAAATAAATCAAATAATTTTTTTTTTGAAAAGCAAGACTCTCAATTTTCATTTTCCTAATTTTGTGATTCTTTTTTTATTATGAATTTATGATAATACTTCTAATATTAGTGAGTATTGTTTTTATTTGAATTGATTCTCTATTTTTAAACAATATTTCTTTTATAAATCAATACTCCGAGATTTTTATATGCTTCCTGTTATTTCTTTATTTGCTCATATTTTTTGTCTAGGTGAGTATTTTTTTTTGAAGTAATTTTGTGCCTTGGTTTGTATCCTTGCCTTTGCTTTAGAACTCAAGTGGCTCACTTTTTAGACATTAACAAGAATGTCGTTGTGGATGTTTAGACCTGAATTTATAAATTAAGCTTATTAGAACCTTCATTTAATTTAGATTTTTTATCAATTGATTATCTTGATCAAGTTAATTATTTTTACATTTCTCTTACCAATACATTGTCTTTCTCAAATTTTTAAATGTTTTATTTCAAAAATTTTGTTAAACCTTCTTTACGTAGTTGTTTTTAAGTATCATCCCTTGTTCCCAGTAAGGAGATTTTAAAAACTGGCTACCAGAAGTTAACTTTTGGAATACAAATATAATTAAGCCTTTTGATTTACCATAAGAAAGAAACAAAGCCCTCTCCACAAAAAAGATAAACTACATGAAAATTATTAAAATAAGCTAGAACAAGTTCAAATAAAAACATTAAATATTGATCAAAGGTGAAAAAATAAAAACCAAACAGTAAGTAGAAGATGGAAAGCAAGTGATGTGAAAAGGGAATTTGTGGTGAATAAAATAGTTAATTTTCATAAGTCAATTTTTTAAAATTCTCGAAGCTAATTATTGGAAGGCTAGAATGAGGAGTAAAAAGGTGGTGTTGAGAGATAATTAGGTAAAGAGAGTTTGAAGGTATTTTTTGAAAGAAAAATAACAAAAATTGAAAAGTTGTATTCTATCTTTCAATTCTTCGTTGTCTTTATAACTTGTAAGGATATAATAATGTATCTTTTCCATTCTACTTTTTTCTCCTGTTACATTTTCATTCCAAGGACTAACCTTTTTCCATTTGTCATTACCATTCCTTATTTATCTATAATGATATTTATTTAGCTAGCATGTTATAATTATTTCTTTTCTATATTTTTTATTTTTTATCACATTTTACAAGTCTAGAATGGAAATGGAGTCAATGGAAGACTTGGATTTGAACTAACCAAATAGGAAACGAAGGAGAACCTCAAGCTATTGTAACTAAACATCCAATTTCAGGTTATTCCAATTCTTATTCATTTAATATGAATGCATCTCTCTTAATTTAATATGTTAGATTGAATAATTTAATATGTTGATGATTATGGGAAGTTAAGTATTTTTTTTTCTTGTTTTTTTTAATGTGTGATGAATGATGATGTCAAATTGAATAATATAATATTACGTTTATTTAAATTTAAATATTTTTTTTATTCTGATTATTAATCAGTCATGCTTTAAAATTTAATATGTATGTATATTTAAAGTTAAATATTTTTGCTGGTTCTAATTATTGATCAATGATGATGTGAAAATTTAATATGTGTATATATTTGAAATTAAATATTTTTGCTTGACTTGTTTGTTCTTAAGTACAATTTTTGTGTGAGGGTATAGTTAAAATGTATTATATAAGATAATCTTGTAGTTAATTTTGTTGAATAAAATACTGAAGTTTGGAGAAAATATTATAATTGAAGGGACTATTACATATGCCACCAATTCTATGCAAATAGTAAGAGTTGGTGCTAGTGGTGGAAGTCATCAGTCTAGTCATCACTCAACTAATGAAGTTCATCCAATTGTAAGGGCTATTTCAAATACTGTCACCATTTCAGCATCAACTGCGGGAGATGATGGTGGAAGTCAACATAGTGTAAACACTCAATTATGTCTGAGGTCTCCAATTTTAAATTAATTAGCAAATAATTTAAATAATAGAAAACAAAAATAAATAAAAAAAGAAGATAATAATATTTGAAACAAATCATAAACAATAAATAGTAAGCACACAAATAAATAGATAGCAAAATAATAAAAACAGAAGGAGAAAATTAAATAAAAATGAAGAAAGAAATAAGAACAGGAAAAACAAAATGATGAAAAAAGATGAAAATATATAATAATAAAAAATAAAACCAAAGAAATAATAAAAACATAAAGAAAAAATAAAAATTTTAGATAAACAAAATAAAAGAAATGATAAGTAAAGAAACAATAATAAATAAATAAATAAAACAAAAATTACAATAAAATAAATAAAAACAAGAAAAATCAGAAAAGAGTAATAAAGAAAAATAAAACAAAATAAGTAAGTAACAGAAAACTAAAAACAGAAATTAAAGAGAGAAAACAGAAATTTTTATTAAGAAAAACAGAAAAAAAAACAACAAAAAAAGGAAGAAAAACAAAAACGAAAATAAATAAAATAAAAAAGGAAAAACAGAAATTAAAATAAAAATTAAATAAATAAAAATAAGAAAATGAAAAATATTTTTAAATAAATAATAATAAAAATAAAGGAAAACATAAAATAAATATAAAACAAAACAAATTCGAAAATGGAAAAAATAGTTAAAACAGAAAATAAACAATTAAAATATGAAATAAACAAAATACTAAAAAACTACAAAAAAGGAATAAATATTAAAATAAAAATAATAATAATAAATAAAAACAGAAAATTAAATAAAATTAAAACAAAATATAAAATCTAATAATAATAAAAATAACAAAAAAACAGAATAAAATTAAATAAATAAAGAAAAAGAAAAAAACAGAATTGAAAAACAAATTAAATAATAATAATAAAATGAAAAACGAACGAAAAATGATAAAAACGGTAAATGAAAAATGTAAACACTCAATTATGTCTGAGGTTCCATTTTGAAATTAATTATTAAAATATGTAAATGAATAAATAATAAACAAAACAAAAAAAAATAGAAAAATACCGAAAAAACAGAATGAACAGAAAGTAGGAAAATAAATAAGGAAAAAAAAAAGCAAAAAGGAAAAAACGAAGAAGAAGAAATTAAAAAAAATCTGAAAATTGATAACCAAAAAATAAATAAATAGTAAATAAAAATATAAAAATAAAAAAATGGAAATGAAGAAATAGGAAATAAAAATAAATATTAATAAAACAGAAAATTAATTAAAACAGAATTAATAAAAATAATAGAATTAAAACAAAAGAAAGAAACGAAAACAAAAATAAACAAAAAAAATAAAAATAAAAAAAGAAATAAAAAATATGAAATTAAAAAATGGAAAAAAAAGAAAAACAAATAAAGTAATGATAAGTAAAGAAAAATAAAAAAACAAAAATAAAAGGAATGAAAAATCTGGAAATTGAAGGTTAAAACGAAAATTGAAAAAGCGAGAAAGTTTTTTTGAAAAATTCTCTATAAATTAGAGAAAAGTAAACATCTGAGGGGGATTCCTTTTTTTTTTTCTCTCTTTCCCCAGGCATTCTCTGGAGTTCAGAATTCCCCACTTTTGCTCCATATTTGCATACGCGACTCCATATCGCATTCATGGTTCCGATACCTCTTCTCCAGGCATCTCCATCCTCACAAAGCATAGCCAAGATTAGCTTTGAGGTGCATCGATTCCAGCTTCAATAGACGTCTTGTGGTCTTCAACTTGCACCTTCTCCAGGTCAGTTGCTTTAGCCAAATGTTGATTGTACATGAACTCTGCTCAGCATGCACGAGTTCTACGAATTTGAATAGATTTCTCCCCGATCTTAGATATTAGTGGCGAGTTATACTGAGCGAGCGGTTGTTGATATGCCTTAGTTTAATCGAATGAATAATTGAGTTAGCTGTGATGCATAATTTTTGGCGATATCATGTACTGTTCCTTGTTGCGTCGCTTAATAGTTCAATGAATGTTCATCTGATGCATGCTTGAGTATGTTGAAACGCATGATGCATTTACTTCCGTTTCTCTCTTTGCCGAATAGCCTGTGCCATAGATCCATGTTCGATTCTGGTATATCAGTTGCTTTGTAGCCTAGGAGGGAAATTGAGAAGTTGATAATGTTGCTTGTTGTGTGCGTTGATCAACTGAACTTAAGTCCATAACTGCATAAAACTTTCAAACTTCGGATTTATTAGACAGCAATAGAAGATCAAAATCTGGTAGACCTAAACAAGCAAATGGTTCCATCAATTCACTTCATAAGTCCACTCTACATAAGGAATTGGTGCGATAAAAGCCAATGACCAAAGGGGTAAATAGGTACGCTTCTAGAGCCTAAAAACCAGTCACGACTATGGAGTGTTGCATGCATTAAGGTAAGGGTCCTATATTTGTCTCAAGCCAAGAAACAAGAGCCATACACCAATGCCTGTTAAACCACTCGAGACTCAGAGTCTACGTTGGGGTATCCGTTAACAAAGATTCTAGGGGCTTGCTGCCAATAATTCTGGGTCTTGGGACCTCTCAACAACCATCCCAGGGGCTCCCAATCCTCCCAGGTCTTCATGTAAGTCGGCGGATATGAGGCAAGGGGCATGAGATTGACGCTGAGTTTCGTTTACATTGTCCTATAATCTCGTTGTTGAGGCCCTGGTTTCCTACCTCTGTGTACATGCAAGTTTGAGCAAACCTCAAAACGCAGCATAGACATGACCCAGCGATGTGTGCAAAACCCCACAGGCCAAGAGGCTGTAGTTGGTGCATATGGGAACACAGGGATATGGAGGTTCTCTGCCTCCCCCCCCATCTGCATAGCCCTTTGGAAGCTTTTGGCCTGGAGGAGCGTTTGCTCCATATTGGTATGGGTTCGATGGTATCTAGTCTAATCAGGAACGAATACCCCGGGTTCCAATCTACGAACCCATTTATATGAAAAGCAAGAGCCCCTTCAGTCAAACCAGGTCCTTCATGGAACGAAGTAAGCAAGTCTAGTGAAAACCCCAGCTCTCGGCCAAAGTATCCTTTAAAATTAATTTGAAGGGCTAAATACACAATCAAAGGGCTGGCCTGGTGGTTGAGGGGGCGTTGTTGAGTCCTCTGTGGCCTGGGTTCGAACCCCATGGGACACTATTTTGCAACCAAATTTTCCTTTCCCACCCCAAGCCATCCAAGCCAATTAATGAGCCACGAGCCAGGCGAGTCGTTCAAGCTTCCCTCAAGCCAGGCAAGCCACTCAAGCTATCCCCCCAAGCCATGTGAGCCATGCTCCATTCTCAAGCCAAGCGAGCCATTCAAGCTCCCCTCAAGCCAGGTGAGCCATTCAAGCTTCCCTCAAGCCATATTGAAGCCATGCAAAGCCCCAAGTTTCCAGAAATTCCATTTAGGCCCCTAAACTCCCAAACTCCCAGAAATTATAAATTGACCCCCAAACTCCCAGAAATTACAGATAGGTCCCTCAATTTCCCATATTTATATTTTGACCCCTAAACTTTTCATATTTACATTTTGACCCCTATACTTCCCAGAAATTACTATTTGACCCCTAAACTTCCTGAAAGTCCGCTTAACCCCCCACGCCTCCAATAGTTACAAATCAATAAAACAATTAAATAATAAAAAAAACCTTATTTTGCATTCCTTAATCTCACGCGACGGGCCCTAAAAACGAATTGGTAGCTTTTTCTGCTGTTCGTTGTTTAGAAGTCCGTGTGGGTCCAAGTGCAGCCGTAGTTGTCTTGGGCCCTGTGGATATGTGGATTGGGATAGCCTCTCCCTTTCTCAATTGAATAAAAACCTTATTTTACATTCCTTAATCTCACGCAACGAGCCCTAAAAACGAACTGGTAGCTTTTTCTGCTGTTCGTTGTTTAGAGATCCGTATGGGTCCAAGTGCAGCTGTAGTTGTCTTGGGCCCTGTGCATATCTGGATTAGGATCGCCCTTCCCTCTTTCGATTAAATAAAAATCTCATTTTTTCTTTCCTTAATCTCACGCGATGAGCTCTAAAAACGAACTGGTAGCTTCTTCTGCTGTTCGTTGTTTAGAGATTCGTATGGGTCCAAGTGTAGCCGTAGTTATCTTGGGCCCTGTGCATAGGTGGATTGGGATCGCACCTTTAAAATATTTTCAAAAAAAACAAAACAAAAAAACAACAACAAGGCATTCACTTTTGGATTCAAATATCTTTCAAAGGTCAAGCCTTCAACTCAAACCAGAACTATGTAAGCCTTGAATTTCCCATTGCACCGGGGAATACGTAGGAGCAAGATCAAGTCCTATCAGGCTAACTTGCATCAAGTATTTATTTTCACGCTAATTAAAGGGATCAAACAAGTTTCAAATAATTACACACTTAGTTTAAGGGTACCGTTCTTCGGAACGGGCGAGTGGGGTGCCTAACACCTTCCCCATTCGTAACTGACTCCGAACTTCGAATCTCATCCTCGAGTCAGGGTTTTTTCCAAATATTTTTCCCTTAAATAAAAATTTGGTGGCGACTCCACATAATTAATAAAATGTATTTTGAAATTTTAGCAAGTTCGCCATCTCGTCGGAATTACGGTTGCGACAAAAAAAAGGGGTAACAAAAAGTGAACAGAATTAACGATTTTAGAAACAGAATTAACTAAAAAAGAAAACAAGGAAAAACTGAAGGGAAAAAAGGAGGCATGCATACACGTGAAAGGAGAGGATTTTTTGGATTTTTGGGGGAAGTTCTTGAAAAGGCTCTTAGAGAAGGAGGAACGTCTCCCGCTGATGGGTTCGCTCCTGCACCCTCGAATGTTCAGAGAGTTTAGTGCAACTTCGCCTCCGCCGTTGTAGGATGATAGAGCTTCTACACTAGCATTTTTCACGGAACCCCTATTAAAGACTCTCTAGATCTTCCAAACTGGATTGGGCCTGGCTTGTTCAGACTTCTCTTCGTCCCTCACCAAGAGTTAGGCAAAAGGGTGGTTGCTCGAAGGCATTAACACCCAGATTCATGGCAGAAGAAAGAAACTGGCAGAACTGAATCTATCATCCTCTACGATACCAGAAGCTACTGGGCAATGATCGAAGAAAATTGAGGTACCAGCTAGGTAAGATCCTATATTCGTTCATGTGACTATAGCCTAGTAATGTGATCATGGAATTGAAACGAATCTAAACTATAACCTAGGGTCTTATATTTTGCGAGCATTGCGTATAGAGAGTCTATCAGGATAATATTAAAACTGCATTTTGGTAATATTGAGTTATGGTCACTTTAATGTTCTTGATAACCCCACTTGAGAATGTTGAGCATGGTTCAATAGAGCATCGTGACTTAAGCAACCATATCATTGATTTCGTAAGAATCTCTGGATCTTGGAGAGAAGTCCTATTTGTGTTATTTAGATATACGTTCCTATGCGCTCAGCATTCGAAGTGTATCAGCTAGGTGAAAGTCCTATAGCTTCGCGTGATTGTTGCGGTAGAATCTTACACTGGTCGAGACATTTTCTCCACCCAACCTCTCATGCTCTACGTTGGAATCATTGACTATTTGGTCCAGAATCTATGGCTGTCACCCATAGTTGAGATTTTCAGTTTGCATGCGCCCATAACTTGCTAAGAAACTACACATCATAACTGATGGAGTCGTTAGCCTTCATTTGGCCATGGGCCAAAGTGCTTTGGAGAACCGAACCTCATAGGATGCTGTTGCCTAGCCTCAAACAGTCACAATGTCCAACAGCAAGGCTGTGGGAGGGGTTGATGCTGCAACCGTCTTGCACACCCTCATCATATTCCCTTCTCTTAAGTTCAACCTGTGTGAGTTCTAGCTATGCATGGAGGGGTCCAGTTATCTAGCATGGATACGAAAATAGCCTCAGTTGGCATGATGTCCTAGGCTAGGAGACTGAGTGCAGTTTCGTTGTTTAAAAAATGGTAAAGAGCCAAGCTAATGCCGAACTTTATATGAATAGGGCATATGCATGCATGTCCACTGGGTCAAGCTCGTTGGGGATGCTGATTACAAAACCATTATTGAAATAGTGAAATTATCTCATTGGGCCAGAGTATTGTCGCCCTCTGTAGACCAAGCTACACTCTTGTCCGAAATCCTATTGCATGACAAAACCATTGTGGTTTGTTGGGAATAAAGGCAAAAAGATGGGGCCAGCATAGGGCCATACAACATGGCATGTTAGTGGACGTCCACGTCTGGGTTGGAGAAATATTAATTTAATCTTGGTCACGATCCTAATGCCTAAGATTGGCTCACCTGGTTGGCGCGTCTGAGGTTCATGCAAGGCACCTGGGTTCGATCCCCATGAACACCTTCCAATTTTTTTTTCTCTCATATAAACTATTCCAAGGGTCAGTTATGGTCTCAATTGAAGTACCCCAACTATCGGTCAATGCAATGCGGGCCCAGTGCAATTCAGGATATGCAATATGGGCAATGGTAGTTCCTCAATTTGAAATGTGAAACCATTGCAATTCGGGCCGGCCAAACTCACACAGGTCATCGTGTCAATTGGGCTCAAATTCAAGATTTAGTGCAGGCTGTTTCTTCTTATTTTAGTCTGAAATAGCAGAAGCCAAATCTTGAATAAAATTTCGGGTCAAGTGATCCGTACAAGGCGTACTATTCTCGCGCCCAAGATTTGATCCCATTGGGCCCTTTTTTATTCTAATGGCAGTTTATGGGTTATGGATTTTCAATATTAAACTCTAGAATGATGATTGGGCTGGTGCCAATTTCATGACCCGTCGATCAGTCTATTAACAATGGGCCACCATCTCATTTATTCAATTCGGCCATTAAGTCACAACTACGCCTACTATTCAACGCCTTCACCTTGCTTAGTTTTAACTTAGTTCTTCTTGTTTACTTTTCAAAAATAAATTTCAAAATTAAATTAAATTCTTCCTTGTTTTTTTTAATTCACAAGATCAATTTCAAATCAAATTTAACCTTATATTATTTTCTCTCCAAAATCAATTTCAAATCAAATTAAGCTTAATTCCTCTCTTTCAAATTTTAAACCAAATTCGAATCAAACCTTAAATCTAGTCCATTCAATTTAAAGTTAAATTCAAATGTATGGTGGGTTCAAACCAAATTTATTTCTTTTCCCCAAGTGTCAATTCATCTTAGTTCAAACCAAACTTAATTCTTTCCCCAAATCCGAATCAAATTCGATTAAGTTTTTTTTCACCAAATTAGAAAATCAAGTTTATTTCCAATCAAGACCATTTTAATCAAGTTTCAAATCAAATCCTTTTTTAGCTCAATCCCTCAAAATTCAAAATCAAATTCACTCCAAATTAAGTTTACTCCATTAAAATTTAATATTCTTTTCCCTCAAGTTGCAAACTCACTCCTGTTAAGCTAAATTTTATTTCTTTTCTCCTTAAATCTTCAAATTGATTTTCTTTTATTTCGAGTCAAGTCTATTCAAATAACTCTAGGTCTCACGCAATGAACCCTAAACATGAACTGGTAGTTTTTTCTGCTGTTCGATGTTTATGGATTCATATGGGTCCTAGTGTAGCCGTAGTTGTCTCAGACCCTGTGCATATGTGGACTAAGAATCCTTTTGTAAATAATTTCAATAAAAACTTCATTTTAGAATCTCTAAGTCTCACGCGATGAACCCTAAGCACGAACTGGTAGCTTTTTCTGCTGTTCAATGCTTAGAGATTCGTATGGATCCCAGTGCAGCCGTAGTTTTCTTGGATCCTGTGTGTATGTGGACTAAGGATTCTCCATAAAATATTTTCAAAACACTCTATTCATTTTCAAATACTCCTTTTCAAGCTTCTTCGAAGGTCAAGCCTTCACACCAGAACTATGTAAGCCTTGAGTTTCCCATTGTACCGGGGAATACGTAGGAGCAGGATCAAGTCTTGTCAGGCTAACCTCCATCAACCTATTTATTTTCACATTAATTAAGGGATCAGATAATTTTCAAAAATCACACACTCAATTTAGGGTACCATTCCTTCGGAATGGGTGAGTAGGGTGCCTAACACCTTCCCTATTCATAACCGACTCTCGAACTTCGAATCTCTTCCTCAAGTTAGGATTTTTTCCAAATCTTTTTCCCTTAAATAAAAATTTGGTGGCGACTCCACATAATTAATTAATATTCATCTCAAATTTTAGCGAGTTCGTCGTCTCGTCGTGATTATGGTTGTGACCCTTAGTAACCAAGCAAGTTTTCCTACTGAAACTAACTCTTAATAATGGAACAGAAGGAAGAGAACATGTAATGCTAGTGGTCCTAGAAGGTCTTCTACTGTATAGGACCATTTCATGAGATTGCCTGAAACTGAACACCCTGAACCAAGGCTACATGCAAATAGTGTAACAAAAAGTATTATTGTCATAGTAAGAATCATGGAAACTCAAACATGCTTAATCATATAAAATCATGTAGCAAATTTACGTATGGAGTCAGTCATGATCCCAATCAAAGAGTGATTACTTTCCCCCTAGTAAAAGAGGAGATGGGTCTGATCTAGCTACCACAAGTTAGAGATTTAACTTAGAAGCTTGTAGAAAGACTTTTGCAACATTTGTAATGTTAGATGAGCAACCATTCAGGGTGGTGGAGGGTGAGACATTTAAGCATCTTCTTAGACAGCTACAACCATAATTTACTACTCTTTCAAGGCACACAGTAGCTAGGGATTGCTTTCAGCTATTTGTTGATGAGAAAATCAAATTAAAGGGTTTGTTTAGGGTAAACAATAGTAGGGTTGCACTTACAACTTATTGTTGGACATCAATACAAAATATGAATTACATAGCTCTAACAGCTTATTTCATAGATAATGATTGGTGTTATCAAAAAGGAGTTATTTCTTTCTCTATAGTTCCTAATCACAAGGGTGATACAATAGGAAGACATATTGAGGAAAGCTTGGGAGAGTGGGGGATTAGGAATATTTCCACACTCACAGTAGATAATGCTTTCTCCAATGACACAACAGTGGCTTATTTGAAAAAGAAAGTGAATATAAGTGGCCTAGTCTTGGATGGTGATTTCTTCCACGTGAGATGTTGTGTTCATATTCTTAATCTAGTTATTAATGATGGCTTGAAGGACATCAATAACTCTATTGCAAGCATCTGAACTGTAATTAGATTTGTTCGATCATCACCTCAGAGGCTAGCAAAGTTTAAAGAGTGTTGTGAGTGTGTAGGGGTTTCTTCTCATAAATTAGTTTGTCTAGATGTACCTACTCGTTGGAATTCCACTGACATGATGTTGGAAACTGCACAAAAGTTTGAAGGTGCATTTGAGAAACTTGTGTTTGAGGACCATTATTTGGACTATTGTGGGGTTGTTGGTGCTCCAACCAGTACAGATTGGGATTCTGCTCGGGCATTTGTTAATTTTCTAAAAAAAATTTATGAAGCTACAAAAGATTTTTCTTCTTCTCTACATGTGAGCATCCATTTTGCTTTTTATCAGCTTGCTTTGATATGTTGTGGAGTGAAATAGTGTGCAAATAGTTTTAGTCCTATTTTAAGTAACATAGGAAAGGAAACCATAAAAAAATATGACAAATATTGGGGAAATATCTTAAACATCAATCAACTGTTGTATTTTGGTGTCATTCTTGGCCCTCATTTTAAACTGAAATACGTTGAATGGTCATTTAAGGATATGTACAGTGATCATCCAAGCTTTTTAAATGAACTTTTGCCTAGTGTTAAGAACAATCTTAGTAGAATCTACAACTAGTATTCAGCAACACATGAGCAACAAAATAGAAGTGGCCAAAATCTTAGTGGTGCTTCAAAAAACTTTTCAAATATAGTAACAACTTTTGCTCCTTATCCTACACATCTAGCAAGAATAGATGCCTTTAAAAAACATTTAAAAGTTAAAAATTCAGTTGACCAAAAGAATGAACTTGAGAGGTATTTGGCTGAAGCCTATGTTGATGATGATAAAAAGTTTGATTTGCTTATTTGGTGGAAGCAAAATTCCTCTCGATTCCCAATTTTATCAGCTATGGCCAAGGATGCTTTTGCTACTCCTGTCTCAACCTTTGCTTCAGAATCTGCCTTCAATACTTGGGGTAGAGTTTTGGACATGTTTCGAAGCTCTTTCAAACCAGAAATGGCAGAAGCTTTTATTTGTGGTAAGAATTGGTTGAGACCTTCTTTATACCAATCAAAAGACTTGAATATATGTGAAGAATTAGAGGACTCAGATAAGATTGTAACAGGTATATGATTTATTAATTATGTAATTATTTATATCTTTTAGGATGTTTAAACATTTACTAGGTATTTTTTTTTGTTTCAATGTCTTCAAGAATATCAAGCTGCAGTAGCAGTTCAACCATCAAGGGCAGGGTCATCAAGAGAAGCAAAAGGAAGGGCAGGAGTAGGACCTGCTTCACATGCTTTCTGATTGCATATCTCTAGGTCTTATTTTTTGGTATGCCTTTTAATTGGTAATTTCATGTATTTTTCTTAGAAGCTCTTATTTTTTAAGATTGATTTTTTATATGTTTATTATTGCAGTATGTAAGCATGCTCATTTTGATTGTGAGTGACAATTGGATATTGACAAACTTTTCATAACATTTTGGGTATGTCAACCATTTTGTCAAACACTTGTCGCAACCGTACTTACTACGAGACGACGAACTCGCTAAATTTTTAAAATGAATTTAATTTGATTATGTTTTTATGTGGAGTCACCACAAAATTTTTATTTAAGGGAAAATACTTAGAAAAACTCTAACTTGAGGAAGAGATTTAGCTTTGGGAGTCGGTTACAAGTGGGGAAGGTGTTAGGCACCCCACTTGCCCGTTCCGGAGAGCGGTACCCTTAAACTGAGTATGTGATTTTTTGAAAACTTTTTGATCCCTTTAATTAGAGTGAAAATAAATAGATTGATGGAAGAGAGCTTGACAGGACTTGATCCTGCTCCTACGTATTCCCTAGTGCAATGGGAAACTCAAGGCTTACGTAGTTCTGGTTTGAAGGTTTAACCTTCGAGATGCTTGAAAAGGAACAGAAGTATTTTGAAAATATTTTAGGGGAATCCTTAGTCCACATATGCACAGGATCCGAGGCAAACAAGATTGGGTTTTTGGTTAGGTCTCATTACTCTCCAACTTATTTAAAATTCAGGAAGAGAAGATTTGTTGAACTTGAGCCGCGCACGTGCGCGCTTGGATCAGACTTCTATTGCACATCTCAAAGACATGAATTGCATCTTTTCGAAGGCCCCCACTCTTTGCTCAAAGGCTACACGAGGCGGAACTTAACATGCAAATGGGTACATAGAACTATAAGCTTTCAGCAGTGCTAGGTCCACTTTGACCACTTGATGATGTACACACAACCAAGCCACCTATGAAGCAGAATGGATGTGGTAAATCTTGGTGGCATCTACAGTCATAAGCTTCATGCAAAATGGAAGACTGTTAGGTTCCAGGGGTATAGTTGACGTAGACCAAAACCCGTATGAACCATGCATGGCCTTCCAAGCACTCATACAGCATTTGAATGACATCCAACAAAGAGGCCTATTCTGGTCCTGCATTCATCTGATAGACTCTTGGCTGTTTGGATCATACCTCACAAAGCATGGCAGCAGGTCACGTTCAATGGGACGAACTTGACGCTGATGATAAAGCTATGCTCATGCACCATAAATAAGCCAAAGTCTTGGGCTCTTGTGAGGGTTGTATGACCTGTGCATGGCACATCACTGCACCCTTGAGCAGAATTCTTGAGGGTACCTGGAAGGATCCCCGACTTCTGATTTTAATAGACTATTTGGAGTTGAATTCCTGGACATCTCAATTGTATGCATGTCCTTGTTCGTCTACCAGCAGGTTTTGGCGACATCAACCACCCCTTTTGAACGCCCGTTTTGTATAGAAGAACATGCATGATCTTTCTGGGTAATGATATCACTTCCCCATCTATAAACTTTAAGATACCCTGGCTGGAAGAAAAGGGATTTTTGTAATTACCTAAGGTAAATAGTCACTTGCACCTCTCAATTATAGTTATAACTCTCTCATAATCTATATTCTTCTTACTATAGATATCACTCCTTAATTGAAACTCCCGAGATGATCTCTCTACTATGATTTCAGCATACTATAAGATCAGTACCATATCTGGCTATGGTCATTCGCCACCTCAACCAAACCATAAGATCACAGAACTATACAGGTCCAGGGGAGGATAAGGAACTTCATGGAATCATATTTTCCATATTCAAGCCAACAATCATAGTTAGATGAATGATAGATATCCAATAGGCTCGCCCCTAATCTATCACGTCCTTTTCATCGAGTGAAAGTCGATCTTTCAGCGTGTGAAATGGAGAGATCGGGACTGAATGTGTAACCAAGATCAGTTCTAAACTACTCATTGTAAACATCCAATTATGTCCGAGGCCCCCAATTGTTTAAATTAATCGAGAAACTCATTAAATATATAAAAACAAAAAAAAAGGATAAATAATCCAAAAAGAAAAAAACAAAAACGAAAAACTGAAAAAAATAAAAACAGAAAGTGAAAAATAAAATTGAATTATCAAAAAAAAAAGGAAGAAAAAGAAAAAAGAGTTTGAAAAAGAGAATAATAAATTCAGAAAGAAATAATGAAGAAATAGAGAAATAGAAAAAAACAGAATAGACAGAAAACAAATACAGAAAGACAGACGAACAGAAAAACAGACAATAATAAAAATTTCAAAACTGAAATAATAATAAAAAAGAGGAAAATAGAAATAAAGAAAAGGAAATCTAAAAAGAAAAAATAACAAAATAAAAAACTAGAAATTGAATAAAATCTGAAACTAATGTTTAATATAATAAAAACACTACGAAAAGAGAAGAATAAAAAAAATTAATTAAAAAAAAAAGAAAATATGATTTAAAATAAAAGATAAATAATAAAAATAAATAAATCTCAAGAAAATTTTACAAAAAGAAAAAATAATCAAATATTTGAAAAAATCAGAAATAAAAATAAATAAATCTAAAGAAAATTTAACAAAAAGAAAGGAAAAAATAATAAGAAAACTTTAAAAATAAGAAAATCTGGAAAATAAATCAAAATTAAAAAGAAATAAAGATAGTAAAAATAGTAAAAATATACAAAAACAAAAATAACAAAATTTTTTTTTAATAATAAGAAATCAATAATAATAAATGGAAAACAACCAAAAAATAATAAAGAAAAAAGGTTGATAAAAGAAAACCAATAAACATAAATCGGAAAAATAGAATAACAAATAAGAAAAACAAATAATAATTAATTGAATTTAAAACACAAAAGAAAGGAAAAAATCAAAATAAAAAGAACAAAAAAAATAATATAGATAAGAGAAGACTAAATAAAGTTGAAAAGAAAATAAGAAACAAAATAAATAAATAATATAATATTAAAAACCAAAAAAGAGAATGAAAAAAAAACGACTTTAACTAACTAAAAGAAGAGAAAAACGGATTCGAAGGAAAAAGGGGGCGCTCTCTGGGTTTTGGGGGGACTCCTCAAGAACCTTTTGGTAGGAAGAAGATCAATATACAGAGAGGGGGAGAGGAGACAAAGGATTTTTTGAGAATTGGCACTAGTCACACGGAGGGGAACAACTGTGGAAGTTGGTGATGTCTACAACATTGCCACAAGCGAATCCTGAGCTGCATCTCCTTGTGATGTATACGTGGTTGGGATAGAGAGAGACTAGAGGGAGAGATCACCACAAAAGAGGAGCTTGAATTCTAAGGAAACCTGGTGGTTGAATACATGGAAGCTTAGGAGCGTGCCTTTTCCTCACAAACTCCAGGTAAGGTCTCGAAATCCTTTGCATGTTGTGTGAAGATGGTTCTTGAAGCCTACGGAATATAGTGATCGCCTGCAATAGTCTAGATATACATGCATTAAAACATGGAACTCGAGTGATAGAATGATCTTGAAACTTCTCCATACCCTCGATCAAGAAGCACAAGAAGTGGAATATGAATCAGAATTGGTGATAGGATGTGCTAGGAGCTGCGTTCTTGGCCACTGTATTGGTGCAAATAAGCCTTTAGTTTTGGTCCTTACAATCGTCATTCATACAAAAGTCAGGCAAGAAATGTCTAAAGCATGCAACGATAGCAATAGACATGCAGTTCATGATGAGGGTTAGCCTCGACCCCGCCAGCAAGCCACACCAATTCCCTATGAAATCGGAATATTGACTCAAGCCCCAAGGTTTGCTAACCTATTGACCATTGTAAGAATAGGTATGAGCGCAATGGCTATGCTGAGGTTATTGTAATCATTATAGAGCATAAGGGTCTTTGTTTCGTTCATGGCTCAGCAAGCTTAATCTTGGTCATGTAACAAAGCAGGGTGCAAATGGCCGTTTGTTCTGGTTCTGCTTGACCTCAAGAGTGCACTTGCATGGTGCGAATCCAGTGGGAGCATTTCTCCACATGTACCAAAACCAAAATAATCACGACTTGCAAATCGTGGGGAGTGAAGAACTGAACAAACAGGGACTCCTTCACAGCAGGGAATTTGGCTTGAACCCAAGCTAGGACAAGCGTCTCTAGAATGGTCAGAAATCTGAGCACAGATCAATACTGCCTTAATGCATATGTATAAAGTTTCCCCCAAGCCAATCTCGACGTATGCATGCATGGGTTAAGTCACGTTGGCTCCTCACTAATTTTGATTTCTCCAGGCTTTTATTAAAACGTTGAGCATTATACACTAATAATAGCTTGGCTAAAGTGGTTATATCACTGCACCGCACTCCTCAGACCATGAGTTCAAATCTTGAGTGTTGCTGTTTGCTTCAAAATTATTGATTTGGATCTATGTGTGATTATAATTAATCCCAGGCTTTAGAATTCCAACCCGAATGCTTAGCACAGTGGTTGGCAAGTGTGGAATAACTCCACGTCCAGCGTTCGAATCTTGTACGCTACACTTGTGGCATTTATTTTTTCACACAGGACCATGGTAAACCCCAAGCCCATAGGTGTGGTTTAAGTTCAGCCCAAGAGTCTTAAATCTCAATAAAGGAGTTCAGCCTAGTGGTCGAATGCATTGTTCGTAACCCTCAGGGCGCTGGTTCGAGCCCTACATTTCACAATTTTGCAACCAAATTCTAGATATATCTCTCAAGCCTCAATTACCAAATTGTCCTTGAACATTTCCCAAATTCCAGTCATGCCCTTTGCCCCTTAGAAATTCCAGAATACCAATTTTGCCCCTCCAAATTCATAAAATTTTTTATAAATCCGTAAAAATTCCATAATTGCCAAATAAATTCATAAAATTTCATAATTGCTAAATAAATCCATGAAAATTTCATAATTCACATGAATTCCATAATAGCTAGATAAATCCCAAAATTTCTAATAATTATCAAATTATCCCAAAATTCCCAATGATTACAAAACTACACCAAAATTCCATATTAAACCCTAATTGCCTCAAAACTCAAAAATTAAACCTTTCTTCTCTCAAATTTAAGTTTTCTTCTACTCAAGAATCAATATCATTCACAAATCATCTCTTTTCAAGAAATTTAAAAAATCTCTTTTTCTAATGTTTTGGGATGCTAGGTCTCACGCACTGGACTCTAAATGGGGAACTGGCGATTCACCTGCTGTTCAACATTTAGTAGTTCGTATAGCTCCCCGTGCTGCCTTTGCCGCCTCGGGCCTTGTGCATGAGTAGACTGAAGATCCCCAAAAGACAAGAATTTCTCAAAAACAAAATCTAAGTACTCTTTTCTCAAGCACTTTTTGAAGGTCAAGCCTTCACAAATCAGAACTACGTAAACCTTGAGTTTCCCATTGCACCGGAGAATACGTAGGAGCAGGATCAAGTCCTGTCAGGCTAACCTCCATCAAGTTATTTATTTCCACTCTAATAAAAGGGATCAAACAATTTTCAAATAATCACACACTTAGTTCAAGGGTACTGTTCTTCGGAACAGGCGAGTGGGGTGCCTAACACCTTCCCCATTCGTAACCGACTCCCGAACCTAAATCTCATCCTCAAGTCAGGGTTTTTTCCAAAACTTTTTTTCTCTTAAATAAAAAATTTGGTGGGGACTCTACACGTAATCAATTAAATACATTTTCAAAGTTTTAGCGGGTTCGTCGTCTCGTCGAAATTACGGTTGCGACAGATGGCGACTCCATTGGGAATACTTAGAGAGTCAAGCCCAACAATTTGAGTGTATTTATAATTGATCCCTTCACTGTTTATGTGTATGATTTATTTATTGCATGTTATTTATCTGTTGGTTTATTCATGATTTATTGGTTTTATTATTCTCTCTACACCCTAGGATAGACAAACAATAAATTGCTATATATCTGTACAAGTTCCCCAATTGCAGGTGTCCCAAAATAATGTGCCCTCCATACATTGCATGCGCATTTTATTATGAGTGGGGCCTTATACCCAGGTCTAAGTGCTGCCCAGGATTAGAGGGATCTAGTGGTGTCACGCTGGGGCTTACGTCCTGTGTGGCTATCACAAAAATCCCGGCTAGAGTGCGTCCTATTCATAATGCCCCACAACTAGTGGCTACTTCTACTGTTGTGGCAAGCATTATGGACTGGAACTTGGCTCTAGTAACCTCTACACCCCAGGATTACTAACCACCTTTGAGAGGTTCATGCATTAAAGGTCATAGATCCTTAGGACAGATAACCCATATAAGAAGCAAAGAGGGCACACATACCCCTTTCAAGATACAAGGTTCATCGCTCGCAGGCATTTATTTGAACCAAACCATCCAAAGTGGCAAAAGGGAGTTGAAAGATACAATTGGGGATACAAAAATTAAATCAAGACAAAAATCAAGAAAACCAAAATAGAAGGAGAAAATTCCTAGGAAAATTGGGAAAGATATTTTGAAAATATTGAAAAAATTCCAAAGGAAACTTAAAAGGACGTTTTAGAAATAGGGAATTAGGAAAATAATCTTTTGAAAATACTGAAAACATCAAAAAGATTCAATAGGAGAGAAAATGAAATTTTTTTAAAACCTAAAGAACGCTTTCTAGAAAAATTCTAGCAAAACTAAAAAGCTTTTCTAAACAAAACTAAAGGTTTTTCTAGCAAAATAAAAAATACCAAAACTCCTAAAAACAAGTTTGTTAAAAATCAAGGATGAATAAATAAAGCAACTCTGATTTATCTTCAAATAGTCAAACTTCAAATCTCTTAAAATTATTTGCACATAGCATTGATTCATTCATAAATCTATCATAAAAAAGAAAGGTTTCAAAATCATTCCACACATTTTCATTACATTCATGATTTTTTGGCATTCAAATTATTTCTCAAAAATTAATTTTTAACTTTAACAGAAAATTAGAGAAAGACAACTTCCTCGACATCCTTATAGGACTCGTGCACAATCAAGAATCATGGATGAGCTGGAGAGACAAAACGAGGAGTTGAGAAGTGAGGTCAAGACTCTAAAGGAGCAGATGGCCAAGCTGAGGGAGGCCATCCAATCATCAAAACAAAAGGAGGCAAGGGAATCCCTATCGAGAAAATCAACTGACCCAACATATCCTCCTGGCTTCACTCCACCATTAACCATACCTCCACCAATCGAAGGGGTTCATTATGGGTTTCCTCATGGGCATGCACCCTCATAAAACCAAACACAAGCCCAAACACATAACCTACCTCCAAACACCACTTCACAAGCTCACCAAACAGCTGTTGGGGGGACGAATTCCATGTTCGCCCAAGAGCCTCACCCTGTGTACACACCATTTTTCCAACCCACTATATGCCTGAGGAATACCCAAGTCATCCTTCGGATGAGGATACAAAAAAGTGGAAAGTCCTAGAGGATAGGATCTGGGCAATTGAGGGGAATGCTTGAAAACCTGAGATGCCGACCCGGCCTCGGTTCCTAGATGTGTCTCCCAAATTCGAGTTTGCAGTTCAAAATATCGGCGAACCGCCGCTCCGGGCGCCACTTGGCCATGTACTGTAGGAAGATGTCTCCCTATAGGCACGACGATAAGCTGCTCATACATTTCTTTTAGGACAGTCTGACTGGGGCAGCTGCAACTTGGTACACTCAGTTAGAGCGGACACATATCCGTTCATGGAAGGACCTAGCTGAGGCTTTCCCTCAAGCAAGATCAAAGATAATGGGGTGGCTGCGATAGGACTCGTTAACTCTAAAACATGGCCAAGAAAGGGACCGAGACCTTGGCAAGATGCTCAAAGACGGAGGAGCTAGTCGCTCGTGCACAACCTCCATTATCTGAGAAAGAGATGGCCAGCATGTTCGTAGATACACTCCAAGATCCTTTTTATGACAAGATGATTGGCAGTGTGACTTCGAGCTTCTCTGATGTCGTCATCATTGGAGAAAGGATTGAGGGTGGCATGCGCCGAGGAAGGATCACGCACAAGCCCGCAAGGACAGTTGATGACTCTACAGAAAAGAAGAGGACAGGTGAAGCTTATAATGTGGCTTCTGGTCCAGGACAATACATACCTCCGATGGCACCATATGGACCAACTAACTTCCAACCACCACCATATACAGCTTACATGCCATATCCTTATATCGCCACCGCCTACCAGACACCCTACCATCCAATTCACAATTATCCAATGCAAATCCGACCGCCCACACCATACACGGTCCAAAAACAAGCCATGAGCCCAAATCTTAGCCAAGGCCAAAAGAAGGAAAAAGATCCTGTCCAGTTTGATCCCATTCCAATGACCTACACCAAGCTTCTACCTCGGCTAATCGAGAACTCTCTAGTGGTTCCTTACCCTTTGAAACCTCAAGAACCACCACACCCTAAATGGTATGATGCCAATGCCATATGTGGCTACCATGCAGGGTACATTGGTCATTCAACAGAAAACTGCCAGGTCCTGAAACGCAAAGTGCAAAGCCTAATTGATGCTAAACGGCTTCTGATTTTCGAAGGTCTAAACCCTAATCCAAGCGCAATCATCGAGCTCATCCACAAGTTAAGAAAATGGGAGCAGCACGACAAATTGCTTTGTACAAATCAAGCTATCAAAGAAAATCGTTCAGGATTTGTTATATTTTTCAAAATCAATCTTTGTAAATAAATCTCAATGAATAAATACAAAATTTACATTTTTCATGTTTCTTGAGCACGTGCCTTACATTGTTGGCTTTACTTCTTAAAATTTTCATTCCTTTCATCACTCAACCTATTTCTTATTCCTACACCAAAACAATAAATACCTATTGGTGACGATGCCAGTGCTGTAATAAATAATCTTGAACGTCTAATTAATCAAGCTCAAAAGAGAAAAGCCCAATGAGGAGGTAGAATAAACCAGGGATTCTAGATCACCATTCATTATAATGGAATACCTTGTAATATCCCGCGGGAACCAAGTTCAAATCCAGGCAAAATTAGGGATGCAAGAAAGGATCCACTGAATTAGAAGCCCAAAATGACCCCAGTAAGGTCAATATCTGACTACATAAAATTCAAGAAAAAGAGAAGACCCGCTGGATTAAAGTCAAAAAATAATCCAGGCAAAATCAGGGTCAAAACATAAATTCAAGAAAAGGAGAAAAACCCGCTGGATTAAAAGCCAAAAATAATCCAAGCAAAAGTGGGGTTCAGGTTCAAAAGATAAATCGACAAAGTCATGGTCAGGAAAGGTCTTGCTAGGTTCCAAAAGCAATTCAGGCAAAAATCTGGATCATATAAGAGCCCGCTAGGTTGCACACTCTCAAAGACGACCTAGGAAAAAGTTAGGACATGATCAAACAAGAGCCCGCTAGGTCCAAAACCCTCAAAGGGCGACCTAGGCAAAAGTTAGGGCACAATCGAGCAGAAGGCCCGCTAGGTCACAAACTCTCAAAGACGACCTAGGAAAAAGTTAGGGCACAATCAGCGAGGGGCCATTTGGGTTAAAAACCCTCAAACACGGCCTAGGCAAAAATTAGTACAAAACTAAGAGCCGATAGTTGAAAACCCGTAAGGCGACCTCTGGAGAGCAAAGTTAGGCACGATCAAGCAAAAAAGCCCGCTAGGTTGCACACTCTCAAAGATGACCTAGGCAAAAGTTAAGGCACGATCAAACAAGAGCCCGCTAGGTCGAAAACCCTCAAAGGGCGACCTAGGCAAAAGTTAGGACACAATCGAGCAGAAGGCCCGCTAGGTCACAAACTCTCAAAGACGACCTAGGAAAAAGTTAGGGCACAATCAAGCAGAAGGCCCGCTGGGTCAAAAACCCTCAAACACGGCCTAGGCAAAAATTAGGGTACAAAACCAAGAGCCCGATAGGTTGAAAACCCGTAAGGGCGACCTAGGCAAAAGTTAGGGCACGATCAAACAAAAGCCCGCTAGGTCAAAAACCCTCAAAGACGAGTTAGGAAAAAGTTAGGGAACAATCGAGCAGAAAGCCCGCTAGGTCAACAAACTCTCAAAGACGACCTAGGCAAAAGTTAGGGCACAATCAAGCAGAAGGCCCGCTAGGTCAACAATCCTCAAAAGACGACCTAGGCAAAAGTTAGGGCACAATCGAGCAGAAAGCCCGCTAGGTCAACAAACTCTCAAAGACGACCTAGGCAAAAGTTAGGGCACAATCAGCGTAAGGCCCGTGCCAGTCAACAATCTCAAAAGACGACTCCAGGAAAAGTTATTAGCACGATCGATGTAAAGCCCACTAGGTTGAAAACCCGAAGGGCAACCTAGGGCAAAAGTTAGGGCACGATCAAACAAAAGCCCGCTAGGTCGATAAACTCTCAAAAACGACCTAGGAAAAATTAGGGCATAATCAAACAAAGCCCGCTAGGTCACAAACTCTCAAAGACGACCTAGGCAAAAGTTAGGGCACAATCAAACAGAAGCCCACTAGGTCGACAACTCTCAAAAGAGACCTAGGCAAAAGTTAGGGTACCAAAATCAAGATCCCGCTTAGGTGAAACCCATGGGCGACCAGGCAAAAGTTAGGGTATCTGAAAAGACTCCTTTGGGTTAAAACTCAAAAGAACAACCCAGGAAAAATTAAGGTCAATCTAGGAATCCCAAGACAACATGACATTTCTGCACCTCATATCTTCTTAAAACTGGGGAAAAATTTTGCCATTTCTCAAGTTTGGCTAATTTGACAATCAAGATTATGAAAAGCAGCATTGGTATTTTTCATCAAAAGGTGCCATTTGCGCAATCGAACCCACACCTTTTATCATCTTTCCCTTTCAAGTACACTACCTCAAACATCCTTTGCAAACCTCCTCTATTTCTTTTCATTAACCATCCAGAATCACTTTGCACACCTCAATAGCGCACATGCCAAAAGAGATGTGAAAAATATAAAAATAAAAAGGATTGATTTTGAAAAATCATGACAAGTCGGACGAATCCTCGACCATTGCAGCACAACATGATTGCTTCCCAAAAGATCATCCTCCTGTCAGACATAACACCACCAAGACAAAAGGAGTGTGTCTTATTCAATACTGTTGACCATTGTTGGGTCTCAAAGATCCTGAAAAAAAAGGTTCCAAAGTTGATCAAGAAGCCAAGAGATTGACCAAAACACCGAACTTAAGTCAATCTAGCTCGTCCTGATTTTTGATTCCTGTCACACCAACTATAAGGTTATCGAGACAGGACATGTCAAAAAAAATCAACATTAGGAGAAACAAAATTTTCCACCATTTCATGGTTTGCATTTATCCCATAGCATCTGTTTCATCAAGTAAATATTTCAAGCATCAAAATAAGAACCCCACATCATTTTTGCATGCAAGCATCACAAATACCACATTCTTTTCATTCACTCAAATAGTACATAAGCATCTTTTATTCAAGCATTGCACATCCCATTTTTCAAAACTATTAAGACCAAGGAAAATTGCTCGAATCAATCATAATTAAAACCGAGTCAAGCTCAAACTGGGACAAATACCTGCCCATAAAAAGAATCCGATTTGAGGTCATCCTCAAACTCAATGAAGTCCAAACTGGGGCAAAAGCTTGCCCACAAAAATTTAATTTGAGGTCATCCTCAAGTTCTAAAACAAATTCAAACTGGGGGAAACGCTTGCCCACAAAAATTTAATTTGAGGTCATCCTCAAGTCCTGAACCAAGAACAAAACTGGGGTGATCATTTTCCTAGAAAGTTCAAGTTGAGGCAATCCTCAATTCTAGAAAATTCCAAAATGGGGGTGAACATTCGCCCGGAAAATCCAAGTTGATGCGATTCTCAAATCCTCAATTCCAAAAATTCCAAATTCAAGATAGGGCAAACTTGTGCCCAGAAAAATTCAAGATAAGACAAACCTCAAAGTCTGAATCAAGATGAAAAATGGGGCAGACGCTTGCCAAAAAATCCCCTCAAGTTAAGGCATTCCTCGATTGCCAAAAACCTTCCAAACTGGGGCAAAATGTTTGCCCAAACTTCATTCAAATCAAGACATCTCTCAATTATCAAGGATCTTCTAAACTGGGGAAAAATGGTTTCCCAAGTCTCCTCAAGAAATAATTATCAAAGTACTTAAGAAACCTTCAAGTTCAAGGCAATTTATTTTAATTCAAAGAAAACAAATTTAAAAATAAGTCGTCTGATGCAGTCCACATTCCATCCTCAAGTACATACTTAGGGTATACCATGTCATTTCCCTATGCCTGTCTTAACAGGTCATTCATGCTTCGTCTGCCCTGACAGGCCATCTTTTCAAGTCAGTAAAGGTTACTCTTTGTTTCCTTTTTCTACCCTAGCAGGTCATTCCTGCTTCGCCTGCCTTAACAGGCCATCCTTTCAAGTTAGCATAGGGCACCTTTCATTCAAATAGGTCTCTCCCATTTCGAAGCCACATGTCTTAACAAGTCCTTTTTCTTTCCTATTTCTGCATCATGGCCTATAGTGTCAGGCCTCTTCAAGTTTTCTTTTCTGCATCATGGCCTATGCTGTCAGGCCTCTTCAAGTTTTCTTTTCTGCATCATGGCCTATAATGTCAGGCCTCTTCTGCATCAAGGCCTATAGTGGCAGGCCTCTTCAAGTTTTCTTTTCTGCATCAAGGCCTATAGTGGCAGGCCTCTTCAAGTTTTCTTTTTTGCATCATGGCCTATGTTGTCAGGCCTCTTCTAGTCTTCTTTTCTGTATCATGGCCTATGTTGTCAGGCCTCTTCTAGTCTTCTTTTTTGTATCATGGCCTATGTTGTCAGGCCTCTTCAAGTTTTCTTTTCTGCATCATGGCCTATGTTGTCAGGCCTCTTCAGCTTTAATTTCTGCATCATCAAAGTTTGATTTCTGCATCAAAGTTTAATTTCTGCATCAAAGTTTAATTTCTGCATCATCAAGTTTTAATTTCTATATCATCAAGTTTTGATTTCTACCTCATCAAGTTTTAATTGCTGCATAATGGCCTATGTTGTCAGGGTTCACCAAGTTTTGATTGCTGCATCATCAAGTTTTGATCTCCACCATCAAGTTTTCTTTTCTGCATCATGGCCTATGTTGTCAGGCCACCATCAAGTTTATCTTTCTGCATCATGGCCTATGTTGTCAGGCCACCATCAAGTTTACATTTCTGTATCATGGCCTACGTTGTCAAGCCTAATCAAGTTTTAATTTCTGCATCATGGCCTATATTGTCAGGCCTCATCAAGTTTAATTTTCTGCACGTTCAAGTTTTCCTTTTAGCTCATCAAGTTTAATTTTGTGCACGTTCAAGTTTCCCTTTTCTGCACGTTCAAGTTTTCCTTTTCTGCACGTTCAAATTTTCCGTTTCTGCACGTTCAAGTTTTCCTTTCTGCACGTTCAAATTTTCCTTTCTGCATGCTCAAGTTTTCCTTCAGCACGTTCAAGTTTTCCTTTTCTGCACGTTCAAATTTTCCTTGCTGCACGTTCAGGTTTTCCTTTTCTGCATGTTCAAATTTTCTTTTCTAGCATGTTCAAATATTCCTTTCAGCACATTCAAGTTTTCCCTTTCTATACGTCCAAGTTTTCATTTCTAGTACATTCAAGTTTCTCTTCTGCATCATCAAATTTACTTTTTACATCTTGTACATACCTTACATCTTAGTTCCCGCATACTTTCCTGCCTCAAACAGGCCATTCCATTCCTTGTCCACATCCATCCTAACAGACCTCTTTCACCTTACTTTGCCTGCACTTTAGTAGTATTCATAGCCTAATTAGGCTATGTGATCAAACATTGCAAACCCTATTGGTTTATCCATAACCTAATTAGGTTATGCTATCAAGCCGGTAAGGTTACTCAGAAACCATCATCTTCCAGGCATCCATCTTCAAGCTCAAAGGTTTCTCATGTCCGTTGGACAGCTTCAAAACCCGCCTCGGACATAATGTGTTCATGTCTTTACTCATTTCCTACCACGATAATTCAGAGAACCATTTCTCATATTATCTAGTAGGAGAATGAGTAAAGAGGGGAAAACTGTAAACATCCAATTATGTCCGAGGCCCCCATTTGTTAAAATTAATTGAGAAACCCATGCTGATTTAAATATATAAAAACAGAAAAAGGATAAATAATCCAAAAAAAAAAACAAAAACGAAAAACTGAAAATTAAATAAAAACAGAAAGTGAAAAATGAAATTGAATTATAAAAAAAAACAAGAGGAAAGAAAAAGAAAAAAGAGTTTGAAAAAGAGAATAATAAATTCAGAAAGAAATAATGAAGAAATAGAAAAACAGAAAAAAAACAGAATAGACAGAAAACAAATACATAAAGATAGACGAACAGAGAAACAAACAATAATAAAAATTTCAAAACTGAAATAATAATAAAAAAGAGGAAAATAGAAATAAAGAAAAGGAAATCTAAAAAGAAAAAATAACAGAATAAAAAACTGGAAATTGAATAAATCTGAAACTAATTTTTAATATAATAAAAACACTACGAAAATAGAAGAATAAAAAAAATTAATTAAACAAAAAATAAAATTTGTTTTAAAATAAAAGATAAATAATAAAAATAAATAAATCTAAAGAAAATTTAAGAAAAAGAAAAAATAAATTTTTTTTGGAAAAATCAGAAATAAAAATAAATAAATCTAAAGAAAATTTAACAAAAAGAAAGGAAAAAATAATAAGAAAACTTTAAAAATAAGAAAATCTGGAAAATAAATCAAAATTTAAAAGAAATAAAGATAGTAAAAATAGTAAAAATATACAAAAACAATAATAACAAAAGATAACAAAAAATAAAAATTTTTAGTAATAAGAAATGAATAATAATAAATGGAAAACAACCAAATAAAAACAAATAAAGAAAAAGGTTGATAAAAATAAAACCAATAAACATAAATCGGAAAAATAGAATAACAAATAAGAAAAATAAATAATAGTTAATTGAATTTAAAACAAAAAGAAAGGAAAAAATCAAAATAAAAAGAACAAAAGAAATAATAAAAAATGATAATAAAAAATAATATAAATAACAGAAGACTAAATAAACTTAAAAAGAAAATAACAAACAAAATAAATAAATAATATAATATTAAAAACCAAAAAACAAAATGAAAAAAAAATGACTTTAACTAACTAAAAGAAGAGAAAAACGGATTCGAAGGAAAAAGGGGGTGCTCTCTGGATTTTGGGGGGACTCCTCAAGAACCTTTTGGTAGGAAGAAGATCAATATACAGAGAGGGGGAGAGGAGACAAAGGATTTTTTGAGAATTGGCAACTGTTCACGCGAGGGGAATAACTGTGGAAGTTGGTGGTGTCTGCAACATTGCCACAAGCGAATCCTGAGCTGCATCTCCTTGCGATGTATACGTGGTTGGGAGAGAGAGAGACTAGAGGGGGAGATCACCACAGAAGAGGAGCTTGAATTCAAAGGAAACCCTGGTGGTTGAATACATGGAAGCTTAGGAGCGTGCCTTCTCCTCACAAACTCCAGGTAAGGTCTCAAAATCCTTTGCATGTTTGTGTGAAGATGGTTCTTGAAGCCTAAGGAATATAGTGATCGCCTGCAATAGTCTAGATATACATGCATTAAAACATGGAACTCAAGTGATAGAATGATCTTGAAACTTCTCCATACCCTCAATCAAGAACCACAAGAAGTGGAATATGAATCAGAATTGGTGATAGGATGTGCTAAGAGCTGCGTTCTTGGCCACTGTATTGGTGCAAATAAGCCTTTAGTTTTGGTCCTTGCAATCGTCATTCATACAAAAGTCAGGCAAGAAATGTCTAAAGCATGCAACGATAGCAATAGACATGCAGTTCATGATGAGGGTTAGCCTCTGACCCTGCAGCAAGCCACACCAAATTCCAGATATATCTCTCAAGCCTCAATTACCAAATTGTCCTTGAACATTTCCCAAATTCCAGTCATGCCCTTTGTCCCTTAGAAATTCCAGAATACCAATTTTGCCCCTCCAAATTCATAAAATTTTTTATAAATCTGTAAAAATTCCATAATTGCCAAATAAATTCATAAAATTTCATAATTGCTAAATAAATCCATGAAAATTTCATAATTCACATGAATTCCATAATAGCTAGATAAATCCCAAAATTTCTAATAATTATCAAATTATCCCAAAATTCCCAATGATTACAAAACTACACCAAAATTCCATATTAAACCCTAATTGCCTCAAAACTCAAAAATTAAACCCTTCTTCTCTCAAATTTAAGTTTTCTTCTACTCAAGAATCAATATCATTCACAATCATCTCTTTTCAAGAAATTTAAAAAATCTCTTTTTCTAATGTGTTGGGATGCTAGGTCTCACGCAATGGACTCTAAATGGGAACCGACGATTTACGCTCTTTGTTCAACATTTAGTAGTTCAGATATAGCCTCGTGTCTTTTTGCCGCCTCGGGTCTTGTGCATGAGTGGACTGAAGATCCCCAAAAGACAAGAATTTCTCAAAAACAAAATCTAAGTACTCTTTTCTCAAGCACTTTTTGAAGGTCAAGCCTTCACAAATCAGAACTACGTAAACCTTGAGTTTCCCATTGCACCGGGGAATACGTAGGAGCAGGATCAAGTCCTGTCAGGCTAACCTCCATCAAGTTATTTATTTCCACTCTAATAAAAGGGATCAAACAATTTTCAAATAATCACACACTCAGTTCAAGGGTACTGTTCTTTGGAACAGGCGAGTGGGGTGCCTAACACCTTCCCTATTCGTAACCGACTCCCGAACCTAAATCTCATCCTCAAGTCAGGGTTTTTTCCAAAACTTTTTTCCCTTAAATAAAAATTTGATGCGACTCCACACGTAATAAATTAAATACATTTTCAAAGTTTTAGCGGGTTCGTCGTCTCGTCGGAATTACGGTTGCGAAACTCATAAATTAACTTAATAACCACCACACAATAACATCATCACACATATTCCTTAATCATTAATCTCTTAACAAATGAATGCATGATTCTTGATTCAAGCTTTATTTAAGCAAATGCTCATAAAATTCTAAATTTAAAGGAAAAAGGAGAAACGCGACTATCCTATTATAGAAATCAACGGAGTGTTCGTATCAGCACGTTTACGCTTGAACTGGTAAAGCTATCCTTTCTTCTTGTATCATTGATGTAATGCTTATAGGAACCGCTTGAGATAGGGAACTACCAGAACCAAGCTTTCAATCTTTTTCCCCAGTCGTGAATGCCTAAAGACGATGAGCAATTCTTATTTCTCTTGATCGAAGACTTCTTCTCCATCTTCTCAAGACCCTCCCAAGAACCTTTAAAATAGCTTTGCGACCCCCCTTTTTTGTTGGCTAAACCGAGACCAAACTCATTGAACTATGCTGCCCTGTATGAAGTTCTTATCGTGTATGCGTCGAGGCTTGGGGTAAGGCTCAAAAGGACTCCCTTCCTCCTCTAATACATGCAGTATCTTTGCCCCCAAACTGGAGGAATATCGCTTGAGATTTGTCGCTATTCCAGAGGTATTGATGCTGCCCAGACTCCCAAGGTCCAGAGTGACCCCCCTCCAAATTTTTTGGAAAGAGAGTCCTTTTTTATCCTCTTTTCTACGTTGCATGCATGGCCCCTCTGAGATCTCATCCTTCCCTCTTTTTTCAACAATTATCGTTCCTTTTTCCCTTTTTGAAAACCGTTTTTTAATTTTGTTAATTCTGTTTTTTCTTTCTTTTGTTTTATCTTTTGTTTTCTGTTATATTTATTTTCTGTTTTACCTTATGTTTTTTTCTTATGTTATTTGTTTTCTTTTTCTCTTCTCTTTATTCTGTTTTCTTAGTTTTATTTCCATTTTTTAATTCAGTTTTTTTGTTTTATATATTTTTCTATTTTATTGTATTTCAAAAAAAATTTATTTATTTTATTTTTTCTCTTTTTTAAGTTTTTATTTTGTTTTTTATTTTTTGTTTTTTTTCCAATTTTTCTATTTTCTTCTTTTTTAGTATTTTGTTCATTTTATATTTTAATATGTTTTATTATTATTCTTTTCAATTTTTTGTTTGTTTTTTTTTTCATTTTATTATCTACTTATTGTTTTTCCTCTAATTTGTTTTTTTCTACTTTCTTATCTATTTTTCATATTTTATTATATCTTATCTCCTCTTTTTCAATTCTATAATTTTTTTAATTTTTCTTTTATGTAATTTTCATTTTTCTGTTTTTATCTTTTTTTTATTTTTAGTTTGTTTATTGGTTTGGTGTTTTTCGTTTGTTATTGTTTTTAGTTTTATTTATTTATTTTTAATTTTTCTCTTATTTATTTATTTTGTTTTTATTTCTTTCATATTTTCTGGTTTTTCTTCATTTTATTTTATTAAACCTTTTTTTTTGTTTTTTCTACTTTCTTTTCAATTTTTCTATTTCCAATTTTTACGTTTATTTATTATTATTTTCTTGCATTTCACACTTCTTTTTTATTTTTCTAGTTGATTTTAAATTAATCTTTTTTTCTTTTATCTGTTATTCTGTTATTATTTTTCCTGTCTGTTTATTTGTTTCCTTCGCTTTCTATTTATTTGTTTTAATATTTTTATTTTTATTCACTAATTAATTTTACAAACGGGGCCTCAAACATGATTGAGTGTTTACAACACTTTACCTACAGTCTTACACAAGTTTATCATACTTATGTTTCGGTTGCAACCTTTACAGGTTTCTATTTTGTCAATGATTAGTAATTGGCAAATAACTTACTTCATTTTGGGTAAGTTTTAAGTTAAGTTATTAAGTTCAAATAACTTAAGTTGTTATGCATTAGTTTTACTTTTGTTAATATAATTTCTTTGGATTTTCTATCAGCTATAAAAGATATGAACCTTGTTAGAAATGGGAATTGGAAAAATTGGAATAGCTTAATCAATGACTGGTCGATAGTTAGGTATGTTAACTTTTTGTAGAATTTTATCTAATATGCATATTATTTTAGCTTTTCTGTTTATTTTCTAAGAAACATATCTAGTTTTGGGTCATGTTTGATGTTCAGCTCATTACTCAACATGCTGAGTTGTCAGCAACCTTATTGATTTTGGTTGGATAATTTGTTACTAAGTATATCATTGATGCTTTCCATGTGGTTTATTAGTTCATTAATTAGTTTGGTTGTTCAATTTTCTTTTTTGAAAAAATATCAACTAAGCTTTTACTATGTTTATTTGCTTGCAGAAGTCAAAGGGTTATTTAACTCCTCTAATTTGTAATTTCAAATCACTTGCAATTGTGTTAGCATGCTAACTTTGGGACAATGTAACTTTGAGTTTAGTATGTATTATATACATCATTAGTTGTCTAATTCATTGCACCATTATATTTTTCAATTTAAATTCTCTAATTTGTTTATATTTTGCAATCTTAAATAGCTTGGTGGACGATAGTTATTATTTTTTAGAAGATCCACGAGATAATGCATTTATGTATTTTAATATTTATATATCAATGTATATTTCTCTATTATGTAATTACGTTTCTGTATCAGTGTACATATCTCTATGTATGTATCTCTATGATTTGTATGGTTAGACCACTAGTCATAATCTTATTTTCTAATTATTGTTCAGTTTAATGTTACTCTTAAAATTAATGATATTTTTTTCTTGGATTAAAATGATACTATTTTCTAAAATGAACATAAAAAAAAATTTAAACTTAAAAGATCCAACTAAAAAAATAAAAAATCAAATTTTATATTAATTATTTTTTAGAAAATTATAACATTATAGCCAGCAATTTAATACACGAAAAAATTCTGAAAAATTACGTTGAATAAAAAACGATGGAAACTAAACAAAATGTCATAAGTAAAAAAAAAAAAAAAAGTAGCCCATCAAAGGTCTGTAACTATTGTAACCCACCTGAAACAACCGTTCACTCAAATAAGTCAGAAACTGAAACACGCGATTAAATTCTCAAACGGAAATCACTATAAAATTATTAATGTCGAGTTACAATGGTTTCATATATTTACACCCGCATCCAACCAAATCCAACCGACAATCAGGCCTAGAGAAGTATAAGGATCAAAAGGATCTGATTGATGAAGCCCTCTAAGAAGGCGTCACCTAGCATGGATAAGCCTCCACCACTTTTGCCATCTTGGAGGAGCCAAGGATAAGGAAGAGAACTACCACTCTAGCATCAAAAGAAAAGGGTAAGAGGAAAAGAAAACTCTTAATTCACTCTTAATGAAATCTGAATAACGATTCAAATAATGCAAACATAAACTACAAGAGGCCCATATATAGGCAAGGAAGAAGTGTCAAATAAGGGTAGCTTTAGGGATAAAAGGGATTCACCCAAAGAGAGGAAAATTGGGCTTGAATAGAAGCCCAATTGCGATGCCTTCATCATTCCTTGATGAAGCCTCATGTTGGGATAGAGTAGGCCTAAAACCTATACTAGAAATACAAGGAAATTAGGTTCAAGCCTATACATATTGTTGCAACCGTAATTATGACGAGACGACGAACTCACTAAAATTTTTAAAATAGAATTTTATTGGATTAATGTGGATTCGCCACCAAATTTTTATTTTAAGGGAAAATATTTGGAAAAAACCTAACTCGAGGAAGAGATTCGAAGTTCGGGAGTTAGTTACGAATAGGGAAGGTGTTAGGCACCCTACTCGTGGAAGATAGCCTGACAGGACTTGATCCTGCTCCTACGTATTTCCCGGTGCAATGGGAAACTCAAGGCTTACGTAGTTCTGGTTTGAAGGATTGACCTTCGGAGATGTTTGAAAATGAACAGAGTATTTTGAAAATATTTTGAAGGAAGTCCTTAATCCACATATGCATAGGATTCGAGACAACTACGGCTGCACAGGGATCCATACGAATCCCTAAACAGCGAACAACAAAACAAGCTATCATTTCGTGTTTAGAGCTCGTCGCATGAGATTAAGAATTGCAAAACGAGTTTTCTTATTTTGCTTAAAAAGGGGCATTCTAAATCCACATATGCACAAGGTCCAAGACAACTATGGCTGCACTTGGACCCAGACGAATCTCTAAACATCGAATAGCAGAAAAAGCTACCAGTTCGTGTTTAGAGCTCGTCGCGTGAGATTAAGAATTGCAAAACGAGTTTTTATTTTGCTTAAAAGGGGCATTCCCAATTCACATATGCACAGGGTCCAAGATAAATACGACTGCACTGGGACCCATATGAATCTCTAAACATCGAACAGCAGAAAAAGCTACCAGTTCGTGCTTAGAGCTCGTCGCAAGAGATTAAGAATTGTAAAACGAGTTTTTATTTTGCTTAAAAAAGGAATTCCCGATCCATATATGCACAAGGTCCAAGACAACTACGGCTGCACTAGGACCTGTACGAATCTCTAAGCATCGAACAGCAGAAAAAGCTACCAGTTCGTGCTTAAAGCTCGTCGTGTGAGACTAAGAATTAATGAATTTGATTTGAGTTTGAGAAGAAATAAACTTGATTTTAGATTTTAAAAAGAATAAAAAGCAAAAATTTGATCTAGACTGAAAAGAACTTGATTTAAAAACGAACTTGATTTTATTTTTTTAAACTTATTCGAAATTTAGGAAAAAAAAGAATTTAAACTTGATTTGAGTTGAAGCAAACTTGATTTGGACTTTAAATAAAAAAATTAAACTTGAAGGAACTTGATTTTGAAAATTTGAGGGATAGAGTTGAAATTGTCTTGAGACTACAAGTAATTTGGGCTTGACCCAATAGAATTTGATTTTCAAATTCTTTTTTAAAAAAAAAGGTTGGGCTCAATCCTAAAGAAATTTAAGTTTCTAAAAGAAAGAAACTTAAAATGTTGGATTTAACCTAAATCGATTGTGAAAATAATTTCCTGAGTTATATCAAACTAATGTACTGGCTTGTTAGTATAATCTTAGAAAAGGCCCAATTAGGGATTAAGAAGGAACCATTTGAGCGCAAAACGGGAGTGAGTGATATTCATGAAAATTAATTTATCTCCCCACTGGGTAACGTGCAGCTAATACGTTTCGCATGACTTCTGCATGGATAGTCGATGCACATGATCAGAAAATGTTCCAAACAGGCTACCATGTATGTGATCCAATATTAACCAAATTGTGTGGGTTCCGCCACCCTACTACTTGCACATGTTGGTGAGATCAGAGTAATGGATGGCCAATCCAATGGTTATAGGCGATGCATTTTGAAATAGTAGTAGTCCCTCATATTCCATTCGGTCAGTAAATATGTGTACAAGGTTACCCCACTTTTATTTCAAGCAGAATTTACTCGTGGACCCCTCGACAGTCTCAATTAGCCTTACCTTTTTGCATGGAGCTTGTCCCACGTCGAGGTGTCCATCTTGCAAGGGCCTCGTTCTTTTGGTAGGTCATGAAGTTGCACCTTTTTTCTCACACACTCGGCTGCACTACCCAAGATTGGGACACAACACCCTAGGTACAAGATACAATGAAGATTTCAGATAAGTGTTGACCCCAAAGCCTGCATGTTCATATTTTCATGAAATGATGCGGAGCTACGGGCAGAACAAAGAATCATTCCTGGGGTGACCATGCTAACAATAAATTCTATTCTAAGCATCTTCTTTGATATGGTCATATTACGAGTTCTTCCTCGGGTCTGCTTGGCTCTTCCCGTTCCTTTTTTCTTGTATCTCTTTTAGCGTTCCAATCGCTCAAAAATGGAGAGTGGGTAGAGAAAACAGTGGCAGTGTTCTCTAGACGAAGGCCATGGTCGAAGTCCTCCTTATGCTCTCTCACCAGGTCGATATTGTTAATCATAATAGCTGATGGAAGGGGAGTTTGCATCTACATCAGGGAGTCCTTCTTGCAGAATTGAAAACTCCTATATTTACGAATATTGGATGCTTGTAGCATTGAAAGAAATGGCGATTGCAGCGCAGCAAAAGGGCGTGTAGAATCTTGGCTCAATTTCTGTTAAAAGAAACCCATAAGCGGAAGATTTTGCCAAGTTTTCGCTTGCCTACACCTTTGGCGTAGCCACGTACGTTCATGCACACAAACCAAGTTAACAAACTTTCCCCTGGCGAGAACCCATTACCATTTGTAGCATCGAAAGAAATGGCGATTACAGCCATAGAACCTTGCTCATTAGCATGCTTTAAGGTGTTCTGATCCTTTTTTATCACAACTAACAAAGATTTGACGTGACCTTAAGCCATCCCCACTATCTGTGACACTCTCTATATCAAGAGGTCTTCCAAGTGGCTGTTAACCTCCACATGTACGAACTGTGAAGCTCCATATGTACGAAGTCCCAATTCCCACAGCAGAACGAGAGCCTCTTAGTTTTTCAAATCACCAAACCTTTAATTACTCTGATTAGGACGATCCTTGTTCCAAGCCACTCGAATACTATATAAGGTTCACTCCATTAGGAAAACGCCCTCGACTTATCTTAGTGTTTATATAAATAACCATTAATTCAGATCCACTTCTGGATCAATCTTGGGATGATGTTATTGAGTCGTCACGCGAGATAGTTTCTTGACTCGCATGCAAGACGTAACAGGTGTTGGCTGCTACCTTCATATGCAATCAAGAATCTTTGGCCTCTATAATATACTTCATGCATGACTTGGTTAAGCTGAACCATCACTAGCCCATGGACCCTAGCCATTTTAATAATGAATGGATGCAGGGGGACTCTTACATTCAACGACGCAGTATGCATGCAATTGGAGACCTAGTAAGAATCTATAACACCGTGCACAACCAACGAAAGATTTGAAGAAAAAAATCACAACACGAAGCATATTATGAACGGAAGGAAGGGAAATCTTTAGGTGGAGATCGGTTTCTACACTAAAGTCCATAACTTGACTCTCACGAGCCTATATATCGAATATAGAATGAATCTCGAACCGATTTAAGCCTAACCTATAGGTGATATATTTTCGAATCCAAGTTTAACATTATGTGTGTTACTAGGAACTAGAAGTGTATCTAACCAAATCGTGAGTTTCATTGAGGATCGATTCTTCATACAGTAATATCATCGAACACACTTCTAACACTAATAGGCCTTGACATATAATCTTGATACAAATATGATCTTAGACAATACTTGTGTAAAGCCCTAGATCTAGAATCTATGGAGGAAGGTGACTGACCTGTACGCGATCGATGGAAGACTTGAAGGAGAAGATCGCAAGACTAAATTGATCCTCCTGCCTATGGCAGGGAGCGAGCGAGGATGGTTGAAGCAGAGTTTTTGATTATAGAGTGATGCTGGAAATAAAGCCTTGCAAGTCTTCTCGAGAAGAATCTTCTTACTCTCAGAGTCCTTCCTTCCCAATTCCCCTTTGTTCCTCCGAAAAGAAACTCTTCCTATTGGATTTCATATTTATATGCTTCATCGCGCCAATCCTCCCCTGGTTTTTATTTAACCGCCTAACCGGATTTTAACTAACTCTTTTAAGCCTTTCATTAAGTTTTTTTTTCCTTATTATCCTTGCTTATACATATATATATATATATATATATATATATATATATATATATATATATATATATATATATATTTATTATTATTATTATTATTATTATTATTTTTCCTCTCTCTCTTTTTTATTTCTCTTCTTTATTATTTCATTTTTTCTATTTTATTTATTTTTCCTTTCTTTTTTCATTATTATTATTATTATTATTATTATTATTATTATTATTATTATTATTATTATTATTATTATCATCACTTTTTGTGATTTCATTATTATTTATTTTTGTTTTTTTTATTTTATTATTTTCTTGACTTTTGTTATTATTATTTCATTTATTATTCTTATTATCACATTATTTTTTTCCTTATTTTTATTTTTCTGTTTTTATTGTTATTATTATTTTTGTCAGTTTTTTTTATTCGTTTTTCTTGTTTTTAGTCTTAATATTTACTTACTATTTAAATTATGGTTTCTTTACTACTTAATTTTAAAATGGAGCCTTGGACATAATTGAGTGTTTACACATATTAGGTCTCACTACATCTTAAGATAGAATAATTATCTAAGTCCTAATCTAAGGTGTTAAGAGCCATGGTAGAAGAGTGTCAGGCCTAAGGGAGCTCCTTCTAAAGGCCCAAGAAGGCTTTTACCTCCTTCTGCAACTTCATGGCTCTTGCTCTGGTAATGGACCCAATAGGTTTTTACAGTTGGTCTTTTCCTTTAAGTTGGGACATCTGCATCACTTTTCTTATTTTTCTAATGGATATTCATGGGATATTTTTATCTATAAATAACTAATTCCCCCTTTATAGGGTTTCGGCAACCTTTGTGATGTGTATTGTTTGAATCTTGTTGTTCCCCTTTTTAAGTAATGTTTACAACTATGTTATTTTATTGTGCTTAATCCATTAATAAGAATTCACCAATTTTATTAATTTTTTAGTTGATTAGGGGGTTACGTGATCGTAGCATTTTCAAATGGAAAAACTATAAGATGACTGAACTTAAGGGTCTTAGGGGATCGATCGAGAACCTAAGTTTCAAACCGGTTAATATTTTGACACATTGTTAACACCCTCTTAAACTTTATGCCTCTTTTATTTATCTATCTTTCTGAATTAAGGAGGGTAGTATTTAGAAGGGAGATTGTTTCTACTGTCACATCAAGAAAGAGTAAAAGAATTAGCATAGGTGATTAGCAATTGAACAAAATGAGGGTTGGATGTAAAAATAAGTAAAGTTAGAAAGGCATCCAAATCCTTATAATTTTTCATAACTTGCATCACATTCTTTTGTTTGCCATATCATAGAAATCTTTTTTTTATTTCTTTTACTCTCATTGCCTTACTTCTTTTGCAAAATAACTTTCCTATTGATGAGCTTAACAATTGGAATTCAAACCTCATACATTGTTTCTATTTCTTTTACTCTTATTGATTTACTTCTACACTCATATTTTTCACGCAAGACCAACCTTTCAATCATAGTTATTAAACTTGGATTGATCTAGCTAATTGAATTGGTCAACCAAAAACTACTCTACTGACCGATGTGAGCGATACATTATATTAGATATATTATTAACTTATGAACTTGGTTTGATTTTGTGATTTTTTTGAAAAATGAACAAAGAAATCATTTGATAGGGTTCATCAAAATTTAAAAGTAATAACAAAATAGTAAAATAATACTCTTTTAAAATGACATTATTTGATACTAACAAAAAAAAACTATAAATATAATTTAGGAGTCAAAGAATAAGAGTTTCATCTTTTTTCATAGTCCTAAATTATTAATCTCATCTCAATTATCAAATTCCAATTTTTATCTTCCAAAAATTTATTTCAATTATTATTTAACTCTATTCAATCTTATCATTAAATATTTTTTAAATTATCAACTTAAAATGTAAATTTCAACATTATTAATCTCTGCTTAGCTTTGAAACAGAATTTCTACGTAGAAACATGATGTTGGCCTTAAAACATAATTTACTACTTATTCAATTCTTTGATATTTCTATGCTATTTTAGTTGTCTTTTTTACTTGTGAATTTGTGTTCTAGTAATATTTTAAAATATTAACTAATTATATTTTGAATTTATATTTTACCTTATGTTGTAAAAAAAATTTAACTTTTAGTTAATTAATTAGATACTTATGTAACGGTAATTATTTTCACTTTTGACTTGAAAGTTCTATGAATTCATAAATGATGTTAATTTGTGTTTTTTTAAAAAAATTAAGTAGAAATTTACAGGTTTTGATGTATACTAGTCAACCAATGATTCATTCATTTAACTAGTAACCCATCAAACAAGTATTCTAACTGTATAGATCTCCAAACCAAGTTTTATCATATTGCTAATCAATTTTGATTTCTTTTTTATCATTTATTGCATACCCATACTATTCCTAACAATGTTCAACAAGTGTGACTAATAAAATAACAAAATTTAAAAGTATGGATGCAACATATAATCAATCTTTCCTATTTATCTATGCTTTGTTTTTAAGATATTTGATCTAGATTTAAATTATTTAATGTTTAACTCTTACTCAACTTATAATTTTTTATGTAGGAAAGCTAGTTTAAGAAATGGCCTAAGAAATAGGGTCCAACACATTTTTTTGGATGGGGTCCAGTCATAAATAAAATTTAAAAATTCTAATAGGATGAACTTTTAACATAATTCTATAGTCAATATTACTTTTTTTTCAATTCATAATTCACATTTGTAATATATAAGAGTTGTATAGAAGACGTGTGTCAAGTTTTATTCTCAGGAAAGTATACCTATCATTGTAGAAAAGGTGTAGTCAAGACCTCCATCATTGATCCATAGTGACTATGTCAACAATCATTAAAAGAAGTTTGGATAAGCATAGAAATTTTCATCCCATTATGAATTTACCCAATTTCATCTTCCAAACTCCTTTTGAGTGATTAAAAAATGTTAATTGCTAACGGTCTGTTCTAATTTTATTACTATCCAACGATCATGCAATATTAATATTCTCTCCCATAAATACTACCCTAATGATCATGCAAGGTATATAAATAAGAGAAGCATAATGAACACTCAAATTTATTAACATAGTAATCGGTTTGAAATCTAAGATTTAGATTGATCCTCCAAAATTCTTTGATTTAGTTTACCTTATAGTTCCATTAATTAAGAAAAGGTACGATCGTTTATCCCTCAAATAGCTCAGAAATCAAAAAGAGTGTTCAATTCCCATAAATTAATTGAGCATAATAAAGAAAACATAATTGAACAAAGAACATATAATCATTCATAAAGGAGGATAGGGGTTAACATGGTTACATCATGAGTTTTACCAAAGCCTTATGATTTGGGGTTAGTTACACAAAGTAGATAAAAGAAAATAAAAATATTTTAACACAACAAAATAATCCATAATTCATTCCTAAGAAAAGAATACAAAACCGTATTACTAGTAAGGCTAACAAAGGGGAACTACAAGTCACACTGTAGAAGGGCTCCTTACCTCCAAGATCTTATAGGAAGATGTCAAGGGAAGGAAAATAAAAGGAAATAGGGAAGATGAGAAATGGAAAATGAAATTGGGAGAGATGATGGATGCATAGTCAAGTATGTAAAGGTGTTGAGGTGTGTTTTCTCTCAAGGCATAGTCTCCTTATTTATAAGAATGAGTTGGGCTTCTTCTGGTTTAACCTAAGTCACCTCTTAAGTTATTAGGGTTGCTTTGAATCATCTACCATGTTGTCAGGGATGACTAGGATCAGTTTTTTCATCATTAGGACTGAATTAGATCATTTTGTGTCATCTAGGATTAGCACGATTGTTTTGAGGTCTGCACGATTGTGCTAGAAAGTCAAGACCCTCCAAGGTCATGCTCCAAGTTGGCATGGTAGTGCTCATTATCCAAAATGGTCATGGTCATGTCTTCACAGTTTTGTCGAAAAACCATGAACATTGTGAGGGCATGCTTGAATCTAGCACAATCATGCTAGCTTCCTTCAGGGGTATTTTGGTCTTTCTATTATTCCCTTGTTCCTTTTATACCCTTCTTTTAGCCCAAAATATGTCTAGCTTTTAATTCTCTACTTACTTGACATTTCATGAATGAAATAAGGGAAATTAGGTGGAATTACAATTAAATAATCATGAATTATACCTTAATTATAACTAATTTCCCATAGATAAATCAACAAAAATGGTGGTTTATCACATCCTCAAACATAAACATTGCTTTCCCCCAGGAAATAATCTAAGGAATAAGAATGTAGCAAGTATAGAATATGGAAACCTCAAATTAAACATGTAGAAGACAAGTACAATTACCATCACAAAAATAATGAACAATAATCCAATTAGGGTCTTAGTTCCCTAAAATCAAGTTCCACACATAGAGGGGGATCACTCTTCTTAGCATCTCATAAGTGTAAGAGGGTATAGATCATCACCACTCTTCTCCTTGCAAGTGTACACTATAATAGGCTTGTCTATAAACCTCAAATCTCAACTAAAAGAAGATCACACACAACAATAAAAAAAATCTTTATTAAGTTTGAAACACAGTTAAGAAAATTATATAGTATAGGTAAGATATAATAAGAAACAAAATGTAAAGGTTTTTTTATTAACTTTATTTTTAACAGTCTTGAACCCTTAAACTATAAGTGTTTTACTTAGGCTTCATGAATTTACAATTTTATTTTCCCAAGATTTTTCATTTCTTTTCTTCCTTTTTTGAACACTTGTGCATCCATAAATATTTACATTGATTTAATTATAATCTAAGGGTATCTAAAGTTACAGTAATTATTGAGGGGTGCCAAAGAATGTAAATTTTAATCTTTCAACCTTAAAAGAGGCACTAAGTGTTGTTCTTCGTTTGAGTTCATTCAAAGAAACCTAATTTTTATTTATCATTTTCCTATTATGCAATCAACTTACACAAGCTTTGAGTAGGTTACAAGGTATGCTATAAAGTGTACAAGTTAAAGGAGAACCACTCAGCGAAGAGAGAAAGATTGGGTTAAACCTCAAATAAGATCAATCTTTACTAAAACTACTTTAATGTGAAACATAACGACAAGGAACATGTCTAACTATCAATTACTTTTATTTAAAGTTCTCATGTCCTTATTAGATTCAATCAATGTATACTACAAAATATTTGAAATCCTGTAACCCAAAACCTACTAACAATCTAAGCAGTCAACCATGTAGGTTGATGATAAGGCACAAGCATTTTTTCGAAAAAAAAAAAATTAAGGATGAAGGTATCCCTCCTCAAATTTAATATTCTACCATTTCCTTAATTTATCTGAAAAAATTTATTATCAAGGTAGAAGTAATATAGACACGAGAAGGGATAAGGCTTTCGAAAAATGAATATGATAGAGATTATCTCCTTCCTCAAATTTTAGCTCTTACATACACGCACAAAAATATGTTATAATGGAGAATAAAAGAAGGAATTTTCTAAAAGGTGGTTGATGAGCGAGAGGATCTTCCTCCTTGGACTTACAGGTAAAAGTATCCTTGGTGTATTCCTTATTGTATGCCAATGATTGGGAATGGAAGTCCTTTTGGACAAGGTTAGCCTATTTACATTGAAACACACATGTTAGAGTTAGATAAACATATAAGATAAGGCAAAAGGGACAACAATTCATAATGAGATAAGTTTTGTACAAGAAAATTAATAGAATAAAAATACATCAAAATCAAAGTGACTAAAAAATTTAAATGAAGGAAAATGAAACAAACTCCTAACAATATAAAACAAAATAAGAAAATAAACATAGGTTTGTCACTGAAGCGATGGGTGGTACATTTAACCTTACAACAACTGAAGAATGATATTTATCAAGACCCTAATTCGTGTAAGGTGTTAAGAAATGGAATACCCTATCCTAGATCACTAATCAAGATCCAAACTATACTCTTATACCTCTAAAGGAATCTCCTACCACAATGGTTGTTGAGGTTACTGAGGATGGATGTTCTTTCCCTGAGTATATAGTGGGTATGAGACGATCGAGCCAACATCCCAAAATCCATCGGGGCCAGGTGTCTTGTTTCTAATAGGATCATTTGATACATCTATGTGGCAACTAGATGAAGAACACCATCAAATTTGAAAACTGTACTGATATGGGAACTAATGCCAATATAGCCTCTCTCCCTCTTTATAACCTCTGGAGGTTGTCTCATATGCAAACAAGATGTTAGGAAAAATCTAGTCAACACGACAACCATGAACTGCAACACACAGACGAAACAATTGCATCCTAGGGATAATCCCTGTGTCATCTTATGCAGTAAAGAGGCTGAGAAAGACCACGAAGTGCAATGAAGGTGAAGGAGTTAAGTGGATGGTGGTGACGCGTGCAAAGATGAGGTCAAATTTTTCCACACAAATTACCAAAAGAAAGGGATCCCTCTTGAAGTCAGTATGGGATCTCCTTAAAGGCCCTAAATAGCCAAGTGTTGCAATATCATCCTCGATCTCTAATTCCAATGATACTTTAAATGTAGAATGAGAGTTTCGGAAAAGGAACCCTCTTATTAGTAATTAACAATATAGGTAGGGATGCCTCCTGGACGTTAGTGGGCTCCCTAAATGTAGGTTGAATGATAAGAGATATTGTTGCACACCATATTTTGTAGAGATATCCCATGACTTGGTGCTTAATGCTTAGCTGCTCAAAGTGAAGCAGATTCAAGATCTTTCTAAGGATGAAAGCAAATGACATTAGATGGTCAAATCATGCTTACATCCAAAGAACCTTGTAGGTGTTGATAAGGTAGGCTAGTTCTTACATTGGTGCAACAAAATTAGAGGTATATCCACTTCTATTAAGAATACAAAGAGACATTTTTCTATAAAAATTGACAAAATAATCAAAGTTAATTTCACCAAAATTAGAATGACCATGTTGCATATACACATATAAACCTCCATGAATTTGCATGGTCTTGTAAACAGGATGCATAGTCATGCTAAGTATCAAAGCACGTATCAGGTGAATGTGCATGACCATGCTCAATACATAAAACCTAGAATTATGAATTTACATGGTTGTGTGTAGTAAGTTTACTGCACCATATTCATGTTGAATCATGATTAAATTCTTAAACGAAACAGTTTTAAGTTGTGATATAGATAAATGCTGTCTTTCAAGAATTCAAGCTAGCCTATGAAACGAAGCATGGTTATCATCTACCTTAAGGTTTAATCAAAGCATGTTAGGAATGTCAATCATTAAGCATGTTAGTGTAAAAATTCAAAAACTGAAAAATGCTAGAATTGAGGCATGTGATATACCTAGGAAGAAGAGAGAAAGTTGAGTCAGAGAAACAAAGAGAAAAGTGTGAGAGAGAATATAAGGATTGTAAAAAGTGGTTTTAATCAAATGATGTATAAACTTACCTAGGTCCCTATTTAAAGTCACTCAAAGATCAGCACAGTTGTGCTAAAGTATGTCAATCGTACAACATGGATAAGCATGACAGTGCAAAAATAACATGGCCTTGCATTAATGCTGCAATTACCAATATGGCCATGTTGGATGTAGCATGATCATACACTACATATAGCATGAACATGCTAAAGGAGAGAACAACCTTACAAGGGAAAAGTTTTACCAACATGGTTGTGAAAACAGAGACATGATCGGGCTCTCTCTATCTCTCTCTTTCTCTCTTTTTTTAGTCTAATAGTTACATATAAATATGTGCCAAGGAGCAGGTTTTCTCCTATAAACACTTGTTTTACATCATGAACTTGACGTACCTATATCGAATGGCTAAAGATAGATATGTATGGGTTACCTTAGGTTCTTCCAACAGCATACTGGTGCATTCTTTGGACATACCTTCCTTATAGTATTTAACCCTTTACCTATTTATCTTGAATGTCTCCTTATTTCCCTTCATGGGTTCCCATACTCTATAGAGGAGTAATTTGTGTAATTTATATGGGTCACTCGACTTAGACTTTAGTTTTCCTCGAAACAAACAACGGCACAAGTTATAAACCCATACCTTCTCAACTAATGAAAATTCACACTTTCAAATGTGCTTGTTATGCCATCATTTTGTCCTCTCCTTGTATAGCCTTGAGCTCTTAGATGCTTCCATGCTGAACTCATCCAACTAATTGAGTTAAAAGATACATTTCTTTCCCATATGTTCCAACCAAGATTGAGGGACTTCATGGCCCAATAGGCCTTGTGTTTCAATTCAATGGGGAGATGGCAAGCTTTTCCCAAAACCAGTCTTCAGGGGGACATGTTAATGGGAGTTTTATATGCAGTTCTATAAGCCCATAGAGCCTCATCAAATTTCAATGTCAAATCCTTCCTAGAAGTATTAAAAGTCTTTTCTAGGATTATTTTTAACTCCTTATTAGAAATCTCTACTTGACCACTAGTTTAGGGATGATAAGGAGTGGTAACATTATAAATGACACCATATTGTTTCAAAACCTTTTCAAATTTCTTATTAATAAAATAAGTTCCACCATTACTAATGATTACTCAAGGAGCTCCAAACCATGTAAAATATTTTTCTTTAAAAATTTTGTTAATTCCTAGCATCGTTAGTGGGTAATGTTACAACCTTTACTCACTTATAAACATACTCAACTAAAACCAAAAAATATAATTATTTAAGTATTTAGAAAAAGGTCTCATAAAATCAATACCTCATACATCAAATATATCACACCAAGAATATTAGTTAGAGGCATGTCATGTTTTCTTCATATATTGCATCTTTAAGGAGAGTGAGAAAAAATAGTATTGTAAAATTTTTGGGCAATTCTATTAGGACCAAAATGGTCTCCAGTGTCTCTTGAATCGACATGCGTCAAGATACCATGAGATTCCTATTCAAGCACATATATTCTAATTAACTTATCACCATAGATTTTAAACAAATAAAGTTCCTTAGAAAAATATTGTTTAGCATTAGAGAAAAGTTTCTTACATTGTGCCAAGTATTTAACCAAATCTACATACAAGGTGAAGTATGAAACAATGAATAGACATTTATCCAAGAATGTTTTCTTAATCACTTCTTTGAGGGGAAGTTGTATGGAGGGATCTACTATAGACAAGTGGTTTGCTACCAAGTTCTCTATTTCTTTCTTGTCCTTGATCTCTAAATCAAATTCTTGAAGGAGGGGCATCTATCTAATCAATCAAGGCTTTACTTCTTGTTTAGAAAGAAAATACTAGATAGTAGCATGGTTAACGTAGGAAGTTACTTTAGTCATAAACAAATAAGATCTAAACTTATCAAAAGCAAATACTACTACTAATAGCTCCTTTTCTATGGTAGTGTATTTCCTTTGGATCACACCTAAGGTCTTACTAGCAAAATAGATGATCCAAAACACAATCTTCCTTCTTTATCCCAAGACTGCACCTATAGTTGTACAACTAGCATGACACATTAGTAGGGAAAACTCCTCACATACTAAAAAAATGGAAAGAATTTTTGCAACTTTTGAAAAATATTTTATTTACCTCCTATAATAGCCCACATGTCCAAAAAAAAAATCCTCACATCCTTAACATTATTTGAAGGGAAAAATTTAGACATTGCCTCAACTTTAAATGGATCAATCTAAATACCCCTTTTAGAGATCTTGTGCTACAGGACAAAACATTCACTTACCATGAATTGCTGCTTTTCCTAATTAAGAACCAAATTAGTTCTTTTTCACTTTATCAACACCTACTCTAAATTCTATAGATATTTATAAACAAAAGGTCATAAATATAAAATTCATCAATAAAAACTTTTAGGAAATCCTTTAACAAATTAGAAAAGATAAACATCATGCATATCTGAAACGTAGTAAGGGCATCGCATAAGTCAAAGGGAATTCTCTTATATGAAAAGTACCAAATGTAAAAGTAGTTTTCTCTTTATCTTCAGCAGCCACAAGTATTTTCGTATAGCTAGAATAACCATCCAAATAATAATAGAATTCATAACCGGATAGATTTTTTTAAAATTTAATCAATTAAAGGAAAGGGAAGTGATCCTTACGTGTAGTCTCATTCAACTTCGTATAGTCAACACATACCCATTGGCAAGTTTCCTTCCTTACTATGATTAGCTTTTTCTGGTCATTCTCCATAACCATGGTGTCTCCCTTCTTAAGAAAAACTTGTACAAGGCTCACCTATGCACTATTATAAATACGATGTATCACACCTGCATCAAGGAGTTTAGTAACCTTCTTTTTGACCTTTTCCTTAAGGTTTTCATTAAGTATCCTTTGTCGTTTCACCTTTGGTCTGAATTCCTCCTCCATATGAATCTCTTGGATACAAATTGTAGGACTAGTACCTCTTATGTCATGAATGAACCATCCGAAGGCTTCTGTATTTTCCTTATAAACTTTCAGTAGTTTATCTTCCATTGGTCCTATTGGGGGTGGGGGAAGAAATGCATACTTAAGATTTGTAGGAAGGGCTTGAGTTCAAGCACTATTGTTCCTTAACTAACAGTTAGGCTTATATCTTCCAAGATCTTGGGTAGCTTCAATTTTACCCCCTCCATCTCCAATTTTCTTAGGTATGCTTTCCTCCAAGACCATCAATTCCTCTTTATATTCCTTGAAGCAACTCAAAGCATCAACCCGAAGAATTAAGAGTTTTCCCATGGTATCTTCAATAAATACATCCTGTACAGAAGGAAAAATAAAAAAAGGATAGGATTTTAGAGAATTTATAATATTACAAGAATAAAATGTTTTTGGGTGTTTTAGGAAACACCACTTCCTCATCATCAAGACATAAAGTGAGTTTTTCCTGTTGCATGTCAATAATGATCTTTCTGGTGGCCAAGAAGGGTATTTCCAAGATTAATGAAATTCTTCATCTTCCCCCATGTCAAGCACAAAAAAGTTAGCAAGGAAGATGAACTTATCCACTTTCACCAAAATGTCCTCCCTAATCCCTCTTGGGTATATGATGGTCCTATCTGCAAGTTACAAGAAGATGGTGGTAGATTTAGGTACATTTATGTCCAACCATTTAAAAATAGATAATGGCATTAGACTAATACTAAACATTAAGTCACACAAAGATTTACCAAAACAAGAATCACAAATAGTAGAAGGTATAGTGAAACTCCATAGATCCTTAAGTTTTGGTGGTAGTTTCTAGAGGAGATAGACTGCATGCAAAACGTGAGTGTAAATTCTTTACCAAGTTTTACTCTCGAGAAAGTATACCTATCAATGTAAGAAAGGGGTACTTATGACCCCCCCCCCACTCCCAATATCGATCTCACATAAACTATGCAAACAATATGTAAGAGAATTTTGAATCCCAACTTTCGAGCTCACCAAAAGAGCATTGTGTATGTAAAAGTTTAAAATAAAAATAAGTTTTTAAAAGAAAAATTGATAAATAAAAGAATACAGTGCAAGTTGTAACATCTATAATTTCTCATAATTAAATCTCTAGGCTACAAATATTCTCTAGTAAGAAATAAATCAGAAATAAGAACAAAAGCCAGAAAATTAGAAAATTTTTAGCAAACAACGAAAATACCCTTGTACTAGGATAACACAAATAAATGTACAGGAAACCCAAAACAAAAGTAAAAAAACATTTCAAGGGATTAGAATCCATCAATGATGGTTAAAAAGTCATAAAAAAAGAATATTAACAAAGAAAGGATGAAAATATCATTAGAAAACTCTAAAAATGCTTGAAACGCCCTTAGAAAGCTCTATCTTCCACAAAGGTTAAATTGTTCCCATAAAACTGGCTAATGACATAAGAATGATTTGGGAATAAACCAATAAGTGTTAGAAAACATCGGAGAAACAATTTGAGGACCTCCTAGGAAATTTTCAAAAAAAATATTAAAATGCCTTTGGAAGGCTAGTAGGGCAAGAAAATGTAAAACAGAAACCAAGAAGTGGGCCCCACCCATTGAGCATAAAAATAAACGTATGGAAAATGAGGTTGTGACTGACCATATGATTCATCACTTCATTGATGTCATATAGGACAAAAATATTAAATAGGAGAGATAAAATTGACCTTGGTTAAAGTAAATTAAGCATGATTATTTAAAATTAATCCTACTTAAAATAACTTAATCTTGATTAGTGATAAATTCAGAATAATTAGAATTAAACTAATCCTAGCAGGATAATTCCTTACATTTACATTTATTTTAGAAAATGAAAATCACTTGCAAATAGACCAAAATTCTCTTAACTGGAAATTTAATTTCCACATACCCTAGGTCGACGAAATTGCTTAAGATCACCAAGGGAGCTCATTTTCTCCATTAAAACTCTTCTAAAAACTTGTGCAAGCTCTTTAAAATCACCCAAAACTCCAATTCTCTTAAAACACCAAAATTTACACTAAGTTTAAACTTCCATATTTGAGGTTTAAGTTAAATCATATATTAAAATTCTTAAAAGATTAAGAAAGTTTATGTAATAAAATCTATAAATTTAACTTGGACTTGAAGTTAAAAGCTATTAAGAGTAAAGGTGGAATTCTGGACCAATAGTTGAACAAATCACTGAAGACCTTCCCTAACCATTACCAAAGCTTTGGAGTGAAGACAAATCATGGTCAACATAAGGACAAGTGATGTACTAATAACCAAAATCCATAACACCAAGATCAAAAAAGAACAATTAAGGGAAAAGAAACCTTACTTTGGCCACCTAGAGCATTCGACCACTCTCCAATTAATTAAGGAAACTTAAGTTAAAATGTCAGTTAAGGTGTAAAGTGGAGCCTAAAAAAGTTTAAGAAATGAATTTTAAAGTTGAAAGAGGATTAGTAATGGTTAGGGTACCATTTGGCCATGTTGCACAAAATTGGTAAGAACTAATTAAAAACCTTGCTACAATTTAAGAGTGGATCTAAGTGAGCTTAAGGATGTGATAAGAAATTAATTATGAAGTACAGGTAGTAACAAGGGAATTCGGCCATGCTCCATAGTCAAGAAAGAAAAGCTCTAAAAATTTCTAAAGTTGGTTTTAATTAATAGCCTAAATCCTAATTAGTATAAATCACCTTTATAAGGAAAGAAAAATTAAACCATAACACCTTAGAACCAAGGGATGTAGGTCTGGCCACTTAGGTAATAAATGGAAAAAATAGGTTGGTTTAGATGTTTAAGAAGATTTAAGAGAAGTATAAGTAAGTGGACATAGTTTAGGAAAACAAGTCATAAACACTTTGACATACACTTGTAAGAATATTAGTAAAGTAGTTTATTCAATAAAGGCCCAAAGGTTCACTCTTAATAAGATTTAATTTTAACATATTGGCCACAAGGGTATAGAAATATGAACAATAACCTCTTTTTAAGCTCACAAAGACATTCAACAAAGGAGAAAGAATTATGCATGATAAGGATTTAATAGGAAAAACTTATATGTTTATCTCTCCTAGGAATAAATTTTGAGAAACAAAAGTGGATATAAGGTTTAGATGAACATAAATTTTGATGAATTAGAAAAGTATCATTCGGCCAAGGAGGATTAAAATTAGTTAAATAAGATCCATGCCTACTTAAGAGGCATAATGGTCATTACGCCACTATAAAGTTAAACATGAGAATAACATCAACAAAATCTTTGAGAAAAGGGAAGGTTGAGAGGCAACTTAGAAGGATGAGTGGACTAAGTTCCCATGAGAGACTTCTCATAAAGCACAAAGATGAGGACAACTTGGCAATTTTAGAAGAAATGTGCATGTTGTCCAAAATTTAAGGACCATGCTTCAATGAACATTTTTACTAAAAAAGTGAACCTTTGGGCAACTATTAATGCCATGTTTATCATGGTGATGCTTGAACATGTCTTTATATGTGTAAATGAGTTATGTTCTCTCCTGAGTGATGTAATGAATTATGTGATCTCTTAGATGATATGATGACTAGTGTATGCTTATATGGTTCTATGATTTGATATTAAATGGATGAATCGGGTGCTATATGTACATAGCATTTTGAATGAATATCGAGCATGCATCCTATCATGAAGACTTAAAATGGAACTTAACAAGTCAAGAGATCACTAAATAAGAACCTTATGTGTAAATATAACACTACTCCTATTGTGTTAAGTTTGTGACTTGTGCATACTCAAAAGGTGATAAGTTCTTCTATGTTAATTAGAAGTACATAACCTTCTACGATGAATCCATAAGGCTCGAAATAAATCCTTCTATAGGGAAGCCATAGGTCTTCCATATTTATGATGGTGATGACCATTTGAAATAAGCTCATATATAAGATTAGAAGGTGGAGTAGTAGAGAAGTGGAAGATATTGTTTGACTAAATTCTTAATGTTATGCCTTAAATGAAATTATCACCTAAAAGATGATTGGAGAATAAGAATGATTATGATTAAGCCATAAAACAAGTAAGAGTCAGAAAATATCTATGTTATGATGAGAAAGTGATATAAAGAATGCATGAGATTTATGTTTAAGAGATTTTATATGAAAAAATGATTTAGAATGTATGAATTTCATGTTGTACAAGATTGAATTTCTACTATTATTAAAAAGAATCCACTTCAAAAAAGTATAATTTTAAAAAGAAATAATTGAACTTGTATGCTTGTTACCTTTTCTTAATAAACTGAAGTGGTTAGGTTAGCAATGATGACACCACTGAGAAATTATGATTTCTCACCCTTTACCTCTCATTTCTTTCCTAGAGTTCAATCATTCTCTTTACAGTGGTAAGGGTCATTGATATCATTCTCTTTTCTTAATGATGACGTCACTAAGAAATCATTCTCTTTTCTTAATAATCTCTCTTTGAGAATTTTTATCTCTATGTGAATTGATTCCCTTGGTTCTTCTGGCAAGTCGCGGTAAGGGTCACGTTCCTCTTTGATAACTTCGGTGCTCTCCAAAAAATCCTAATTTTTGTCAAGTTCCTTTAGTTTATCATATCCTGATTCTCAAGACCTTCTAATTCATGTTTTTCGCATTTCGATTCATTCACGTAGGATGAATCATATCAGTGTGTATATCACCTTCCTTTGTGCATCTCCTAAGGCAGACCTTTCCTTTTATAAGCATGGTTAAGGCTTCAACTTTCGTTGATTGGGTTGACTTAATTTCTCCCATAGTCATCATAGCTACTCTAGGCATTCTACGATGTTGTTAGCGCTAACTGGGTTCTTTTCTACTTCACTAAGGTTGACATGAAACTTTTTTAGTTCTTCCTAATCTTGGGATGATCGTGCTTATTTTGCACGGAAGTGTTGCATCTAGTTGGCATGACCATATTCAAGTCTATATGGTTGTACTGGAATCTTAGTTTCGCTATGGGCATGTTGAGGAAAATTTTTATCCTTTTACCGCTCTTTGTATTTTATGCTCTTTTTTCCCTTTTTTGGGCCAAAATTTGCTTATTTTTTATTCTCTGATTGTGTGGCCATTTCTATAAAAATAAAGAAAATTAGGCAGAATTGTCAGTGAATAATCATGATCATGAAATAATTATGCCCTATATTCCGTAGATGAATTGACAAAATGATGATTTATCACTATTCTCAAACTTAAACATTGCTTGTCGCTAAGCAATAATCCAACAAAATATCATGTTATATATGCAACATACAATCATAATTATCGTCATAGGAACATTTAACGATAATCCAATTAGGGTATTTTAGTTCCATGAAATCATGTTCCACATTTAAAGGTGATCACTCTGCATACTATCTCTTTTGTATGAGCGTATAAATACTTTTTCACTTTGCTTCTTGTGACTTTGTACACTATCATAAGCTTGTCTATAAATCTTAGTCTACTAAAAGTTAAAGCATATACATGCATCAAAATATCTTTATATGGTTGAGACATGACCAAGGGAACTCATATCATCAGGTTAGATAAAAGAATGAAAGGAAACAAAAAGGGTTTTCTTTTGCTTTTATAAATCTTAAGGATCCTAAACCTTTATACTTTTCTGACTTATTTACTTGGGTTGTTTTAATTTTTTTCTTTTTATATTCCTAAGTCTTTTTCACTTTTCCTTTTTCTTTTCCTTTTTCTTGACTCTTTTACTTTTTATTTTTGTTTTTCCTTTTTGGATCGCTTATTTGTTCCCAAGTATTTATTTTTATTTTTTTCTAAGGGTACCTGAAATTGAAACAACTTATTCAATGTGTACCAAGGAAAACAACTTTCAATTTGTTAAACTCAATAAAATCTAACTTTTCTTTATATTTTTATGTTATACAATTAACTTACAAAAGCTTCAATGAGGTTGCAAGGCAAGTTATAAAGTTTTCAAGTTAGAGGATAACCACTCAAAAAGAGACAGGTTAGGTATAAACTCAATTAGGCTCTATCCTTTCTCTAAGGCTACTCTAGTGTCAAACAAGATGACAAGGAACATGACTAATTATCAATTATTTACATTAAAGTTATCATGTCCTTATTAATTTCAATTAGTGTCTGTTACAAAGATTAAGGAATTTTGGGATCCAAAACCAACCAACAACCAAATAAAAATATGGGTTTATTGTAAGGTACAAATAATAACACAAAAATTCGTAGAGGGATATCTTGTAGAAGGGTATCCCTCCCTAAATTAATCTTACACTAGCATCTTAATTTAATTGGAAAAATTATTTATCAATGTGGGGAGCAGTAAAATGAGGATGAAATGGGACTTCCCTAAAGAGGAGGAAAAAGGTCTCCCTCCTTCAATTGAGAGGTTAGCATTACCCTTGATTTATTTTCCTTATTAGGTCTCAACAATTGGGAAAGGAGTCCTTAAGCTTTAAGTCAACCTACTCAAACTAAATGCATGTGTTAGAGTGTGGATATCATCTGAAATAATAATAATAATAATAATAATAATAATAATAATAATAATAATAATAATAATAATAATAATAATAATAATAATAATAATAATAATAATAATGCGATAAGAGTCAAGGTTTGTATAAAAAGAAGAAAATAAAATACATCAAAATTAAAATATCTAATACTCAAAATAAAATTCTATGAAATAGAAATTAAAATAAAATAAGAGAAAATATAAACAAGTCATTGAGGTGTTGGATGGCCCATCTAGCCCATAACAACTAGAGTAGTATGGCAAACTAGATGTCCATTCTTACAAAGGTTGCAACCTGTTAGTCCGCTAGCACCTGATGTGTAGCAGGCTGCACATCTAGGCGATCATAGATGCCATCCATCCACAGCTGTAGATGGTCAAGATAGTCAGAGAGGAATTGGACCTAAGGATGCTTCTCACCTATGTTGAGGTCCACATCCTCTTCTACCACTTGCTGCTCCTGTTGATGTTGTTGCAATGGTGCTCCTGTTGTTGCAATGGTGATGGCTAATAAGGTGTAAAAGTGTAGGTACTGTGGGGTCCTTGTCAGATCACCCTTATGCATAGCCATCATCGATGTTAATTAAAGTAACCCTATCAACTTGGGTTGCTACAAAGTAAGAGACTCCATGGTGGCGACAGAGGATGGTGATGTATGAGTCAATACCGACATAAACATTCTACCATGTGCTGACAATGCCCTATCCCCTGACAAGACATTGTGAATAGCCAATTTTTTCCAAGGTATTGATGTAACAAAATAAAAAAAAAAGTGAAATAAGAGTAAAAGAAGTCCCACAATGGAAGAGTGAGACTCCTACACTTTCCAATTCTCTTATATATAGAATAGAAGTCCCATATCAGGAAGGAAGGACTTATTCAATCCCTCATCCTCCTATATAAGGAGATATCCCTCACAATTTTGAAAAGGGGAAAAATGAGAGATTTAAAATTAAAAAGAAAAGGTCAGTTTGGAAGTACACAAAAGAATAAATATGTAAGCTCGTGTAGTCCTCATTTCAAGAGGGAAGCTTTTGGGTCACTTTGCAATTTTACTCCAATAAGAATAACTAACTTTGTCTTTATTACTATTTTCATGTTTCCGTTTATTACCTTATTCTCTTCATATTTTAGTTTAGATTTTTTATTTTGATTTTTATTGTTCTACCCTCTTTATATATGTTTATTAGTTTAGACTTATTATTATTGTTTTTTCAAAAAATGAATCTTTAACATTTCTAAATTCACACAATGCACTTTAAATACAAACGTGTAGCATACCCTACCATTTAGTATTCGAAGAATCATATAAATTTCAATACAACCTTCGTTTTCCTCAGACTTTGGGGATATGTGGATTTAGAAAAATATTCAAATATTATTATATCAAAGTTTTTAATTAAAAATTAAAAATTCAAAAATATATTTTAAATTATTTTACAATTCTAAATCTCACGCAATGGGCTCTTTGTACAAACATGTAGCATACCCTACCGTTTAGTATTTGGAGAATCATATAAGTCTCAGTGCAACCTTCATTTGCCTCTAACTTTGGGTATATATGGATTTTGAAAAATATTTAATTATTATTATATCAGAATTTTAAATTAAAATTTTAAACTTCAAAAAATATATTTTAAAGTATTTTAAAATTCTAAATCTAACACAATGAGCTCTACGTACAAATGTGTAGCATACCCTACCGTTTAGTATTCGGAGAATCATATAAGTTTCAATGAAACTTTCATTTGCCTCAGACTTTGGGCATATGTGGATTTAGGAATATAGTGAGATATTATTATACCAAAATTTTTAATTAAAAATTTCAACTTCAAAAAATATATTTTAAATTATTTTAAAATTCTAAATCTCACCCAATGAGCTCTATGTACAAATGTGTAGCATATCCTATCATTTAGTATTCGGAGAATCATATAGGTCTTAGTGAAACTTTTGTTTACCTCAAACTTTGGGCATGTGGGGATTTAGGAAAATATTTAAATATTATCTTCAAATTTAATTTTCAAAAAATATATTTCAAACTTTCAAAATTTTAAATCTCACGCAATGAGCTCTACATACAAACATGTAACATACCTTATCATTTAGTATTTGGAGAATCATATAAGTCTCAGTGTAACTTTCATTTGCCTCAGAATTTGGGCATATGGTGATTTAGGATAATATTTATATATTATCTTCAAATTTACTTTTCAAAAAATATATTTCAAACTTTCAAAATTCTAAATCTCACGCAGTGAGCTCTAAATATGAACGAGTAGCATACTCTACCATTCAATATTTAGAAATCATATGGTTTCCAGTACAAACGTCGTTTATCTTGGACCCTGTGCATATATGGATTAAGAATTTTTCAAAAAATATATATTCAAAATACTTTCAAAATATCTCTCAATTTTTTTGAAAATCAAGTCTTCAACTAGAACTACGTAGCCTTGAGTTTCCTACTGCACCGAAAAATACATAGGAACAGGATCAAGTCCTATCAGGCTATCTTCATACGTAAACCTATTTATTTCTATTCTATGTAAGGGATCAAATAGTTTCCAAAACATTAAAATCACACACTCAATTTAAGGGTACCGTTCTTCGGAACAGGTGAGTAGGGTGTTAATACCTTCCCTACTCGTAATCGACTTCCGAACCTAGAACTCTTTCTCCAGTTAGGGTTTTTTCCAAATTTTTTCCCTCTAAATAAAATTTGGTGGTGACTCCACTATTTAATTATTTCTTTCTAAATTTTTAGCAAGTTCATCATTTCATTGTAACTACGGTTACGACAGATATGAGGAAGAATCATCTTGCATCTTGAAGTCTCATATGATAGCCTATAGTATAATCAAATGAATTCTCAAAACAATATCTATGTTGTTGTTCCAAGAAAAAATCTCAAGTGTCAACCATCAATATAGCATCCTCAGGACTGAAACTCCAATGGTTGTGGACTTTGAGACACGAGGGTTATATTGACAGGATCCTATGATTTCAAACCAGAATGACCCCTCAACTAACTCATCGGTCAGGTTAGTGGGCCTTTCCAAGTACTCTAGAGTGAGAATGCCCTAGGGTGTCTCAAACCCTAGAGCAACATTAAAGTCGACAAGAGTCTCCTAGAAACAACAGCACCAATTTGGTAGAGTACAATGTGTATCGACATATCATCGGTTGGTGGGTAGCAGATAAAGGAAGCCAGGAACTCCAAAGTAAGCTCTCTATGGATAGGCTCCAATATGAAAAAAGTTATAATCCATCTCATCCTATCCAAATATCCCATTACTCAGTCCTCAATACTAAGAAGTTGTAAGGATTCCTGCTCCGAACGTGATTCAAGATAAAGGAGAAGCTCAGTAATCTGTCCCACTAGGACTCCATGCCTGCAGTCCACTACATGACAATGTGGTAGGCCAATCCTATGGTGGATCGACCATAACAGAGATGGATGCTCAACTGCTCTTCTACGTGCATGGGGGCATTTTTCTACAAAATAAGATATTCAAAATTGGCATAGAAATATTATCACAATCATGCATAAATGAGCATGACCTTACTCGATTAAATCAAGTAAACCTCCATCATACGGAATGGTCGTGCAAACAGGGGCATAACCATGCTAAATCATATACTTTATACATTTTAAAAATGTTCATAGCCATGCTAAATAAAGGGCATGGTCGTGTTAGGCATGGAACCCTTTACATCTGGAATTGACACAACCATGCCAAATAAGGAGCACAGTCAAGCTCATGTTTAAGCCCAAAATCTATGAATTTTCATAACCATGCAAACTAAGGTATGGTCATGCTTGTACCAAAGTCAAGAATTCAAATGAATTTATAGAATTGTTCAGTAGTGGCAAGACCGTGATCCTAAGAAAATATGTTAAATTTTAAGTGAGCATGGTCATTCTAAACTTAGCCTCTTATTATGAATTTTCATAATCATTAAAGTAGGGGCATGACCATGCTAAATCAAATTATGTGACTTAATTAACACGTTAAAGCATGGTTTTTAGCTTAAAATTGGATGAAATCATGTTAGGTGTGCCAAAATTGAGAATATCGATGCAGAAATTAAGAATTTGAAAGGCTAGATTCAAGGCAGGTGGCATACCTGATTAGGAGAGAGAGAGAATGTTGGGAGCATAAGGAAGTGAGATAAAATTTATGACAATCAAAGTGAATAATGAAATTATTTTAACTAAGTGATGTGTAAAGTTATCTTCCTTTCTATTTAAAGTTATTTGGAGGTTAGCACGACTGTGCTCACTCTCTCCTTTTTAAAAAAAAATAAAAGAGAGAAATAAAATAAAAAATATCAGGTTTCCTCATGTAAGCGTTTGTTTTATATCACAAGTCTAATATACCTACACCTATTGGCTAATCACACCCATGGGCAACCTATGGCTTCTCAAAGTTGGATAGGTTTTTTCCTCTGACACATCTTCGTCATAATAGTGAACCTTATGTCTCTTGAAGGTTCTTCTGTTCAGCATATCATGGAGTCGTGCCTTACTTTATGAGGGTTTTTCTCCTTAAATTAACACTCTCCTAAAAGCATATGGAATTGTGAGTAATAAATTAAAAATATTTTACCTATTCGAAACTCATGCCTCTGAGTATGTTTGTGACATTGCTTCTTTTCCTTGTAGCACTTTGGTTCCTTATATGCCTTTATCCCAGAAGAGACTATATGGAATAATAAAAGGCATTTATATTTAGGTGTTCCATTAAGTGGGTTATTTTGAACACCACTTTTTCATCACCCCACCTTAGTTTAAACTCCCTTTGCTACATATTGATCACAGCTTCCCACTGGCTAGTGTCACAACCGTAATTTCGACGAGACGATGGATTCACTAAAATTTTAAAATATAATTTTATTTGGATTAATGTGTGGAGTCGCCACCAAATTTTTATTTTAAAACCTGACTCGAGGATGAGATTCGAAGTTCGGGAGTCGGCTACGAATGGGGAAGGTGTTAGGCACCTCACTCGCCCGTTCTGAAGAACGGTACCCTTAAACTGGGTGTGTGATTATTGAATTTGTTTGATCCCTTTAATTAGCATGGAAATAAATAACTTGATGGAGGTTAGCCTGACAGGACTTGATCCTGCTCCTACGTATTCCCCAGTGCATTGGAAAACTCAAGGCTTACGTAGTTCTGGTTTAAGCTGAAGGCTTGACTTTCGAAAGTTGTTTGAATTGAAAGGCGAATGCATTGTTGTCTTTTTTGAAAATATTTAAAGGTGCAATCCCAATCCACTTATGCACAGGGGCCAAGACAACTACAACTGCACTTGGACCCATACGAGCCTGAACAGCGAACAGTAGAAAAAGCTACCAATTCGTGCTTAGAGTTCATTGCGTGAGATTAAGGAATGCAAAAAAAGATTTTTATTTTACAAAAAGAGAAGGGCACTCCCAATCCACACATGCACAGTGCCCAAGACAACTACGGCTGCACTTGGACCCATATGAATCTCTAAACAGCGAACAGCAGAAAAAACTACCAGTTCGTGCTTAGAGCTCGTCGCGTGAGATTAAGGAATGCAAAATAAGATTTTTATTTTGTAAAAAGAGAAGGGCAATCCCAATCCACCTACGCACAGGGCCTAAGACAACTACGGCTGCACTTGGACCCATACGAATCTCTAAACAACAAACAGTAGAAAAAGCTACCAGTTCGTGCTTAGAGCTCGTTGCGTGAGATTAAGGAATGCAAAATAAGATTTTTATTAAAAAGAAAACGACGAGTGATAAAACGAAAAAGGCATAATCCGGAGTAAAGGGGATATGGGGGCTTAAGTGGAATTAGGATAAGCACGGGGTTTGATCGAAATTATAGGAATTATTGGGGTCTAATTGCAACTAGGAGAAATATGAAGGAAGAATTGCAATTATAAGAAATATAGGGGTAGAATTGCAATTAGGAAAAATATGGGGGCAGAACTGCAATTAGGAGGAATATGGGGGTAGAACTGCAATTAGGAGGAATATGGGGGAAGAATTGCAATTAGGAGGAATATAGGGGCAGGATTGCAATTAGGAGGAAATATGGGGACAAAATTGCAATTAAGAGGAAATTAAGATTAAAATTGGAAAGGAAACCAAAATTGCCATGCATGGGATTTGAATACAGTTCATGGAGCTTGAGGACGAACACGCCAACCACTAGGCCCATCGCCCATTTGGGATTATGGCGTCCATGTTTTAATTTTAAGATGAGCCAACCTGATTTGCATGAGATTGCATGGCGCCTGGGTAGGTGTTTCCATTTCTTATTACTAGTGGCTTGAGGTCTAGACTTGGTCCTCCCCTGCTCATTGGATTTGGGTGGTTGGCGCCTATGACTTGATATATTGGAGTCAAGTGAATTTTGCAAATTTTCTTTTGCTGTGGCAGCGAGACTGGTATGCTACTCATGGGTGTAAATTTCACCAAATTATCCTAGGGTCTTCGTCTCCACTCCCTCTATACCTTGTAACTGATTCAGTTAGTCAACCATGCCACTCATGCGTATAGGATAGTTGTCTCCATGGTTCGGTATGAGCTAAACTTTCTGCACTGGCTTCAACGATCGATGCAGGATCTCAGACCACAGCTATTGCACCATATGTAGGGGTCTTCTTGTTGAATTCCCCTTACGGATTCGTTGGCGTTCTGCAGGACTGGTGTGAAGCTTTGCCACATACTTAGGACCCTTACTTTAATGCATGCGACGAGATTCCTGCCTCATGGAAGCGGACAGCACGGGTGTAGCATGCCTAAACGACTTATTGCTATGTTGATTTTCCCAAAAGATCAAGTTGTAGCTCACCTTATAGTACTCTTAACAGAGTCGGCTGTAAGTCCAGCAACCCCACTAAATCAGTACGCCGTGGTGATAGTACATCCCGAGTTGATGAGTCCCTGTATTGCTCTTGTGTTTTGTTCGGAAATGAGGATGATCAGACCCTGTGTAGATAAGGCTCTTAATCTCTGATTTGAAATATGGCTATCATGAACCATGGAGAGCCGGAGTGTCATGGCTAGCTCGTCCCTCGGGTTTGGGATGATAAGAAGCAATTTGTTAACCCCTGCTTGAATATACAGAGTGCAACTCACGATCATTTGAGATCTCCATTAAATAAGACAAGGCTGTTGGATCGACGGTGCTTTGGCGGGAGTCATGGAAATCTCTGAATGTGTTCCTTACTAAAAAGTTGATCATCTAATGCGGTTTACTCCGGATAGAATATTGCCATCTCTCGAGGTACCCCCTTAGCACCAACTTGGCCAAGCTCTGGATCAATGGCACTTCACACTCAGCATCTGTTGCTAAGTGACCATCCATGGAACCGAACCCTCTAACTGGAGCGTTGACCCCCCTAAGCGTATTCGGAAAGGACTTACTCTTTAAACCACGCCCGAACGTTCAAGGAGCTGCGTCAGAATAGTGCTGAGGGGATTTCTTCCTATCCTCGAGTAACCGATCCTCAATGGGGTTACAAAATTCTTCAAGGATTTCCAGCAACACAGTTGGCGTACATATATGTGGTAGGTTCATCCCGAGGGTGGTTATCTGGGTGTACAATTGACTTATACACGATGTACAGGGCCCGACATTATTTTTGCTCCCAAAATTCAAGGTTGTTTTCTTTAAACAGAGCATTTATTGGGATTACCTTACGAAAACAGAGTATACGATTGAGAGGGCTTCAATCATTGACAGGAATTTCCCCATCTCATGGCTCCCGAAAGCAGTTTCAAGCCATCGAAAATTTTAATTTTATAGGGTTTGAGGGCCATCACGTGAATCTTGGGGGGAGCAAGAGAGGGTATCGTGTTTTAGGCCCTCGGATCCTTAACAGGTTCATTATTGAATATTATCGATCTTTTAGGGGAAGAAATGGTTATTGAGATTATACCTCAAACACTCACTAATCAGCACCGATTATTACCTAAGCGACGTTATCACAAACTCTTAAGAAACCAAAGATATCATCACAAAAATCTTAAGGAAAAGTCAAGGAGATTATCATAGTCTTGAAGAAAAACCTAAACGATTATTACAAAATCTTGAAGCAAAACCAAATTATCAAGAACATTTCTTGGTTAATGGAGGAAATATGTATCGGTTTTTTCCCGGTAGTATTGATCTCAGACATCCATTTAGCAAAATTTCCAGCCTTAACCATACCAGAGTTGGTGGAACTAACCTCTTATGAGATGCTTCCTGGCCGAATCGGATTCTTTCAGAGGCAGGATCAGCACAAAGCTCTTACCGCCACCTTCGTTGCGCTTCCTTTTTCGAAATCCAGAGGGCACCCTTGTAAACTAGAGGAAGATCTTCGTGAAATTCTCCAATTCTCTGAATTCTCCCCTTCCTCCTTCTCCAAAAAACAAAAGACTCTCTCAAACTTATTCTTCCCCTTTTATACTTGTTTTGTTTTCGGGACCAAGCTCTTGCCAATCCAGCACTACTCTCCCGCTCTTTTATTTTTGTTCTTTTTCATTTTTGTTTACCTTTTCTCATTTTTCTTTTATTTAGTTTCTATTTGTGTAAATTTTGCTGTTTTGTATTTTCCTTTATTCATTATTTCGTTTTATTATATTTTTATTTATTTTTGTTTCATTTTATTTTTATGCTTTATTAGTATTTACTGTTTTTATTTTTGTTTCTTATTTTAGTTTATTTTGGTTTTTATTAATTCTTTCTTTTTATTAATTTTTCTAGTTTTTTTCTCTATTTTTATTTTAATTATCTCTTCTTTCCATTTTAATTTCACGCTTTTTTATTTATTTATTTTTCTTTTTTTATCCTCTTTATTTATTTCTTTTTCCTATTTTTCCATTTTTATTTGTTTATTATTTTAATTAGTGTGGGTTTCTTGATCCGTTAGTTTTAAAATGTGGCCTCGAACATAATTGGGTATTTACAGTTTGCCCCTCTTTACTCATTTTCCTACCAGATAATACGAGAAACAGTTCTCTGAATTACAATGGTAGGAAGTGGGTGAAGACGTAAACGCATTATGTCCGAGGTGAGTTTTTAAGGAAGTATGGACACTGCGCATGACCTGACAACATAGGCCGAAGTGCTGAACTTAAAATGCAAGGGCCTGAGGTCAGGCCGGAATGCTGAAATTAAAACATGCAAAGGCCTGACAACATAGGCCAAGGTGTTTAAATTAAAATGGAACACCTGACATCATAGGCCGGAGTGCAGAAATTTAAACATGCAAAGGCCCGATAACATAGGCCGAAATGCTGAACTTAAAATGCAAGGCCCTGACAACATAGGTCGAAGGTGCAGAAAATTAAAATGCAAGGCCTGACATCATAGGCCGGAATGCTGAAATTAAAACATGCAAAGGCCTGACAACATAGGCCAAAGTGCAGGAAATCTAAACATGCAAAGGTCTGACAACATAGGCCAAGGTGCAGAAAATTAAAATGCAAGGCCTGACATCATAGGCTGGAATGCTGAAATTTAAACATGCAAAGGCTTGACAACATAGGCCGAAATGCTGAATTTAAAATGCAAGGGCCTGGCATCATAGGTCGAAGGTGTAGAAAATTAAAATGCAAGGCCTCACATCATAGGCCCGAATGTTGAAATTAAAAATGCAAAGGCCTGACAACATAGGCCCAAGTGCAGGAAATCTAAACATGCAAAGGCCTGACAACATAGGCCAAGGTGCAGAAAATTAAAATGGAAGGCCTGACATCATAGGCCGGAATGCTGAAATTTAAACATGCAAAGGCCTGACAACATAGGTCAAAATGCTGAACTTAAATTGCAAGGGCCTGACAACATAGGCTAAAGGTGCAGAAAATTAAAATGCAAGGCCTGACATCACAGGCCGGAATGCTAAATTTAAAACATACAAAGGCCTGACAACATATGCCAAAGTGCAGGAAATCTAAACATGCAAAGGCCTGATAACATAGGCCAAGGTGCAGAAAATTAAAATGCAAGGCCTGACAACATAGGCCGAAATGTTGAACTTAAAATGTAAGGACCTGGCAACATAGGCCGAAGGTGCAGAAAATTAAAATGCAAGGCCTGATATCATAGGTCGGAATGCTGAAATTAAAACATGTAAAGGCCTGACAACATAGACCAAAGTGCAGGAAATCTAACCATGCAAAGGCCTGACAACATAGGCCAAGGTGCAGAAAATTAAAATGCAAGGCATGACAACATAGGCCGAAATGCTGAACTTAAAATGCAAGGGTCTGGCAACATAGTCTGAAGGTGCAGAAACTTAAAATGCAAGGCCTGACATCATAGGCCGGAATGTTGAAATTAAAGCATGCAAGGGCCTAACAACATAGGCCAAAGTGCAGGAAATCTAAACATGCAATGGCCTGACAACATAGGCCAAGGTGCAGAAAATTAAAATGGAAGGCCTGACATCATAGGCCGGAATGCTGAAATTTAAACATGCAAAGGCCTGATAACATAGGTCGAAATGCTGAACTTAAATTGTAAGGGCCTGACAACATAGGCCGAAGGTGCAGAAAATTAAAATGCAAGGTCTAACATCATAGGCTGGAATGCTGAAATTAAAACATGCAAAGGCCTAAAAACATATGCCAAAGTGCAGGAAATCTAAACATGCAAAGGCCTGACAACATAGGCCAAGGTGCAGAAAATTAAAATGCAAGGCCTGACAACATAGGCTGAAATGCTGAACTTAAAATGCAAGGGTCTGGCAACATAGGCCGAAGGTGCAAAAATTTAAAATGCAAGGCCTGACATCATAGGCCGGAATGATGAAATTAAAACATGCAAAGGCCTGACAACATAGACCAAAGTGCAGGAAATCTAAACATGCAAAGGTCTGACAGCATAGGCCAAGGTGCAGAAAATTAAAATGCAAGGCCTAACATCATAGGCCGGAATGCTGAAATTTAAACATGCAAAGGCCCGACAACATAGGACAAAATGCTGAACTTAAACTGCAAGGGCCTGACAACATAGGCCGAAGGTGCAGAAAATTAAAATGCACGGTAGCCTACTAGTCGGCTTGGGATGGAGCAGTGCGTGTTTTTATGCAGGCTTCGACTTCCTGGCTTTCTTCTAGCACTGACCGCTTTTTTCAGAGTGAGCTAAATTTTGCGAGCCGCTTGCTTCTTTCTTTTCTTTACTAACGAATCTTTTGCGCGTGCCGCTCTTTTAAAAGATAAGACCTTTGGATTAGTAAGAACTTGAAATTAGGAAAATTTTGACCTAACCCTGATTCTTGAACAACGTCAGTAATAGTAATTGTCATTCAAAATTTATGTAATTGCATTTTGGATATACATTTTGATAAAAGAGAGTACAATTGCATATGGCAGGAAATTCACAAGATGGTCAAAATGATGTAGGGCATTTTACGACTGGATGGCTGGTGGTGTGATTTTGATTGGTTGGATGCCTTTGAGACAATTAGTGCTAGTATTGTATTTCGGCGATGTCTGCTGTCTTATCAACCCTGCTTCTGAAAAAGCAAAATTTTTGCCCCAGTTTATTCGACTTGCCTAGGCCAGTCCTGGATCTTTCTTTTTAACCACAACCAAACTTGGTTTCGTTATTTTTCAGAACACCAGATACTTGTCAGTTTTTCCCCAGTATAAGGCCCAAATCGTAATCTAGTCACTAATCTACCCCAGTATGGACCGAAACCGATTGTCATTCTTTTTCAATCTTTGGCTATGCTCTGTCTTTATTAGGGGGAACGATTGTTTCATTTATTCACCCTGTTGGTGCTGCCTGAACCAGTTTCTGACTTGCTTTCTGCCTTACCCTAACTTTCGCCTAGGCCGCCCTTGCGGGTTTTCGACCTAGCTGGCCTCTTTCTGCTTTAATTACCCTAACTTTTGCCTAGGCTGCCCTTGCGGGTTTTCGGCCTAGCGGGCCCTTTTCTGCTTTAATTGCCCTAACTTTTTCCTAGGCCGCCCTTGCAGGTTTTCGACCTAGTGGGCTTTTTTCTACTTGAATTTCCCTAACTTTTTCCTAGGCCACCCTTCCAGGTTTTTGACCTAGCGGGCCTTTTTCTGCTTGAATTGCCCTAACTGTTGCCTAGACCGCCCTTGTGGGTTTTGGACCTAGCGGGCTTTTTTTCTGCTTGAATTATCCTAACTTTTGCCTAGGCCGCCCTTGCGGGTTTTCGACCTAGCGGGCTTTTTCTGTTTGAATTTCCCTAACTTTTTCCTAGGCCGCCCTTGCAGGTTTTCGACCTAGCGGGCTTTTTCTTATGAATTGCCCTAACTTTTGCCTAGGCCGCCCTTGCGGGTTTTCGACCTAGCGGGCTTTTTATTATGCATAATAAAAAATGTTAGGCAGGTCTCTTCCGTCCATGTATGCCAAGATTAAGGCGCCTCCCAAGAAAGCCTTCTTGACTACTTAAGGTCCCTGATAGTTCGGGGCCCACTTTCCATGTAGCGCTTTTTGCATTAGCAGTAACTTTTTAATCACTAAATCACCCTCCTAGAACTCCCGGGGATGCACCTTTTTATCGAACGCCTTCTTCATTCTCCTTTGGTATAGTTGGCTATGACATATCGCTGCCAGCCTTTTCTCATCGATCAGGTTCAATTGGTCCATCCGGGTTCGGACCTATTCGGCCTTTTCTAAATTAGCGTCTATTAGAACTCTCAATGAAGGGATCTCGACCCTCGATGGAAGTACGGCCTCCATCCCACACACCAGTGAGAATGGTGTTGCCCCAGTAGAAGTACGGACTGAGGTCCGATATGCGTGTAGTGCGTAAGGGAGCATTTCATGCCATTCTCTATATGAGAGCACCATCTTCTGGATGATCTTTTTGATATTTTTATTGGCCGCTTTGACCGCTCCATTCATCTTCAGTCGATAGGGGGATGAATTGTGATGTTGAATCTTGAATTGGCCACACAACTCTGACATCATTTTGTTGTTCAAATTGGAGCCATTGTCCGTGATGAGCCTGCTGTGGTCGTATCGGCAATCAGCTCTCTCTTCACGAATTTGACCACCACATTGCGAGTCACACTAGCATATGAGGTGGCCTTGACCCATTTGGTAAAGTAGTCGATGGCAACCAGTATGAAACGATGTCTATTAGATGCTTTAGGCTCGATCGGGCCAATGACATCCATCCCCCATATAGCGAATGGCCAGGGCGACGATCAGACGTCAACGATGTTGACGGCACGTGGACATTGTCTGCATACACTTGACATTTATGGCAGGTCTTGACATGTTTGTAACAATCATTCTCCATGGTCAGCCAATAATATTCGGCTCTAAGGATCTTCCTCGCCATTGCGTGTCCGTTGGCGTGAGCACCGAAGGACCCTTGATGAACTTCTTCTAAAATCTTATTGGCTTCTGCTACATCTACACACCTGAGCAAAACCATGTCGTGGTTCCTTTTGTACAAGATTTTCCCGTTGAGGAAGAAACTTGTAGCTAATCTTCGTAGGGTTCTTTTGTCATTCTCCGACGCATTGGCGGGATATTCTTTACTCTTCAGGAACTGCCGGATGTCGTGTGTAAACACCCAATTAAGTCTGAGGTTCCCGGCCACTAAAGTTAATTAACCCTAACTTAAATAATGTAAATTATAAAAAAAAAAGCTTTAATTAAAAAGAAAAAAAAAGGAGGAAGTAAAAAAGGAATCAGGGAAAATCAAAATTAGGCAATAAAGAAAAATCTGAAAAAAAAGAAAAAAAAAACAACAAAAAGGGAAGCAAAATCAACATCTCAAAAAAGAAAAAAGAAAAAAGATCTGAAAAAATCTAAAGTAAAATTGAATTTTGGGGAAAAGAAAAGTAAAAAAAAAAAAATAAAATTAAATTTTGAACATGAAGTTAAACTTTGAAAAAACTAAAAATAAAATTATGAAAAAATCAAAAATCAAAAAAAGAAATAAAAAATTAAAATCATAAAAATTTAAGGAAAAATAAAATTCTGAAAATTAAAAGAAAAAAAATAAAATTCTGAAAAGAAAAATCAAAAATAAAAGAAAAATCAAAATCAGAAAAAAGAATTTAAAATTCTGGAAATCAGAAAATACAAATTAATAAAAAAATCAGAATAAATAAAAATAAATTCTGGAAAAATAAATAAAAATAAATTCTGGAAGAATAAATAAAAAATTCTGGAAAATTAAAAATTAGTAAAATCTGAAATTAGAAAAATCCAAAAATCTAAAAATTAAATAAATTTAGAAAAATCTAAAAAATAAAGAAAAGAAAATTAAAGAGAAATAAAATCAGAAAAAGGAAAATTTAAATTTAAATAAAAAATCTTGAAAATTTTAAAATAAAAAATAAATAAAAATTGAAATCTGGAAAAATCAAATAAAATCAGAAAAATTAAAAAAAATTAGAAAAATTGAAAAAAGAAAATCTGCAAAAATTAAATAAAATTAGAAATTAAAAAAACTTTAAAATCTAGAAAATGAAAATTTAAAAAATCAGAAAACTAAGAAAAATCAAAAACTTCTAAAATTCTTAATTCTAAAAAAAATGACCAAAAAAAAACTTAAAAAAATCTGGAAAAATTAATTAAAATAAATTTCTGAAAAATTAAAATAAATGCTGGGAAATTAAAAGAAAAATCAAATAAAGGAAAAAAAATTAAATGTAAAAAAAAACCAGGAAATTGAAAAAGGGGAAAGCGGAGCAAAAAGAAGGAAAAGAGGCAGAGAGGAGGGGCCTCTAAAAAGGCCAAAGAAGAAAAATCTGGGGTTAGAGAATCATTTTTCTGAAATAGGGGTCCTGGGAAAACTCAGAGGAAGAATTCTGAAGAACCAAGCAAGAAGAAGACTCTCGTGGCTTCCAGGAATTGAAGGAGAGGAGATTCTCTTGAATCAATCACAACTCCTCTGCAATACGCCTTGGCCACAACATTCTTCCTCGAAAACGTTCGCTCTTCATCACGTTTAGGAATCCAGATTCAACTTCGGGCGAACACACATACATGAAGGTAAGCACTCTGATTCCTCAATAATGTTGCATATTGTATATCCAATAACTAGATAAGAGTAGAAGTGAATTGGAAATCTGACTCGAGCCAGATGTAGATCATGATATCGCCATACGATCAATGAATCCATATTGAGCATGTGCAATCCTCACATTCGAGTATGATTTTAGTACTGCTAGATTATTTCTCTCGTTTGATCCGCATGATAGTGGCATAAGATAAGCATAGGTTTCAGAATTATTAGCATAATGGAAATCGAACCATAATTTAGGGGAATTGGCCTCAGATACATGAAATGCACTCTTCTCTAATAAACCTGAGGTCAATCTCAACCAAAACCATGGCGTGGTCTGCTGGATATGCGTTCGAAGGGTAAGAACTTAAAACCAGCAAAGGAACTGAGTTTTGGTCCAGGACTGAACCGCTTGAGCGAAGACTAGGGGTAACAAATTGGCAAAGTCATCCCCTGTTTAGAAGGCCAAAAACAGAGCCATTAACACATGATCGAATCCCTGATTATTAGTAGCAGGGAATGTCTGGGCTCTTAGGAGACACGAGTCTTAGTTGATGGAACCTGAACCTCAACGCCCAACTTTGGAGCTCACCTTATGAACCTCTCTGTGAAGCATACAAGGTCATCATCTTCACAAATATCGGAGTCGCGCCTAGGATAGGTGCGGTGCGTAAGGAGAGGCTCTCAACCAGACCAAGAGGGGTGCCCCAGGGGAGTGTCCAGTCAAGGAAGGGCCTAGCAGAAGGAAGGCCCCAATCTACCTACTACATCCACTCCTTTGATATGCTAAGGTGCTTTTGTATACATGAACTTGGTACTATACACAATCTGCCCCCTGTCTTTTCCCTTGTGTGTGCGAAAGGGGAATTCCCCCTAATAGCTCCGATCGTCGCTCACCCTCGTGCCTCGCTTGGGCGCCTTGGCCATGAGGTATACATCACGAAGATTTGGAAGTTCAAGATTAAAATTGGGCCATATGAATCCTAAGGAGGGGTTGGGTCCAGTGGGGGGAATGCTTGCCTTTGCAAATCTCATGTGTGGCCTTCGAAACCCAAGGACCGCATTTTGACCTCTTTTCTTATCCCACTGACAACTCCCTTTACACTGCTATATGAATAGCCGGCGGAAGATGAACCAAAAGGGAAGATGGTCCCGTTGGCGAGAGGTCAGGTCCTCCAACCTAGGTGTCTTCTATTCGAGCCCCTGGGAGAGATGTTGAGCTATTTCTCCTTATTCTATCCTTATCCCTGTAATGACCTTACTGCCCTCGCCAAATTCCCAAAATTCCACTCTTATCCTTATCCCTAAAATTACAGAATTGCCCTTCAACAATTCACCAAATGCCTGTTCTGTCCCCACCACCTGAAATTACAGAATTGCCCTTCTACAATTCATCAAATGCCTGTTCTGTCTCCACCACCTGAAATTACAGAATTGCCCTTCAACAATTCACCAAATGCCTGTTCTGTCCCTACCACCTGAAGTTACAGAATTGCCCTTCAACAAATTCAGAAACGCCCAAACTGTCCCTATATGCCCAAAAGACCAGGATGCACCTCCAAATTCCCAAAATTCCAATCTTATCCCTAGTCTATTAAATTACCAAACTACCCTTTCTCTTTCCTAAAAATCTCATAAATGCAGATAAAATTCCCAAAAATCCATAAAATGCCAATAAAATTCCCAAAATCCATAAAATGCTAATAAAATTCCCAAAATCCATAAAATGCAAATAAAAATTCACGAAAATTAGCCAATCGTTAATTTCCAAATCCATAATTGCTAATAAACCCCAGATCTCCGTAAATTGCTTCCTTCCCTAAAAGCACGCATATGCTTGAGATAGTCAAAACAATCTCTTTCTTCTTCATTAAAGCAATCTTTTCTAGATATTTTGGGATTCTTGGTCTCGCCATGACGTAATGAACTCACAAATGAAGTTGGCGGTTCACTGTGTCCCAGCATTTAGTAGTACGTATGAGGCCTCGTCTTCATAGTAGCCGCCTCGAAGGTGCTTGTGCGTGAGTGGACTAAGGGTCTCATCCCAAAAATAAAAGCTACTCATTTTCATATTTTTTCAAAATATTTTGGGGTTCTTGGTCTCACGCCGCGGACTCTAAATGGGGAAATTTGGCAGTTCCACCTGTTGTCGGCAGCGTTTAGTGGTCTGTGTATAGACCCACGTCTTTGTCGTAGCCGCCTCGGGTCTAACTGTGCATGAGTGGACTATGGATCCTCCCAAAAATAAAAGCTCTGTTTTCCCACTTTTCAAAATATTTTGGGATTCTTGGTCTCACGGCAGTAGGCTCACAAATGGAATGTTGGCGGTTCACCCTACGTCCAACGCGTCTAGTAAGTGCAGCATAGGCCCACGTGCTATCACGATAGCCGCCTCGAGGTCTTGTGCATGGGAGTGGGCCGAGATCCCTCCCAAAATGACAATCTTTTCAAGGTGCCTTTCACTCTTTAACACCTCCTAGAAGGTTAAACGAGCCGCCATGAAAACGAGGAACTACGTAAGCGCTTGAGTTCTCCATTGCAGGAATACGTAGGAAGCGAGGATCTGAAAGTCTGTCAGGAGCTAACCTCCATCAAGTTAGGTATTTTAACTCTACGTTAAAGCGATCAAGCAGTTTTCAAAATCCCACTTGCTCAGGTTAAGAGGTGCCGTTCTTCGGAACGGGCGAGTGGGGGCGCCCCAGCTACCTTCCCAGTCTGTAACCGACTCCCGAATCTTCGAATCTCATCGCCGGGTTAGGGTTTTTTCCAAATCTTTTCCCTTAAATAAAAATTTGGTGGCGGCTCCACGTTGATCAAAATCAATTCATATTTTATAAATTTTCGCCGAGGTTGAACGTCGATCTGCCGTTGGAATTACGGTTGCGACATCGTGATACCAGGGCTTTCCGTCAGGCTCTACCTCCACAGATTGACAGAATGCTGGCCTGGGGCAATGCTGAATGCGGATGAGAGGCATGTCCTCTTCACGTCCAATTTCGAACATAGATGACAATGTGGCTAGGGCATCGGCCAATTGATTGTCCTCTCGAGGTAGTAATGAAGGTAACCTCTTCAAAGTGTTAGCAATTCCAGAGGCAGGCCCGATAGAACCTTGGTTTCATCTTTGGTCTCCCATCCTTCCAACATTTGATGGATGACCATTTGAATCATCGAAGACTTCTAGGAGCTTTACATTAGCTTCAATTGCGGCTTGGATCCCAAAGATACAAGCTTCATATTCTGCCACGTTGTTTGTGCAATCGAAGGCTAGTCAGGCGGTAATGGGTATATACTATTTTTAAGGAGATCGGTATAACTCTGTCATGGCCCGTCGTATTGGATGCGCCATCAGTGCTTTATTGTCCATTTCTCTCCCCCTGTCTCCCCTTCTTCGTTAAATATTGCCATCAAATCCTTGTCAAGAAACTCTAGTTGCATGGCTTGGTAGTCATCTAGAGGTTGTTGGGCCAAATATTGACGTGCATTGCCCATGAGACTTTTTGCGTCACGTACAGGATATCATATTCCGAAAGTATTACCTGCCATTTTGCAATTCGTCCAGACAACGTAGGTTTCTCGAATATATACTTGATCGGATCCATCCTGGATATTAACCACATGGTGTGACTCAACATATACTGTCTTAGGCAGTGTGCCGCCCATGCCAAAGCGCAGTAGGTTCGCTCCAAAAGAGAGTATCTGGCCTTGCAATTTGTGAACTTTTTGCTCAAATAATATATTTCGCCTGCTCCTTCCTCCCAGATTCATCGTGTTGACCGAGCACGTAACCCATCGGCCCAGTCAGTCACCATCGGATACAAGATTAAAGGCCTTCCGGGATTTGGTGGTACCGGGATCGGCGGGTTAGCCCAGGTAAGACTTGATTTTCTCAAAGCCTCTTGGCAATCCTCATCCCAACTTATGGGTTGATTCTTGCGCAAGAGCTTAAAGATCGGCTCGCATGTAGTTGTCAATTGGAAGATAAATCGGAAGATGTAGTTGAGTCTTCCTAAGAAGCCTCAAATCTCCTTCTTGGTTTTCGGAGCTGGCATATCTATGATGGCCCGGGCCTTATCAAGGTCGACCTCGATTCCCTTTTCGCTGACAATGAAGCCCAGCAACTTCCCCGACCTTACTCCGAAGATGCATTTAGCTGGGTTTAACCGCAGCTTGAACTTTTAGAGTCTCTCGAATAGCTTCCGGAGGTCTGTGAGGTGGTCATCTTCTGTCCGGGATTTGGTAATCATGTCATCCACATAAACTTCTATCTCCTTATGAATCATGTCATGGAATAGCGTTACCATGGCCCTTTGGTAGGTTGCCCCGGCATTCTTCAATCCAAAGGGCATAACTTTGTAGCAAAAGGTTCCCTAGGATGTAATGAAGGTGGTATTTTCTTTATCCTCTTCGGCCATCTTGATCTGATTATAGCCTGATAAACTATCCATGAATGAGAAATAGGAGAATTGGGCGGTGTTATCGACCAGCACGTCGATGTGGGGAAGCGGGAAGTCATCTTTCGGGCTGGCTCGATTGAGGTCTCCGTAGTCTACGCACTTCCGGACCTTGCCATCCTTCTTGGGGACCGGTACTATATTAGCAACCCACTCGGGATAATTTGCAACAGCCAAGAAGCCAGCGTGAAACTATTTCTTCACCTCCTCTTGGATTTTCAAGGACATCTCCGGTTTCATCCTCCTTAGCTTCTGTTTGACTGGTACGCAGTCGGTTTTCATAGGCAGCTTATGTTCTACTATGGAAGTATCTAAACCCGGCATGTCTTGATAAGACCAGGCGAAGATATCACTATAGTCCTGTAGGAGTGGGGCCAATCGCTCACGATTGTCTCCAGTGATAAGCGTCCCTATCTTGACCTTTCTTTTGTTTTCCTCAGTCCCCAAATTTATCAGATCCACGGGTTCCTGATGGGGTTCAATTACTTTGGATTTGTGTTCCACCAATCTCAACATCTCGTCGATGGGTTCGCATTCAAATTCCGCCTCCTCATCGGCCGGATTGACAATACAATTGAAATCTCCTAATACAATACTAGCACTGTCGTCGCAAGGCGGTTTTGGATCAGATATGTGCATTGAGGGATGAGAGAAAGAATAAGATATGTATATTTAGCGAAGGGAAATATATTAGGGAGAGAAAATGGAAGATTTCTAGACAATGGCTTGTGTTATCATTTATCAAAAAAATATGTACAAAATGTTTGTGTTTTGAAAATGAATTTTGTCATGACAATTACAGAATTACATTTGAACTAAACTAAAAGTCAGGGGTAGATCGATAATTTCCCAATTGTCGGTTCTTTCTGGGGGACAGGTTGTCACGGATCTTCGATACTTGTTGTCCCTTCTTCCTCCTACGGCCGTGATCATGCCAGGGTCTTGGAAGCCGGCACTTCGGAAACTTTGTGAAATGTGGCACAGAGGGACCTTGCCATAACGGGGTCTTATTGCCTTGTCCTCTTTAGTGGGCTCAAATCCCAGACCCGTATCGTCTATTCTTGTTCACAGAAGCCGATGGTAAAAGGAGACAAACCCCATTATTTCTCCCTAGTTTATCACCAGGCTTGAACCCGTTCTTCAGCATCACTCGGGCCATTATTATTAAAGCTTTAGGGGCTTGCTTTCAGTCAACCACTTCTCCTTCCTTAATGGTAGTGACATTGGCGACTTCCAAGGCTTGGAAATGAGTCTCCGAGCTCTTTGGAAGCCTGATGTAAGGGTTGGTGGGTTTGTGACAAATAATCCCTCTTCGCGAACGATAATCAGTCCTGCGTCTGCAATGATAAACTTCAACTTCGATGTAAAGTTGAAGGAATTTGCTAGCGGCGTGAATCCAAGGCCTTCCTAACAAGCAGCTATAGGCCGGCTGAATATCCATTATTTGGAAAGTTATGTTGAAGACGATCGGGCCAACTTGGACCGGCAGACCCACTTCGCCGATAACTTCCCGCCTTGATCCATCAAACGCTCTTACCACTATAGAACTAGGCTTTATATGGACCCCTTCATGTGGCAGCTTAGACAGCGTCAATTGAGGCGTACATTCAAGAGGAACCGTATCTGCAGGGCTACGGCAGAATATGGTCCATGCATTTTCTGCAAGATATATCACGTGCCTTTGTTATGTCCTACCCCTTTATCTGGGATCTCGCGGTTGGTAAAGGTGAGGAAGTTGTTAGCAGTTATATTGCTGGCGATTCCTTCGAATTTATCCACTGAGATGTTGTGGACTGCATGGGCCTCATTCAGAATCTTCGGTAACACTCTCCGGTAGGGTTCTGAATTCATCATTAAAGCCAGCAATGATATCTTAGCGGGTATACGGTTTAACTGCTCAATTACCGTATACTCGATTTTCCTTATCAGCTTCAAGAACTCACAGGCCTCTTCATCCGAAATAGCCTTCTTTGTTTCCTTCTCTTCTTCTTTGTTGCCACTCTCGGGTTCTAATCTAGCCTGATTCTCTTTGTTTTGGGTAGCCGGCTGTCTCCTTATGTCTTCAGCAGGAGTATAAACACGACCACTCCTGGTCATCCCTCCTATTCCGGCTATATTGGTCACATTAGGTGAGGAATTTTTCAGCCTATCCTGTTCAGTTCTTCCTCCAAGTACCTCGATGTCGTACTTCCAAGGTACCTCCTTGTTGCTGTTATACTGGAAAGGCCCTGGTACCTTTATCGTGACAGGTCTCATCCCATTGGGTGTTGGCACGACCGATGACTCAATATAGCAAATGACAAGGGTTTGGGATGCCCTGGAAAGGATTCATTGACCATGTCTACCTCTTCTTCAATTTCGATACAATTCACTGAAGGCCCTGATCCTCCATGATTTGGCAGTGGGTTACTCCCCACGCTCGGCGCGTCCTTCTCAAAATTTAGCCACTTAGCGTTGATCAATTTCTGGACCCTATGTTTCAAGGCCAGACAATTCTCAGTAGAATGCCCCACCGTTCCTGCATGATATTCGCATTTAGCCTCTGGATTGTACCACTTTGGATATAGGGGTTCTAGCGGCTTCATAGGACATAGTTCAATTAAAGAGTTTTGAATCAAACGGGGCAACAACTTCGAGTAACTCATCGGGATTGGGTCAAATTGCACAATTTTTCTTTGGTTGTTGTTGGTTTTTTGTTGAGGTGGGTTAGGGTTGGTGTTTTGGTTCCATGGCTTTGGTGGTTGTTGTTGGGGGAATGTTTGAGGAGGTGGAGCCATAAAAGCAGTGTTTGGCTGGAACGGAGTAGGTGGGTTGTAGGTTGGTTGGTATGTAGGTTGGGTCGTGGCCACCATGTGTGGGTGTGCTGGGAATTGTGGTTGATATGGTGTTTGGTACCTAGGTGGTGCAGTGGTTGGTTGATATATGGGTTGTGCGGTGGTCGGGCGGTTTGGGTCGGCTAAGACATAATGGGTCTCGGCCTCCTTCTTCTTCCATGAATTGTTGGTCGACTTCTTCGTGTTTACATTGCCTACAACATTGTGTACAATCCTTCCTCGGCGCAGGCCGCTCTCTATGCGTTCTCCAATCAGCACCATGTCGAAGAAGTTGGCGGACACATTGCCCACCATTTTGTCATAGAAGGGAGCGGGGAGGGTCTCCATGAAGGTGCTGATCATCTCCCTATCCAGCAAGGATGGTTGGACTTGAGCGGTCAATTCCCTCCACCGCTGAGCGTATTCCTTGAAGGACTCATTCTCCCTCTTGACCATATTCTGTAATTGGGTCCTGTCGGGAGCCATCTCGATATTGTATTTATATTGCTTTAGGAAGGCGTCAGCCAAATCCTTCCATGTGCGAATATAAGCCTCTCAATTAGGTATCTGACTGGGCATTTGCTTGATTAAAAAAGCATCACGAAAACGAGTGGATAGCGGCGGCTTGTCGTAGTGTGAGTGGGAAGCCATTTTTCGGCAATACATCGTTAGGTGGCTCCTTGGACAGCCGACTCCTCGGTATTTCTCAAATTCCGGCGTTTTGAATTTGGGAGGTATGATGACATCAGGCACGAGGCAAAGCTCAAAAGCCTCCACTATTCCATGTCCATTCCCTTCTGATGGCCTAGCGACTGTCTGTAAGTGTTGCTGCATGCCTACGTGAAAGTGGGCTTCTTGGTCATAAGTCGGCTTTGGTCAAATTGGACTTGTATTAGAAGGGTTGGCGGTGTAGGTGACGGTAAGTGCGTGTGGTCCCTCGGGTCTTGTAACGTGACCGTAGGGATGTGGTTGATGAGGGTTTGCTGGGTGGATGGTGACCGGGACAGAGTATGTAGGGTCTTCGGTGACGGTTGTGTTCATATGGGTATAGTTGGGGTTGACGTTATATGGGTATGTGGTTGGATTGATGTGAAAATGGGAAAATGGGTTTATATGTGCGGGGAAGGCAGAGGAAGTGTTTGTGTTGTAAAGGTAGTGCGGCGAGTTCATATATGCTGGGTGTGAGTGTGGTGGATAACCGGTAGTATTGGTGGGAGGAAGGTAAGTTGGTGGGTTAATATGGTGAGGATGAGCGGTAGGGTTTGTGTGTGGAGGCCCAATGGGGAGGTTTGGATGATATTGGTGAGTGGTACGGTTTATGTGGAGTGGAAGTGCATTAGGGTTTTCGCCAACTAAGACCCCTTGAGAACCTGACCCATATGGAGGTTCATAGCCAGGTGGTAGCCCGTATGGCCACTCTTACTCGGTGACAGTTTGAAGGGGCATGGATACAGTGGCTGCCTCGGATGCCTCAGTCCCTGCAGGTCCCTCTATGCCTTTCTCTAGTAACTTCATAAGCTTGGTCACTTGGTCTTTTAGTTCAGCCACCTCATTTCTGAGCTCCTCATTCTGCGTCTCTAGCTCACTCATAATTTTGGTTCTCGATCTAGTGCTATACGAATGCCGAGGGAGTCGTGAGTCCGCTATTTTGTTATTTGTTTGAAAAAATCAGATTGATAAGTTGTTAATGAAAATAATTTTTAGACGTAAAATAAATATTGAGGGACCGGTTTCTCGTTGACCCTTATTATCGGCTGAGTGCTTTGGGTGTCTTGAGCATGGAATGGAAATTAACGCGGAATTATATGCAGAGAGAAATCAACTTTATTCGAGCAAACCGAATTCATTTTACATCTCACCCTTCTTGTTTGGCTAACACAATATACTTATTCATTCTTAGTATCAGATTTTTACAAAATTGAATGAAATTTTCAACTTTAGGAGGGGTGTGTAGTGGGTGTAATGAGGTTTCTGCCTTCTTGAAGAGCGATGGCACTTCTTCGATTGCCGTGTTTGCTAGATTAGCTAGTCTCAAAACATACTTTGGTCCGATGTTGAAATTTGTGTCCTTATACCACTTGTTTTCATTTTGGATGTCACTGATACCTCTCTGTTGCATTCGGATTACCTCAATGACATTCCATTTTTCCTCGTTTACCTCATTCTGCCAAGCCACCAATAGACCTTCAATTTGCTTTTTCATGTCTTCCATTCGTTGCAGTAGGTCGTTCCTTTCTTCTATCACGTAATCTGCCTCCACTCAAACTCTCTTCTTCGCGGCTAAGATCTGATTTTTCTCTTCCCGGATTGTATGGATCTTGGCCTTCATTTGTTCTAAAGCGCTCCTCAGTTGGCGGTTCTCTTGGAGTGCTGCATCTCTCTCTTGTACTCTTATTCCGAGCTCTTTATTGGACGTTTGTAGGTTCATATGTACCCGAGAAGCACGCTCATGTTCACCTTTTTGTTGATCTCTGATACACGCTATAAGGGCCTCGTTTACTTCATTTTCCCTTCTCCATGCAAAGCTCTCTTGTCGTGCCTTCAAAAGTTCCTCTTCCAGTTGGGTGTTTTTCTTGGTCATAGCCTCTAGCTTTTCCTTCAGGTTTTTAACAACCTCATCTTCAAACACCATTGGTGATGGTTGACTTTTGGATGGGGTGGTCGAGGAGAATTACGAACGATGCAAACGCACCCTGCTTCGACCCTTATTTTGTCTATATTCTTCTTTGACTCCACGACGGACTCCCAACCATTTTCCCTTGCGAGTGGCGGCTCTCCCCGTACTTCTCGGACTTTCGAGACCCTTGACGAAGTCCCCCTCATATTTGGGAAGAAAGGGTCACTGCCTCGTGTGATGGGGGTGCCTTGATAGGATAAGCCGCCCCATCTTTCTTTGATATCGGGTTATAAGTGGTACAATTTTGGCTCTCATGAGGGGTACATTCGGGAACCCCTTGCAATGATAGATGACCTACGTTCTTTGTTGCCAAGTGGGCTTCCATCGGACCTGTTCTTCTATTAAACCGGTGAAATGAACTGCCCATTCTTCGTTGTTCATTGGTTTTATTTGATAGCAAAATAAGTTGAATATTGGGCATTGTACTTTCTTGTTCCTCTTGAAGGCGTGAGCAGTTACCCATATGTACAATACTAGTAGACAACAGAGCAAACTTTTTCCCTCCCTTCATGGCAGAGATTCAACGTGTAGTAGACATCGACTAGTAGAGCGGTAACATGGTTTTCAGCCCTATTTCTTCGGGCCAAGAATATGTCCACTGCATTCAGATCAACGAAATATTCTATGCCGGGAAAGAGGACCAGCCCATAGATGGTAAGGGCTAGTACATCCATGTAGACATCCCATTTACAGTTGTCAGCCAGATGTTGCATATAGGCTTCCAAGAACCCTCGGGTGAACCCATTAGCTTGATTCTTCCCTTGGTAGTCTGTCAACCGATCATCTGACTGTAAGCCCAGAGTCTGTGCGGCGGTTCCGAATGAAGCATGGTGTTCCAAATGGTTATAAGGCCTGCCTCCCTCCAAAGGCAAATCCAAAATTTGCTCAAACTCCTCCAAGGTGGGTGCCAGTTGGAAGTCAGGGAAAGTGAAACATCTGAGAGGAGGATCGTAGTATTGTACCATTGTCGTGAGGGCTCCCTCTTGTACTTTGACTTTCAACAATTTCAGTATGTTTCCATACTTTTTGGTAAACAACATCAGTTGAATGCTCGTCAGCTTGTTTTCGAAAGCCTCTAGACTAGCAAAATCTGTTAGTTTAACCCCGAGCCTCTTTCTCTTCCTTAACTGCCCGGATTCCACATTAGTTTCCATTTCACCTCTTCTTTGAATGTCACCAAGAACCTGGTCCTTCAAAAGGAAAAATAAAAACAGCAAAAATAAACATGTTACACACTTGATGGGATGAACTTGATGCATAATGGACGATACACAATATGACAATTATAACTTTATTGTACAAATCTTACAAACTTCCTTCTCTCTCTTTTTTCTCTTCTTTCATTCTTTTCTTATTTTTGTTTTTCTCTCTTTCTATTTTTCTTTTCTCTCCCCTTTTACTGTTTTTCATTTTTCTTTCTCTCTTTCTTCCCTTTACCCTACTTTAGTTTTTATTTTCCCTCTCTCCCTCTTTCTTTCACTCATTTCACTTTTCCTTTCTCTCCTTATCTTTCTTCTTTTTTTCTTTCTTTTCTTCCCCTCTCTTTTTTATTCTTTTTTTTTTCTCTTTTTTTTTACTCTTTTTATTTCTCTCTTTTCTCTCCTTGTTTAATTCTTCACCCTTTTATTCTTTTTGTCACCCCATTACAGATGAAAGGTAAAAATAGACCAGAATTTGCAGCATGTGCCCTCCTTTTATCCTATTTGGGTAACCTGTCCTAAGGGTCTATGGCCATTTAATGCATGAACCTCTCGAAAGGTGGTCGGTAATCTTAAGGTATAAAAGGTCACTAGAGCCAAGTTCCAGTCCGTAATGCTTGCTACAACAGCAAAAAAAGCTACCAGTTGTAGGACATTACGAATAGGACGCACTCTAGCTGGGATTTCGTGATTAGTCAAACAGACGTTAAGCCCCAAAGTGACACCACTAGATCCCTCTAGTCCTAGGCAGCACTCAGACCCGGGTATAGGGCCCCACTCATGATAAAATGTATATGCGATGCATGGAGGGCACATTAATTTGGGGATACCTGCAATTGGGGAAATTGTACAGATATATAAAGCAATTTAATGTTCGTCTATCCTAAGGTTGTACAGAGAATAAACAAATCAATAAATCACAGATAAATAAACAAATAAATAACACATGCAAATAAAAAGGAAAGGGATCAAAGTAATGCACACTCAATTAGACTGGGCTTGACTCTCTAAAGTCCCCAGTAGAGTCGCCATTTGTCGCAACCGTAATTCCGATGAGACGACGGAATCGCTAAAATTTTAAAACAGAATTTTATATGGATTAATGTGTGGATTCGCCACCAAATTTTTATTTAAGGGGAAAAGATTTGGAAAAAAAACCTGACTCGAGGATGAGATTCGAAGTTCGGGAGTCAGTTACGAATGGGGAAGGTGTTAGGCACCCAACTCGCCCGTTCCGAAGAACGGTACCCTTAAACTGAGTGTGTGATTATTGAATTTGTTTGATCCCTTTAATTAGTATGGAAATAAATAACTTGATGGAGGTTAGCCTGACAGGACTTGATCCTGCTCCTACGTATTCCCCGGTGCAATGGGAAACTCAAGGCTTACGTAGTTCTGGTTTAAGCTGAAGGCTTGACCTTCGAAAGGTGTTTAAATTGAAAGGCGAATGCATTGTTGTCTTTTTTTAAAATATTTAAAGGTGCAATCCCAATCCACTTATGCACAGGGGCCAACACAACTACGGCTGCACTTAGACCCATACGAGCCTGAACAACGAACAGCAGAAAAAGCTACCAGTTCGTGCTTAGAGTTCGTTGCGTGAGATTAAGGAATGCAAAATAAGATTTTTATTTTGTAAAAAGAGAAGGGAAATCCCAATCCACATATGCACAGGGCCTAAGACAACTATGGCTACACTTGGACCCATACAAATCTCTAAACAGCGAACAGTAGAAAAAGCTACCAGAGCTCGTCGCGTGAGATTAAGGAATGCAAAATAAGATTTTTATTAAAAAGAAAACGACGAGTGATAAAACGAAAAAGGCATAATCCGGAGTAAAGGAGATATGGGGGCTTAAGTGGAATTAGGATAACCACGGGGTTTGATCGAAATTATAGGAATTACCGGGGTCTAATTTCAACTAGGAGAAATACGGGGGCAGAATTGCAATTATGAGAAATATAGGGGATGAATTGCAATTAGGAGGAATATGGGGGAAGAATTGCAATTAGGAGGAATATTGGGGCAGAATTGCAATTAGGAGGAAATATGGGGGCAAAATTGCAATTAGGAGGAAATCAAGATTAAAATTGGAAAGGAAACCAAAATTGCCATGCATGGGGTTCGAATATGGTTCATGGAGCTTGAGGATGGATACGCTAGCCACTAGGCCCATCGCCCATTTGGGATTATGGCGTCCATGTTTTAATTTTAAGATGAGCCTACCTGATTTGCATGATTGCATGGCGCCTGGGTAGGTATTTCCATTTCTTATTACTAGTGGCTTGAGGTCTAGACTTGGTCCTCTCCTGCTCATTGGATTTGGGTGGTTAGCGCCTATGACTTGATATATTGGAGTCAAGTGAATTTTGCAAATTGTCCTTTGCTGTGGCAGCGAGACTGGTATGCTACGCATGGGTGTAAATTTGACCAAATTATCCTAGGGTCTTCGTCTCCACTCCCTCTATATTCTGTAACCGATTAAGTTAATCAACCATGCCACTCATGCGTATAGGATAGCTATCTCCATGGTTCGGTATGAGCTAAACTTTCTTCACCGGCTTCAACGATCGACGCAGGATCTCAGACCACAACTATTGCACCATATGTAGGGGTCTTCTTGTTGAATTCCCCTTACGGTTTCGTTGGCGTTCTGCAGGACTGGTGTGAAGCTTTGCCACATACTTAGGACCCTTACTTTAATGTATGCGACGAGATTCCTGCCTCATGGAAGCGGACAGCACGGGTGTAGCATGCCTAAACGACTTATTGCTATGTTGATTTGCCTAGAAGATCAAGTTGTAGCTCACCTTATAGTACTCTTAGCAGAGTCAGCCATAAGTCCAGCAACCCTATTAAATCAGTACGCCGTGGTGATAGTACATCCCGAGTTGATGAGTCCCTGTACTGCCACTGTGTTGTGTTCGGAAATGAGGATGATCAGACCCTGTGTAGATAAGGGTGTTAATCTCTGATTTGAAATATGGCTATCATGAACCATGGAGAGCCGGAGTGTCATGGCTAGCTGGTCCCTCGGGTTTGGCATGATTAGAAGCAATCCATTAACCCTGCTTGAATATACAGAGTGCAACTGCCTCACGATCATTTGAGATCTCCATTCTATAAGATGAGGTTGTTGGATCGACGACACTTTGGCAGGAGTCATGTAAATCTCTAAATGTTTTCCTTACTAAACAGCTGATCATCTAATGCAGTTTACTCAGGATAGAATACTGCCATCTCTCAAGGTACCCCCTTAGCACCAACCTGGCCAAGCTCTGGATCAATGGCACTTCATACTCAGCATCTGTTGCTAAGTGACCATCCATGGAACCGAACCCTCTAACTAGAGCGTTGACCCCTCTAAGTGTATTCAAAAAGGAATTACTCTTTAAGCCACGCCCGAACGTTCAAGGAGCTGGGTCAAAATAGTGCTGAGGGGATTTCTTCCTATCCTCGAGTAACCGATCCTCGATGGGGTTACAAAATTCTTCAAGGATTTCCAGCAACACAGTTGGCGTACATATATGCGGTAGGTTCATTCCGAGGGTGGTTATCTGGGCGTACAATTGACTTATACACGATGTACAGGTCCCGACATTATTTCTACTCCCAGAATCCAAGGGCGTTTTCTTTGAACAAAGCATTTATTGGGATTACCTTACGAAAACAGAGTATACGATTGAGAAGGCTTCAATCATTGACAGGGATTTCCCCATCTCATGGCTCCCGAAAGCGGTTTCAAGCCATCGCAGATTTTAATTCTATAGGGTTTGAGGGCCATCACGTGAATCTAGGGGGAGCAAGAAAGGGTATCGTGTTTCAGGCCCTCTGATCCTTAACAGGTTCATTATTGAATATTATCGATCTTTTAGGGGAAGAAATGGTTATTGAGATTATACCTCAAACACTCACCAATTAGCACCGATTATTACCTAAGCGACGTTATCACAAACTCTTAAGAAAGCAAAGATATCATCACAAAAATCTTGAGGAAAAGTCAAGGAGATTATCATAGATTCTTGAAGAAAAACTTAAAAGATTATTACAAAATCTTGAAGCAAAACCAAATTATCAGGAACATTTCTTGGTTAATGGAGGAAAGATGCATCGGTTTTTGCCCGGTAGTATTGATCTCATACATCCATTTAGCAAAATTTCTAGCCTTAACCATACCAGAGTTGGTGGAACTAACCTCTTATGAGATGCTTCCTGGCCGAATCGGATTCTTTCAGAGGCAGGATCAGCACAAAGCTCTCGTCGCCACCTTCGTTGCGCTTCCTTTTTCGAAATCCAGAGGGCACCCTTGTAAACTAGAGGAAGATCTTCATGAAATTCTCCAATTCTCTGAATTCTCCCCTTCCTCCTTCTCCAAAAAGAAAAGACCCTCTCAAACTTATTCTTCCCCTTTTATACTTGTTTTCTTTCCGGGACCAAGCTCTTGCCAATCCGGCACTACTCTCCCACTCTTTTATTTTTGTTCTTTTTCATTTTTGTTTACCTTTTCTCATTTTTCTTTTATTTAGTTTCTATTTGTGTAAATTTTGTTGTTTTGTATTTTTCTTTATTCATTATTTCGTTTTATTATATTTTTATTACTTTTTCATTTTATTTTTATGCTTTATTAGTATTTACTGTTTTTATTTTTGTTTCTTATTTTAGTTTATTTTGGTTTTTATTAATTCTTTCTTTTTATTAATTTTTCTAGTTTTTTTCTTTATTTTTATTTTAATTATCTCTTCTTTCCATTTTGATTTCGTGTTTTTCTCTTTATTTATTTTTCTGTTTTTATCCTCTTTATTTATTTTTCTGTTTTTATCCTCTTTATTTATTTCTTTTTCCTATTTTTCCATGTTTATTTGTTTATTATTTTAATTAGTGTGGGTTTCTTGATCCGTTAGTTTTAAAATGTAGCCTCGGACATAATTGGGTGTGTACAGCTAGGAAGGGTTTTTCCAAGATCAATGGGATCTCCTCATCTTCCTCCATGTTAAGCACGAAGAAGTTATTAGGGAAGATGAACTTTCCTAGCTTTACTATCATGTCCTTCATTATACCCCTTGGATATATGATGGTTGGTCCCATCTACAAGCTACAAAGAGATAGTGGTAGATTTTGGCTCTTCTATACCCAACCTTCTAAACATAGAGAAAGGTATCAAATTTATAATAGAGTCTAAGTCACACAAAGCTTTAAAATTGGAATTATTTATAGTGCAAGGTCTAGTGAAACTCATTAAGTCTTCAAGCTTTGGTGGTAGCTCAGCAATCATATCCTTCTTTTTTCCTCTTTTCCTTTCTACCCTTGTCCTACTTCTCAAAGTGATTACACTTACTTACTCCTTCAGGTTCACCTTAGATTGGTTTAGTAGTGTCTTAGGTATTCATTGTCCTAGAAGGTTGAATAAATTTCCCATTTGCTACTCAATGTTTTGAGACTAGGACAACTATGCCTCTATATTCTGGGGTCATGCCTCTACATTCTAAAATCTTGATTTCGTTGAGGTTGGCTCCCTCCTCTCTGCCCTATAGCCATCTTCGTTCTACATATGAAGGGGCCTATAAACATTTGATGCACAATTGAAATTATTACCTTGATTCACTCCCCAACAAAGATTGGGGTGATTCTTCTAGGTGGGGTTGTAGGTATTCCCCCACAAATTTGGCCTCCTTATTTTGTTGAGTCATGTGGGCTTCAATTGCACATCCTTCAACACTGTGGCTTATGGAGCCACAAATATTACATGGGTTGGGCATAAGTGTGGCCTGAGTACAAACAAGTGGAGCGAGTTATGTCTTTGCTTGCATAAGCACCTCTATCTTCTTTCTTAAGGCCTCTATCTGATCAGTCAACAAGACGCTATGGTCCACCTGGTACATTATCGCTACTTGAGGATCCCTTTTCTTTATGTATTTATCAACAAACCTTCATTGATTTCTATTAGAAGCTAGGTTTTTCTATTATTATCCATGTGACTTCCTCAAGCTCTATCAAACTCAAGTTAACCAATAGTCCACCTAACCAAGATCTAGTCGTTTGACTTTGTGAACAATCTATATTAAAAAGTATTGTTAAAACACTATCACACCATTAGCATTGGAACAAAAAATGATCCTAATTTTTATGTACCTCATTTTCGTAAAGTATGCATTTATCATCTAAGTACACTCCTCGCTTGATCAAGTTTTCACAAGTTGGCAATGCATTTCGTAGGAGTCTATAAAAGTGTAGGAAAACTTTTGGTGGGACATTTGTCTCCCAAATCTATTTCCATTTGATAATTGACCCTTTAGAAAAGGATGGTCCATTCAAACACTTGTTTTGTGTAGTGTGAAAATAAGCAGACTTGATTGAAAAAATTCCATTCTTTGACCACCTCCACATTAGAGTGTCTTGTGTTTGATGCATTGGGATATGGATGCTTTTGATGCCATTGGCTTCAACATAATGGAAAATTTAGTCTATTATATTGTTGTCCCATATCTGGACAATTGATCCAATAAGCATACTAACAGTGTATGTTGGGTTCAATAGCTGTGGTAAGGAGATTACCATGCCAGAGTGATTTCCCATAAGCCAAGTGTTCTTCCATATGCGAATTGAGGTCCCTTCTCAAACGATCCACTTGGTGCCTTGTTTCAGGTAGTCTCTAGTCATCCAAGTACTCCTTTAGGTGAAACTTGGTTCATATCCTAGGGTTGAATGCATAAATGAGCTTTGAGGGAAGTACCGGGCTTTAAGGACCATGTACAAGATGGAGTTTGGGTTGGTTAATAGCCACCAACAGTATTTGATTAAGAGTGCATTATTAAAGCTTGCCATGTCTCTAAAGCCAAGTCCCCCTAGATCCTCGATTTACATAAGTTGTGCCATGCAATCCAATGAATCTTTCTTCATTTTGTTTTCTACCCCACCAGAAATTTGAGCATTGGGAATTGATATTATCACAGACCCTATTAATAGCTTGAAGCAGCTCATGACGTACGTGAGGATTGCTTAGGGTATAGACTTTAAGAGGACTTCTTTCCCTACTTGAGATAGGTTTTATTCTTTCCATCTTTTTACCTTCTTGTGCATTCTTTCCTGAATTCTCATGAATATTGTTTTCTTTTATTGTCCAACTATCATTGGGAAGCCAAGGTAAGTGTCATGGGCATGTATAGCCTTTACTTGTAACCTGTTCCGGATTTGATTTTACTGTTGTTCAGGGATATTTTGGTTGAAAGATGCTTTTTTCTTGTCCATGTTTACACATTGACCTGAAGCTTCTTCATACTCTTGAATGATCTTAAGTACTGATTCCGCCTCTGTAATATTGGCTCTCACAAATAGCAAGCTGTCATTAACGAAGAACAAATGTGAGATTGGTGGAGTTGTCCTTGCAATTTTAGCACCATGTATATTCCCAACATCCACCTGCAAAAACTGTATCACATAAAATGAAAAGGTAAGGTGAGAGAGGGTCTCCTTGGAGTAGTCCTCTCTAAGGGGCAAAGAATGAGTCAAGTTCTCAATTCAAGAGTATGGAGTATGAGACCGTTGTAATACATCACATTATGAATGAAACAAGAGAAGCTGGAAAGCCCATGATAAGCATCGTCTGCTCAAGGAAAGGCTATTCTATTTTGTCATATGCCTTTGACATGTCCAGTTTAATTTCCATTATACCATGACTGCTTTTTTCTTTTTTTTCATATGCTGGAATATTTTGAAGCCAACGAGAGCATTATTGGTAATCAATCTACCAAGGATGAATGTGCTTTAGTGTACTCCGATCACTTCATCAAGGATCGGCTTTATGTGCTTTGTAATGCATTTGGTAATAATCATCACAGTATTACATAAGCTTATTGGTATGAGGTCTTAGGGTCTTTGGCGGTGCTTCTACTTTGGTATTAGGCACAAAAGTGTTTGGTTTATAGACATCGGGTCATGGCCATGATATTGAATGTTGAGGGCTATTTGGATGACATATTTTTCCATGAAGGACCAATGTTGCTGGAAAAATAAAGGCGGGACTCCATCAACCCCTAGTGCTTTTATTGGATGCATGTCAAATAATGCTTTCTGAATTTTAGTTGCCTGAAACGGTGCATTCATTGCTGCATGTGCAAGAACCTTTCCATGAACCATATCAAAGATACTCAACTTGTTTTTTGGATTTAAGCTGGTGAATACTTTATGGAAGTAGTCTCCAAGGATATGATTAACACCTTCCTCACTAATCACCCAATCACCAAGATCATTTATAATATTTTTTAGTGTGTTAACCTTTTTCTTGGTTGATGCCTTTTTTCAAAAAATTCATGTGTTTTTATCTCCTTCCTTTAAGTAGATGGCTTTAGATCTCTTTCTCCAGTATATCTCATCCAACTCTAGTAGGTCCATGAGTTCATATTGAATTACTTTTTTCCTATAGCGATTTCCTTCTATAGATGGTCATTTGTTCACTACTTCAAGGACTTTCTCCTATCTTTTTATTTGGACGCTAAGGCTTTGTAGGAACCTCTTATAGTTTGTGAGTGTTACCTTTGTTTCCTCAATTTTTCCAGCATAATCCTCATTGGTGTGTATCTAGGCTTGGCGTACAAGATCAATACAATTATTGTCTTTTGACCAAAATTCCTCATCGGTATGAGGGAATGGTCAAAGTCATATCATCTTAGATGATAAACTATTATGTACGGGAATAGATCATGGAAGGCTTTAGTAATCATGCATCAATCTAGTCTTTCCCTCATATTTTGTTCTCCTGTTCTACCATTATCCCATGTGTATTTGTAGCCCAAGAAGCCCGCATCTATTAAGCCACACTTATTCAAGTAGTCGCTAAAGGAAGTTGTTTGTGATAGAGATGGGGTATTTCCTCCTTGTTTCTCCTCACATGTTAGTAAAGAATTGAAGTCGCCCATACATAACCATCGATGTTCAGTTTTTTTCCCGGTTCATCCTAAGAGGTTCCGTGTTAATGCTTTATTTCTTTCCTCAAGGTGACCATAGCAACCCATTTTGTGTATCCACCGCTTTGCTATTCTGGTCCATTGTATCATTTAGTTATTGGTCTCCAAATTGATTGTTGTGATTTCTTTTAGTTTTAGAGGGATCAATAGTATCTTGAATTCCATCAACTTCATTCCCTGTTTTGTTTTTCAATCCTATATCTCATGTTTCCTTCCTTAAAATTGTGCTATTTTTATATGATGATGCTCGTAACCAAGGTCCATATGGTTTATTAGATAAATCAGTATCATCCATATCTCCTTCATAATTCATGCATGATTTTATCATATGTCATAGCTTCTTGCACACATAGCATAAGTTAAGCACTTTCTCATAAAGAAAATATATCTGGATGTTACCTCATCTTCCAGTATCCAAGATCGATCACCCCTGCAAGAGTTTTTCTAGATCTAGTGATGCCTTGATTCACATGCATGCCCCCATCTTGATTCCCTGTCCACACAAGATATTCCCTAGAGAGTTTCAATTCTTCATGTCATCCTCAATTTGGAATTGCATTAGGATATCGTATGCTTGTACCCAGAAAGGGTACTAGTGTAGTTTTATCATGGATGGCACCTGATTTTGTTGTAGTTTTTGCAATATCACCATATTCTTGTCAAAAAAAACCATGACACCCTCTTAATACCATATCCATATAGCTCTTTGAGAAGAAATAAAATGTGAATAGATTCTTGCCAAATTCTATCAATTCAATGCCATGATTTTTCTTCCAAATGTTCAGAATGATGGTTTTGAAGGATTTAACATTAAAATGTTCCTGAAACCATACTTTTTCTTAGTGTTTGGTTCTATGATTTTTGCTATGTGTTATTAATTCATGGTCTAACACCACTTCAATGGCATCATTTTCCTCGTTTCAAAACTTGATATCTCATGGTGGATTATGTAATGTGAAACCAGTGATAGGGTCGCATACGGACAATCTCCATAAATTTAAGAGAGAGAAACCAATATCTTTAAAATTGGAAAAAACTCTATCCGCCGCTATCTATAAATCCTAGCAAACGTGTAAGGGACTCTGAGGAGAATGCGTATTTACTAGTCAAGAAAAAGGTAAATTATATATATATATATATATATATATATATATATATATATATATATATATATATACCCGCCGCTATCTATAAACCCTAACAGACGTAAGGAACTGAGAAAAATGCGTATTTACTAGTCAGAAAAAAGGTAAATTATATATATATATATATATATTTTGTCAATGGTGTTTATTCTGGTCAGATACACACATTTTAAACATTCATAGAATTTGGCTTTAACCTAATCCCTCATGACCAACCAAGCGCACTAGGGGAAAATTTTCAAATATTCCATCTAGTAAAAAAAAATAGTAAAATTCAAGGAATAGAGAATGTGAGAACCTTAAGTTTGCGTGAATGAGACCCTTGACATTGTTGCTGTGGAACACACGACTAAGACCCAGGAGATGCCTTTCGTCCAACCAAAATCAACGCAATATTCAAAATGACTATTGATAATGAGCATGCTCGATGGTCACAAAAGAGGTGCGAATGACTCGTTACTACCTTTTTGTTATAAGGTGAAACACTTAGTTGGTTAACCAAGTCAACGCACTGACTCGATGAGTCATGGAATTCCAGCCATACATGGCGAGCAAGAAAGTGGACACCTGGTTTTCCTTAAAAATGCTTGAAAAATGAACGCTGGTATTCATGTGTGAAAGTGGAAGGAATCTCCTTCTCTGTAGATGATCATCGTAGATGAGTGGTTCGACTACTGTGTTGTGAGGTATTGCGCTGATGGAGCAGCTAGAGAAGGGTGCTTTAGCACAAATTTCGAGAGAAATTGAAAGGTGTTGGCGTTGCTTTATATGGCTCCAAATGTGGGAGTTGTTAGAGAAAATGTGGAATAAGAGGAAAGATTGATAGGGAGTAAGATGTGGGCTGTTAGTTTATGGGAGAGAAAATTATGAGAGTGAAGGTATGGGGAGCTGTGGGAGAAGACGTGAATTTTGGGAGGTGTTCCTGTGGTTGGGATGAAGGTAATGATTCTTGAGAGATTCCCTAACGTCCAGGATTTGGGGGAAGAAAGTTGGTGTGCTGGAGAAGGGGACTGAGAGAGGGAGGTTAGCACGTGAGAGTGGAGAATATGAGGGTTAATTCCGTTGGAGCCCCCGAGAAGCAAAGGGTGTCCTCTTTGTTCTGTAGTGGGTGAGTGAGTGTGTTGGTGGAAATATGGGAAATAATAGGAGTCCCTTTTTTGGGTCTTGCGAATAAGACAAACTAGAGGTAGGGCCAAGCACATCTATGTGAGAAGGGAGGTGCCCTGTGCGTGTGGGAAAGTTGGACACAAGAGAGAGTGGAAGTGGCTTGGACGTTAGTGCATATTAGAGTGGCTAATGGAGAGAAAAAAAAAATCCCACCCTTGCATAAGCTCCAAACTGCCTAGAGAGCGAATGAGTGGAATAATGTGGATTTGTGAATTTGTTAGTCCCGCTAACCGAAAATGAAAATGGAGAGTGGAAAATGAAACGTTTAATATCAATGACATTTTATTTTTACAAACAAATTTGAATCAAACCTTTTTAATATTTTTTCTTTTTTTTTAATTTTAATTTTTGGATTAATAATATATTTTTTTTTAATGTTATTCTTTTTAAAGACAATTAAAAGAATGAATCCTAATGTTAATATTTTTGGCCTTTATTTAATTTGTGGAATATAATAAAAATAAAAAGGTTTAACTTCATTATTTTAAATTTATTCTATTTTCTTTTTAATTTTTTTATTTAAAGATGCAAAGAAATTAAATTGGTAAAAAGGTTTCACACATAAATTATTTTATTAAAAAATTATAATTTATTAAAATTTTAAAATTAGATTGTTTTATTAATATAAATTTTTCTAACAAAAATTAAACCGTTAGTATACAAATTATGAATTTATATTAATAGTAAAAAAAATATTACATTTTACAAACAAATAATTTTGTTAATATAAAATATTAGTGTATTAAATACAAATATAATAATTATTTATTAGTACAAACCTTTAAAATCTATACTAAAAATTTAATTTCTTTTAGATAAAATTTTCCTTAATAAATGTTTTTATGAACATTTTTTAGTGTTTATATCTTTTAGCTAGCATTTCTTTTAGCTGGGTGCGACTTGACGTTGATGAGTTCAACATTGAGCTAATGACTAATGAGAACATATATAAAGGAATTATCAAGTTTATAAGAGATTTCAACTTCGTAAAGTTTAAATACAAAATTGACAAGGTATTAAACACATGGAATGCTCAAGTGAAGCTCATAAAAAGATTCAAATATGGTAACTGTTTATCTTTGGTAAAGTAAATTCCTATTTGTTTCCCCTCTTCAACAAGTTTTTCTCATGCACATGACCAAATTTGTGTACTCCAATGTATCCAATTCTATGAGTTGAGAAACCTTCTTTGCGTACCTTGAGAATAATTCATCCATGATATGTTTTCCAAATTCTACACTTAATAAAGGTTCAAAAACACATCTAATAGACTTGGCTATGAACTCCCCTCTGATTTTGCTATCCAGAATAGAATCATTAACATCCTCTTGAAGGTTTGCATCCCATCCCATTTTAAAAGTTTCCAATGTTTGAAGGGTGAAAGAACCTTCTCCCTCGATGACTTGTCTAACTTCATCTATCGTAGGACCATAAACAGGTAGATTAAAGGAGTCCAACTTCTCCTCTTCAACCAAACCCTACACATTAATTATAAGAAAGCATTGTTAATTAATATGAAAGAAAAATCACAAGTAAATATAACAACAAAAATAATTTTATTTTTATTTAATTTCTATAAAATCTTATGATAACTAATGGGAATCAAACTTGGTTAAACTATTAGGACTGCTAGTAACATACTCTTTTAATATATTCTTTAACATTTTTTTAACTGTTGGTTGATTTTTTTGAAAAACCAATGCAATTTCTTTTTAAACGATTAATTTTATCAAATAAGTGTTTTAGTTTATTAAAAAATTTACCAATTAAAAAATATATGTTAATGGGTATGTTTTTGCTGATATTTATCTTAAAATAATTACCTCTAAGACCATGTCTTTAAGCACAATCCCTATCACCACCCAAGGACTACTGATTTCATGATCATTTTCTCTTCCAATGAAAGTTAATACCATACTTCCACCAGGTTTTAGTTCATCTGAACGTGACTTCAGAAAAAGTTGGAAATCTTTTTGGAATTGCTCAAAGTATGCTTTATAAACTGCAGGAAGCTGGCTTATGTTTGTTATGTAGGTATTTCCCTTATTTAGTGGTTTCGCTCCTTTGGTCAACTCTTTAGGAGCCTGTTCTCAAGAAAATTAAGCAAGAACGATATTTAAATAAAGTTATTAATTTAACTTGAGTAAGTGAAGCAAAACATAAAATACTGTAAAAAAAAAATACTACTAATACATTGTTTTGAACACATTATATGAAATTCACTAGTTTTTTTAAAAAAAATGAAAATAATTTTTCAAAAGTGATCAATTTACAATATGAACATTTTAATTTTTTTAAAAATTGATCAATCAAAAAGAGTATGCTAAAGAGGGTGTTAAAAAATTATATTAGTAGTTCTCATAATATAAATAGATTGGTGCATATAATGACCTGTGAGAGCCAATGAATACTGTAGGAAGCATGAAAGAAATGGATGTAATTATTAGGAAAGATCCTTCCATAAAAGCTTCCTGGTGTTATATTTATAAAGCATGCACCAACTTTGACTCCCCTCTCTTGTATCCTTTGGTAGAAATCAGGAAGTAACTTGGTGATATTATTGAAATCATTTCCAAACAGATCATTAAGATAAATTTGGAGCACTGGAACCTCACGATTTAAGCTCACTTTAGTATTATTAATGATGGTCATGATGACATCGCTTACAACTGTAAGTGCATTTGTTCCTGATGAGCAACCTAAATCTGCCACTTTCAAATTACTTTTATAATTGGTGCAGTCCAATAACCTCTTGACACTTTCTTCAAGTATAGGCTTCACTTTCAATATTACTTTTCTCTGCATAAATATTATTTTAATATATATGATAAATAGAATGGACAAACAATGCATTAGAATAAAAATTGGTTGAAGTAAGTCCTTATATCTATAAAAAAAAAAATATATGAAGGAAAAATAAAAAGAAGAATAGACATAATAATTAATTTAATAATAAATAAAAATGAGTAAAAAAAAATAATATAAAAAGTTAAATAAAAACAATATAATTAATGAAATTTTTATCTTAATATAATATAGAATTTTTTCTATTCTATTAAAAAAATATGACCTATCATACTAACATACCAATTGAAAAATTGTTAGATGTAATTAGTAGATTCAATTGTAATTATTATATATTTTAACAATATTTTTATTTTAATATAATATATTTTTTTATCATATCATATTCTTTATTTTTTTTTCTTTCTATCTTTTTCTTTCATTCACTTTTGTAATTAAAATTTTTTCTATAAAAATATATCGATATCCTTACATAGTATGATACATTCGGATATATCTAATTTTTTTTGTAATAATTAAAACTTTGTTAAAAATAAAAAAAATATGGATGTAATTAAATGTATCACGTTGTGGTGAAATATTTAGTTTTTTATTTTTTCTAACTCTATTTTATATTTATAAATATTTTTTAATATCTCTTTATTTAGATTTATTTTTTTCATCTATTTTATTGTTATTTTTTATTTCTACCACTATTACTGTTATTATTATAATTATTAATTCTTAATATAATTTTAATTTTATTTATTTATTTTATTTTATTTTAGTTTTTAAATATTCAATAATTTATTTTCTAAATTTTACCTTGCACAAGTTATTTTTTATTTTTTTTATTATATAAGTATTTTTTAAAATAACTTTCTATCTAAATTGATTTGTTATATTATCATTATTTTTTTATTATTATCATAAATGTTATTATTTTTATTATTATTATCAATTTTTTATAAAATATTAGTTTTTTATTTATTTTAATTTAATTTTTTTAAATACTAAATAAAAATAAAAATACATAATCTTAAAAAATTAAATAAAAATAAAATATATTTGAATATAAAATTTTACTTATTATATTTTATCTTTTATTTTTTTTATCAATTATTTTATACATATTTTTTTAATAATTATTTATCTAAATTAACTTGTTTCATTTATTCATAATTATCATTATTATTATTATCATCTAATTTTTACTAGATCGCCCTTCCTATAGTTAGAGTAAGCTTAAAAGCATCTTGGTTGTAAAATTAAAAGCCCTTCAGTTCAGCAAATCATTCATATAAGAATAAGAATCCATAAAAACCAAGTAAAGAAAAATTTTGGATTTATCAAGCTGTTTACATATGGTTAAACTTAAGAAAAGATTTAATCCATATATTACCATGCGATCTTATTTCAACTTTTGCCTTTGGTTAGGTACAATACTATCAGTTTCTAAGTCATGTTCTTAGCCTCTTTTTTCCCCTCTTATGATAACATGAACCCAGTTTTTTTTTTAAATGGATGATGTGAGCTATGAAACATGGGACAATATGAATAGGTACAGGCGTTATACCTTGAAATATGTCATGACAACACTATAAGGAGGAGTAAGTAATTAAGCCAAGACAAATTCCAAAGTTAGGCCAAATAATGGTAAGCCACCAAACTGCATTGTCTTAGGGCAGTCACAGTCACAGATTTCCTAATCATAAATGAAACTACAGGTCATACTTCAACTGTATAAGTGTAGCTGTAAGTGGGCTTATAGTGATTGACTGACTTCTACTATAAAAGACATGTAAAAGACCATTTGATCTCGTTAGAGTATCTTTGATTGATTTGTCGACCTTGAATTTAGGTAAAATAGATGGCAAGACCAGCTTAGGGGTGAAAGGTATATGCTAAACTTCATACAAAAATAACCATAGTTGCAAGGTGCTGTTCTTGACTGGTCACTGGATCCTAGCTCATCGCCAAAATCAGAAATAAATCAGCTGCACAGGTAGAGTATGTCTAACCTATAAATGCTTAAGTGGATCCCACACATTTTTACCACAGTAGTAACAGTTATAGGTCTTGTGTGGGGTTTGCCTTTGGTTTACCTAATTCAGTATATCATGGACAGAACCCTATGCCTGCTGGTAGTCCTTAACAGCACCTTACAGGCCCAAAATTGGTCAGTAGTTTCCTCAATCAAGGCTGACCTGGGAGATGAAGGCTAGGAATAACAACCAATCCAAACCTAATATGGTATCTTAACAAGAGTAAATGAATCAAAAAGCTAATTTCTGGGCCAGCATAAGGCCTCTATTCTTGTAGACATGATAGCACCTGGGCTTAAAAGAGTTAATAGATGTTTAAATATTCCTAGATTCTGTAACTTAGGTCAAGTCAAGACCATGGTTACAAACTCACACTAGAATAAAAAGTCTACTACAATCTAAAATTTCAGAAACTCAAATGAGTCAGCAGACAAAAATATCCCTGCCATCCCTCATTCTTATTCTTTTTTTGTTTTGGGTTTTTTTCTTGGTTTTCGCTTTGTTCAACATCTATTTCAAAATGTCTGTTTTAATTTTTATAAATTTGTGCAACGAATTCTAATATAGGCAAGTAACGTTCTTTACTGCTTTGTGTTTTAATTCATGCGAATTCAAACACGGCTTACGACGGTTTGAATTTTGCAAGCACATCTTTTTAAAATCACTGTTTTTCTTAAAAATTGTCCAAATGTCTTTTTTAAGTTTTCTAAATTTGTGCAACAAATTCTAATACAAGTAAGTAGCGTTCTCTACTGTTTTGTGTTTTAATTCGTACGAATTCAAACACAGCTTACCACGGTTTGAATTTTGCAAACACATTTGTTTAAAATCACTGTTTTTCCTAAAAATTGTTCAAAATATCTGTTTTAATTTTTCTAAATTTGTGCAACAAATTCTAATATAGGCAAGTAGCGTTCTCTACTGTTCTGTGTTTTAATTCGTGCGAATTCAAATACCGCTTACGACGGTTTGAATTTTGCAAGCACATCTGTTTAAAATCACTGTTTTTCCTAAAAATTGTCCAAAACGTCTATTTTAACTTTTCTAAATTTGTGCAACGAATTCTAATACAGGAAAGTAGCGTTCTCTGCTTGTTTATGTTTTAATTTGTGCGAATTCAAACATGGCTTACGACAGTTTGAATTTTGCAAGCACACTTGATTGAAGTCACTGTTTTTTTCCTAAAAGTTGTCCAAAACATTTGTTTTAACTTTTCTAAATTTGTGCAACAAATTTTAACACAGACAAGTAGCACTCTCTACTATTTTGTATTCTAATTCGTGAAAATTCAAACATGGTTTACGACGGTTTGAATTCTGCAAGCACGTCTATTTCCAAATCGTTGTTTTCCTAAAAACGTCTGTTTTATTTTCTCCTAAACGGTGCAACGAGTTTTAATACAAGAAAGTAGCGTTCTTTACTGTTTTGTATTTTAATTCGTGCAAATTCAAACACGACTTACGACGGTTTGAATTTTGCAAGCACGTCTGTTTCGAATTGTTGTTTTCCTAAAAACGTCTATTTTAATTTCTCTAAACTGTGCAAAGAATTCTAATACAAGCAAGTAGCATTCTCTACTCTTTTGTATTCTAATTCATGCAAATTCAGACACGGCTTACGACAATTTGAATTTTGCAAGCACGTATGTTACAAATTGCTGTTTTCCTAAAAATGTCTGTTTTAATTTCTCTAAACTGTGTAATAAATTCTAATACAAGCAAGTAGCATTCTCTACTATTTTGTATTCTAATTCGTGCAAATTCAAACATGACTTACGAACGGTTTGGATTTTGCAAATACATGATTTCAAGAAATCATTTGTTCCCATTAATTTCGTCCAAAAAAAATCAATTTTTACCTAAGATTACCCTTTTTATTTTCCAATAAATCAAGTCTCAAAACCAGAACTACGTAGCCTTGAGTTTCACATTGTACCAGGGAATACGTAGGAGCAGGATCTAATCTTGTTAGGTTATCTTCCACAAACATATTTGTTTTTACTATAATTAAAGAGATCAAATAGTTTTTAATAAAATCACACACTCAGTTTAAGGGTACCGTTCTTTGGAACGGGCGAGTAGGATGCCTAATACCTTCCCTATTCGTAACCGACTCCCAAACCTAAAATTTCTTCTTCAAGTTAGGATTTTTCCAAATGTTTTCCCTTAAAATAAAATTTAGTGACAACTCCACAATGAATTAAATTCTTTTAAAATTTTTATGGAAGTTCATCGTCTATAATTACTGCCATGAAAACTATTAATGTCTTTTTGTTTATTATTATTATTATTATTATTATTATTATTATTATAATAATAATAATAATAATAATAATAATAAATAATAATAATAATATACTATTTTATTGTTATTGTTATCAATTATGATGTTAGATGAAATTTATGTTATAAGAAAAACTTACATTCACATTCCTATTTTTTTCAAATTGCACACTACACTTTTTTTTTTTCATTTACGCTCACATCCTAATGAGATTATGTTTATCAAGAGCATTTAATGAAAGCATAAATAGCATAATACCTTTAGGAAAAGTGAAAACAAAATTCATTAGAATCCTTCTACATGTAGCTTTTACTTTTCTCATTTTTAAAGTTGTATTTGATACCTCTAAAAGATATGATTATCAACTATGTTACAAACCTCTTGTTAGGCTAGAAAATGTATCACCACTCCATTGTAACAAGATTTTGAAATCATTGGTGGGCTAATTCATGAGCTACAACAATCGCAACTCTCTTAATATGGAGGCATGATAGACAATTCTTGATATGAAACTGATTTGAGATTTTCATCTATTTTTTCTTTAACCATAGGCATGTTAGAAAGATCAATAAGCTTTGAAGGCGTATTCAATGAGATCTTAAAAGTATTCTTGCAAGAAACTTCTTCCCAATAAAGAAATTATCACCTAGCATCGCTTGGTTCAAACTATGTAACTTCCATATTTGTCTTTTCACAATTGTACTTATAGGTATTTTTATAGAACCCTTTCATTTTATCATTCCAAGATTCTTTCAAATTGAGAGACAAGACACATAATCCTTCTATGGAAGATTCAATACCCAATTTTCATCAAGATGAGGGTTGAAAAGGTTAAAAATAGGATATTCTAGGCAAAATTTTCATTAAAAATAATGTGTAAATCACATGCAATATTTTTGTTTCCTAATTGAACAACGTTAACACCATAGAGATATATGGTGCAATATCTTTTAAACAATGAATGGTGTAGGTATAAAAAAAGGAGGGATATCATACGTAATTTAAGTAAAATAGAGGGAGTGTTAGGTATTTATTCTTATTATTATTGTAATATTACATTTATTATTATTATTTTTTGTTATTTTTTAACCACCAAACGTCTTATCTTTTTTTTTTATTTTTTTATTGTTATTATTTCTCCTTTTTTTTGAATTCTAAATTTTTATTGAAAAAATATAAAAATGTAACTTTTCATTTTAATTAGAGATATTTAAGTTATGACAACTTGATTATGTTTATTGTTATTATTTTTCTTTTTTTTTTTTAATTTTAAATTTTTTTATTAAAAAATATAAAAAAAATATTTTTCAATTATTGATGCTTTGTTTCTATAAATAAGTTAATTTCACAAAAAAAAGAATAATTTAAATGAGATCAATTTTTAATTTTATATTTTAATTAGAGACATTAAATTGCAACAACTTGATTATGCTTAACTTTTTCTTTTTTTTTTGTAAATAATTTAATTTCATGTTAAAAAATATAATATCTTGTTAATCTTATAATTTAATTAAAAATATTTAAGTTATGACAATATGATGATTCTTAAAGATTTAAATAAAGGCACCTGTGCTAACAATATGATGATTCTTAAAGATTTAAATAAAGGTGTGAATGAATAAGATCATTTGATAAAAAGTCAACCATTTATTTAAAGTCTAGTTTAATTTAATTTGTATATTAAATAAATAAGTTTAGATTTATTAAAAAATATTAAATAAATAAATCAAATTTAAATTTAAAAAAATTTGTTTAAGCCTATTTAAAAATTTAATATATATATTTATAATTTATTTTAATATATTATTAATTTTTTATATTTATATTTAAAATTAAAATATATTTAGACAAAACTTTAAGTTCATAAATTTTTTAATTATTTATATATAAAATTTATATTTATTTACTAACCTAATTATTTAAGTAGGTTAATACATCTAGGAGACCTTAAAATAAGATAGATTTTAACAAAAAAAATTCTAGAACAAATATAATAGGTCCATGATCAAACTTAAAAATTTTAAAATCTTATAAATCTAAACATAACCATTTATTTTTACCCATAGTTGTAGTAATTTGTAGATCACAAATTTACATTTTTGAAAAATATATTTTAATATTAAAATTAATTAACCTAAAATTTTAAAAAATTACATAATTTTAATTTTTCATTAAACCAAAAGATACATAAAAGTAAAACTTAAACTATTAAATTAAAAAAACATTTATAATATTTAATCTTTATTTATCTTGTTTATTTATGTACTTATTTACTATTTATTTATTTATTATTTTAAATAAAATTTTTATTTCTCTTTTCTTTTAAAAGATAAAAATAAATTTATAAATTATCATTAATTTATACATAATAATTTAAGATGATCACATCTTAAAATGAATGTATTAAAAATGTTGTAAACTTAAGTTACCATTTTTAATTTATATATCGACTTCTAAATTTATCCTTATTTATGTAGACCTCTTTTTAGAATTTTTTTTAATTTCTTTAATTTAAATAAAATTAGTATCTTCGTTTTCTCTACTTTCGCGTTCCACATCAATCATGACAACTCTAATACATTCCGAATAGAATGTAGGATGAACATTTTTCTTAATAGGTTAGAATGAAAGACCAAAAGATAATAACGTAGAAAGAAGATTATAGTTAGGTTAAAGAGAAAAAGCAAGTACCTGAAGTGTGGAGTTGTTAGTGTAGCTTGTTTCTCCCATGCCACTATTCATGCAAATGACTCGTTCTATTTCCATGGACACTAGACACAAATATTCTGCGCAAATAATATTGCCATCATATTAGGTTTAAATTTATTTATTTGATTATCAATTTATACTATAATTCATATTTTTTTTTCTTTTTTCTTATTTTCTTATTTTCTCTTTTTATTATATAACTTGTAGATAAATAAACAAATAGTAAAAATGTAACTTTCGATTAGGTTATAATAAAGGGTTTAAAGTCTTCTTTTGTTCCATTGTTTAGGAAGAGAAAACTTAGTAGGTTTAATTTCATGGGGATAATGTGTGTATGTATTATATATGTAGCTAGCCTTTTTCTTTTTATATAATTGTTTGACTAAAGGGAGAAAGAAATAATAGTTCAAAGTGAGGTGTTCTTTATACGTAGCGTGTTTCTCTTGTTCAAGTTTAGTGGACATGGATGTTATAAATGACTCTGCTACTATGATAGGTTTGGTAGACAATGACATTTATTAAGCCTCCAATTGTTCAAGTTCTGCTGCCAAAGCTTGTGTATTTTATTTTATTTTTATCAGCCAACAAAATAAATTAAATTAGTAGAATATAAGGGATATATTTCCAAAGTCCAAGATCTACGATGATAACAGACAAAGGCTTCATGGACCATTCAAAGAAAGAACAAGAAAATCTCTACACAGGCTTAGAACCCTACAAATCTCTACAATTCAAGAAAACCCCTACAAATTTTCTCAAAGCCAATTCAAGATCTAGATTTTACGTAGTCCAGCAAACTATTACAAATAGCTCTCATTTCTGAAAAGGTTCTATTTGTATGAATCCATAAAGAAAATGAATTTTTGGATTTTCTAGGTAGCACTATCTGAAAACCAAACCATTCATAGCAATAGGTTCAAGATGAGTATGAAAATTAACCTACAAGAGAAAATCAAGTGATCCGACGTTTCCTCCTCCAAGTTACAAAAGACAAATTTGCACTCACAATTTCTTTGGATTATCCCTCTTCTATGCAAGTTACCAGAATTTTCCAGGCATATGTAGAAACTTTAAAGGATTCCAATTTAGACCAGAATTTTTCATTATGTTTTATTCTCAGCACCACCTCCCTATAGAAATTTTCTTTGAATACTATTTAAGCAGTTAACCACAAATTTCCGCATTTAAAAAAATATAAATAAATTGGAAAGGAGGAGAGTACCGAATTAAAGAGGTAGATACGGCCAACAAGAGAAGGATTGCGACGTTTTCAGAGGGACAATTTGTCAAAGATTTTTTTCATGCAATTGTTTCCAAGACTTTCTTTGAGTTGCTCTCCCACTGGAATTTACACAGAGGGCACCTTCATAATCTTACCATTTAGTCTTGAGGCCTAGCAATTAACAATTTGTTCATATATTGAAATACCAACCAGCTTGCTTTTTACAATATATTAATTTCAGATCTGGTCCATCGACACGTGATGCATGACATCATAATTGATAAATGCTACCAACAACTATTTTAGAAATAAAAAATAATATTTATATGTATCAGTATTATTTTATTTTAATATATATTTTTTATTACATCATATATTATATTATATTGTTATATTATAACTTTTTTATTTTTTCCTCTATTTTATCTAATATATTTAAATATAATTTACCACAAATATTTATTTTTTATTTTTTATTTTTCTGTTCTATGAACAAATAAAGATGTTTTTTCTGATATTTTGTACATCTGAAAATATTAAACCTTGACTGATCTTTATCAACAAGATAATATATATGTGATTTTGTAATTAATATAGTTAAATTTATTTATATATTTTTAATAATTTGATTTACAAAATTTTAAAATACTGTTATTGTATATTAATCTTTTAAAAATATATTTTTTATATAAAGTTAATAAAATAGATCATTTATATTTTTAAAATAAATAAATATAATATTATTTAAATAGTCATTATATTGTTTAATTTATTTCTTTAGTTAAATTCTATTTTAATTATTATTTAAAATATTTAAATAAAATTTCAAATTAATGCCTTAATTAATGTATTATTAATTTTCTATAATAATTAAATTAATTATAAAAATTAAATTATACATTATATTTAATATATTAATTGGTTTATAATTTAAATTAAATTTAAATAATTTATAATTTTAAATAATTTATTATCAAATTATTTATAAATATTTAAATTAAATTTTAAAAATAAATTATTACTTTTAAATAAAAAATTTTGAAATAAAATTTAAATTTAACTCATTTCCTTAATTAATTTATATTAAGGTAAAATAATTTTAATAATTTTTTTTAGTAAAGTAAAGTGAATAATTATTTTTAAAAAATCTAATTCAATATTTAAATAAAGTTAAAAATTATATTACTAGAATATTATCTTTCATTATATTATTAATAAATTAAATCTAGGTTTTTTATTATTAAATATTTAAATTACAATAATATTAATTTATTACATTGATTTTACTTTTATAAATTATTAATTATTAATTTATTAATTCATATTATGAAATAAATTATATTAATTATAATAATTATTTAATAAAATTTAATTTTACATTAAAATGTAATTTAATTAACAAAAATTTTAATTTTTAATTTTATATTTTTTAACAAATTATATTATAAACATATATAAAATATTTTAAATAATTATATCAATTAATTAAAAATAAAAATAAAAATTATAAATTATAAATTTTTATAATAATTTTTTTAAATAAAATAATATAATAAAGCACACGTAACAATATTTAATCGATTTTTATAAAATTTATTATCTTCATATTTATAAAAATATTTAAAATCACTAATATATATATATATATATATATTTAAGAGCTAATAAAAATTAATTATATATAATCTATTCAAATAATATTTAATATTTTAATTAAATTATTAAATAAATTTTATCATATATTTTAGTCTTTCTCAAACACATGTCTAAATTCTTTTTGCAGACACTTTAATAGAGATAGTGATTATTTAGACATGCCCAATAGACGTGCACGGCAAAGTTCTCAGCTTGTTAAAGACCTCTGAAACCTTTCACCCACCTTAAAACCATTCATAAAATCTCCCTGCTTTCATCCGTTTACGTAGAGTCAGGTTATCGGGTTCGAGTAGTAATGGTAATGCCCAAATCAAAGGATTAAATTCCATGCTAAAACTTTTCACATTCGCAGAATCAAGCATCAAGCAATCCTATGAAAGTTAAATAAATCAGCAAGTGATAAAACGAATGCAAACTCAAATATTAAAAGGATAAGATGATTTTATAAACTTTAAAAGAATGAAACTATAAAATATGGTAAAGAAGCCATGGATTCCGGCAAAAAACCATGGATTCCGGCCAAGTCGGTTGCTTTTGGTTTCCAACGGGTAACGTTTATAAAACCTATCTTTAACGATTTAAGCTTGGTGAATCCGTCTTTTCTCAAATGCAAACAACTCATTCTCTTCTTCAATCCGTCCGACGACGTTAACGATATAGCAGTTTCCGGCAGATTTAGGCGGAGGCCGATTTCCTATTCACCCCTAATGCCTACAAATTTTGGCTTACGTACGCACAAGGACAGCACTGAGTCGACTTGACAGATTCTTAACCTCGAAAGAATGGTAGGACATGGTAGGGCGCTGCTACCAAAGGACACTGAATCGGCACGTATCTGATCACTATTCGACAATCCTTAATAAAAGCACATTTTATCTTCAACTTTTGGTTCCATAATTCTTATCATTATATATCTAAATATACTTTTATTTTTTATATATTTTTTATTATATTATAATGTTGAAAATATATAAATAAGTATTGTTAAGATCTATTTAATATTGATGTTTATATATTTAAATAATGATTATATTCAATTATATCTAGATATAAATAGTTAAATTTTTTATTTTTTTAAAAAATTAAATTATTAAATTATAAGCATATGTAAATCTATAATATTAAGCATATGTATGATTATATTTTTAGATTTAATTTATCATGTTTTAAATATTTTATTTATATTTACAGTTTGATTATTTAATACAATAAAATTTTTAATTAAATTTAAAAATTAAAAATTATAATAATAAAAATAAATTTTTATAATTTAATTTAAAATATTTTTTATCATTAAATTATTAATAATTTAGGATTGATTAATATATATATGAATCTTTATTGAAGAAAAATTAATAAAATTTTATATTTATTAAATTATATATATAGAGATAAGATTATTGAACTAATTTAATTAAAAAGATTTTAATAGTTATAATTATTGTTAATGTTAATAAGATATTCTAATAAAGAATATAATATTTAATTTATTTGAATTAAGACTATTATAATAATAAATAAAGTTATTGTTATACTTTAATTTTAAATATCTAATGTATTTGGATATTAATTGAAAGAATATTAGATATAATTGAATACTCGTAAAATTAATATTTGGTTAAGAAGAAATTCATCCAATAAATTTGAATTCTATGACTATAATAATTAATATCTTAGCCAAGAGAATTGAAGGAATAAAGAAATTTTCTTTGAATCATTTGTAAATTAACTAATTAGAATTTAACAATTATATTATATTCTAAAATTAATCAAAAGTTGAAAAACAGAAAAAAAATTATACTTTACTTTTCTATGGTTCTTAAAAATAAAAAATTCTTACTTTATACTATATGGTCACTAAAAATTGTTGCTAGATGTCAACATTAATTATTAAATTAGTACAACTAATTTACTATTATTTTAGTATTGAACTTATAAAATAAATCACACACTATCGAGTGTTGCAATAATTAAATTAAAAAATTTAATTTAATTAAATAAATAATTTTGTAGTCCAAATAGAATATTATTATTTTTTATTATTATTGAAATAAAATAATATAATAATATTAAAAAATTTAATATTATTTTAAAAAATTAAACTTTCACAATTTAAATTTCAAATTTGAGATTTAAAATTTTAAATAGAGGTTCAATTATATTGTTATGATAATATTAGAAAAAAATGAGATAGTTGCATATCTTTTATTTCGTTTTATATCTCACATAATAATTAATTTAACTTGATTTAATGTAATTAAAGATAATATCAAGATTATAATTATGATATTTTAAAAAATAAAAGATTTAAACCAATGATTTCAAAATTTAACGATCAAAATCAAAATTTAGATATTTTAGAAGAATTAAAGACATAATTAATTCTAATTTAAATATAACAAAATATATATATAAATGATATAAAAATTACATGTTAGTAATTTGTATGATTATTTGAGTTAGCTTATTTTTTTTATAAAATTACAGTTTAGTAATTATATAGTTTATTTTAACTATGTATATATTTTTATAATCATTTAAATAAAATTTAATGAACTAGATTAATTATTTTTTATTTTTTTATGCCAAATTTTCTCAACATAGTATATATATATATATATATATATATTATACAGGAAAATTATCTCCATATTTTAAAATTAATTTATGTTAAAATTAATCTATTCGTTAATGTTTTATAAAAGAAAAAAATTAATAAATCTAATAATTGAATAATTTGATAATCATGAATATCAAATTTTAGAGACATTCAAAATATAGAAATTTAATTTTATAGTTTATATTATTTATATCTTTAAAAATATATTATATATTTAATTAATATTATTTAATAAAATATTAAATAACTTTTAAAATTTAAAAAATTATAAATTTAATTTTTATAATAAAAATTTTTATTTAATAATTAAATTTATTAAATTTACATCTTATACAAATTTAAACAAACTAACTCTAAAAATAAGTTGTGATAATAAGATGATTTATTTTATATATATGAATGAGAGAAAGAGTATTTTCATTAATTTATATTCTTCTTTCTTATATAGATAAAAATAATAATAAAATATTTAAAGATTATATGGGTATACGTTTATAATTAAAATTAAATATACAAAAAGTATAATTAAAAACAGGATTAAGTGTAAAAGTTAAATCATAAATAGTCAAATTATATTAAAAATGTCCAATTCACAATCCTTTCAAATATTTTTTAGTTAAATATCAATTCAATCTATCAAGAATGATCATCATGCTAAATCATCAATCACATAACTATCATGTGAAATTTAATTAGTTAGAGCGCAAGTGCAAATTGTGGGTAACATATGAATACTTTGTGTATGAAATGGTTTGTGTAGCTTGTTTCTCACACCATCGATAGAATAGAGGACTTATTCGATTGTCATTGGCATAAGAGACGAACTCTGCACAATGTAATACATAACAGTACGGAATAATATTAAGGTGAGGTTGTCTCTATGCTTAAACCCTTCTTTCAACTCCATTGTCCCAGAAAAAAATAAATGAATAATGTTTTATATATAAATATTATTATTTATTTATCTATATTTTTTATTTAATGGATGAAATTTTTAAAATAAAAAATAAAATACATTCAATAATTTACGTTAGATATAGGTATACTATTATTTGTATGTGTAAATTTTTTTTTAAAATAATTGAACTTCAAATTTATCTAGTTAATGGGTAAATAATACCTGATTTTTATTTATTTATTTAAAATAATAAAAAATATACGGACCAAATAATTTATTTATTATAATATAAATAATTTTTAAATGTTATTTATTTATTTATGAGTAAACTATCACTTTAGTCCCTGAGATTGTTATCGAGTTTCATAGTGCCCTGAGAATGATTAAAATTCGCTATTTCGTCCCGACTGTTTTAAGCCGTAATTCACGTTAGTCCTCGGGGTCAACTGCAGTCGACTGATTTGTTGATGTGTAACGTTAGTTGACGTTAAATGACAAGCGTGCTAGCCAGGTGGACATCCAACGTTGTCGATTTTATGTGACACATGGATTTAAACGTTGAACAAATCCTTGGAGGAAAACACAAATTTTGGATTGGCAGTTTGCATTGTTATATCGCTTTTGGAAAGGGGAAAGAAGCGGTTCTGAGAAGTGATGGGTTATTCTATGATATTGTAATCGACATGGAGCAGTATATGCGCCTACATTGAAGCATGAAATTTTGTGTGTTTTGTTGACATTTTCATGGGGTTTGTGTAGGTTAGGAGTTTTTGGAATGTTAGAAAAATTGGGGTAATTTTTTATGCAAACATTGGGAATGAAATTTTCGACTTTGTTGAAGGATAATGTTTGTTTATTAGGAAGAGTGCTTTGTGTGGTCCCAATTTAAGTCTTTAATATATGAAATAATTATGGTCCTCTGTCTACGATTGTTGACTGCATACTTTACTAATAAAATGGTTAGTGGTCCCAAGTCTGTCTTTTTTTTTAGTCTCGATTGCAAGAGGTTTAAATATGTATGTGTTTAAAGATGCCCATAAGTCCCTTATCCTTGGATTAGGCATGTATTTTAAAATGCATTTATTATAGTTGATGGTTCATTGTAGAGTTGATTTATTTATTCTTGAGTGCGGTACTTAACTTTATTTATACATCATGAGTGGGAACTTTGTTGAGGAAAATGGAATTAATGAAGTACAAATGGGGCGAGTGTGGATGTTTGGGAGGACTGTGATGAGGACACTTTGGATGTTTTCAGTTTCAAAAAATTTGGTATTTCTCTTGGTTATCATAATGTGAAAAGTGTTTATTGGTTGGATCCCAGTTTGAGTTTTCGTGATGGGATTAAGATTTTAGACCTTGATGTTGATTTATTAGATATGGTAGAAGTAGCAAAGATAAATGGATGCAAAATGGATATCTATTTTGAGCATTACAGTGAATGAACCTCCGATACTGAAGTTTTGATACAAAGTGGTGAGGAAGTGAGAACTGAAATTTGGAAACTAGTGATAATGTTAAGAGGTGGAGGGTCTTTTATTGATATTGATGTCATGCAGATGGTGGACATGAGTCCATTTGTAGGTGGTGAAGAGAAGGAGGTAGGCATCTGTTGGTGAGGTTTAGTCAATGAAGCAATGCGAGGTCGATGTATTAGAAGAAGCAAGCATCTTAGAGATGTTGAAGGTGATGATGGGATATGATATTGATCGATTGAGGGTGGTAGGCTTAATTGGTGAGGTTTAGTCAATGAATAATGCAGAAGTGATGTATTAGAACAAACAGATATCTTTGAAGATGTTGAAGGTGATGATGAGACAACTGATGTTGACTCGATTGAGGTGGTAAGTAGCATTGGTGAGGTTTAGTCAAAGAAACAATGCAGGAGCTGTGCAGTTAGAAACAACTGAGCAAGCTTGAACATGTTGAAGGTCATGATGAGGATATGCATGTTGAAGCATTTGAAAGTGGTGTTTTTGAAGCTGTGGTGACAGTCATCATGAGCAGAGAACTTAATGACTAAAGGCGGATAAAGAAAGGCACAACAGAAGCAAGTGATGCAAGTGGTAGTGAAGATGTTAGGAAATAAGAAAGAAGTGAGGACTCGAACAAAAAGAGGTGAAAAAGTAAAAAGTCCAACGAGAAAAACAAAAGTCCTACCAAGGTATTGAGGAGAAAGAAAAAGTTCTACTGTACGAAAAAAGTCCTGAAGAAGAGACAAGAAGTCCAGTATAAAAAGCAACGAGAAAGGGAAAAGGATCTGAAAAAGCAAATAAGTCCCTCAAAAACAGTGGAAAATATAAGAAGAAGTACTAGGATTTCAGAAAGATTTTCACACAAAGAAAGTGAGAACCTACAGACTCCTCACGAAGCAAGTGCTGATAACGAACGAGGAAAGGAAAAGGCTCAGTGCAGGTTGAAGTTGGTGCTGCTAAAAAAATCTCCCAAGAAGAAAGGACAAGAACCAATGGTTCAGGTTCAAGGTAGTCATTATAAAATCTAATGAAGGGAAAGAGAAAGGAAATCAAAAGGTTGTTGATGAAGGTGGTGGTCTTCAAAAAGCTGATAAAGGGAGAGGAAAAGAGAAGGTTGTTGATGAAGGTGCTAGTCTTCAAAAAGCTGATAAAGGCAGAGGAAAAGAGAAGGTTGTTGATGAAGTGCTTTGGTCTTCAAAAACCTGATAAAGGCATGAGGAAAAGAGAAGGTTGTTGATGAAGGTGCAGTGTCTTCAAGAACTCTGAGTAAAGGCGATAAGGAAAACGAGAAGGTTGTTGATGAAGATTCTACGATTCATGGATCGATGAAATCTTTGATGATAGTGATGACAATTTTGAAGGTTTAGGGGAGGACGTATTCAGATGAGTGATTTTGATATCGAGACTACGTTTCAAGATAGAACTGATGATGAAGTGATGGGTTGTCATGATATCTGAAGAAATTAAACCTCTATTAATTCAAGACAATGAAGAAATGGATAGGGAGGTCAACCCACAATGGAATGAAGAGTCAACATTTGGGCATATCCGGTTTGGAACTTGAAATGGAATTCCCAACTATTCAATCATTTAAGAAAATTTGTGAAGGATTACACAATCCAGCTTGGTAGACAAGTCACATGGGTGAAAAATGACAAGGTTAGGTACAGAGCAAAGTGTAATCGGTCTAGGCTGGGGTGGGAGATTTTGCGGTTACAACAATGACCTTCAATTTGTTTCGATTAAAACCTTTCAAAATGAACATACTTGTGGGAAGAGTGTTTAAGAATAACCGGGCGGATCAAAAATGGGTAATTGGCAAACTGGTAAATAAATTGAGAAAGGAGAAAAACATGAAGATTTGAGAGACAAGGTGACTACTTTAAACAAGTTTTTGGAGTCCATAATGATGGGACAAAGATATGGAGATGAGTGAAGAGAGCCAAGTCAATTTTGCAAGGAAGTGAACAAGAACAATATGCTAAACTATATGGGACTCTTTTTGTAATGAGGTGTTAAAGTGGAATCTTGGGTCCATTGTTAAGATGGAATCAACACCACAGCCCGGATGGCCCTCCTGGTTTCGAAGAATATACATCTTGTTTTGATGGATTTATGAGGTTTAAAGAGGGTTGTATACCACACTTATAGGGCTTGATGGAGCTTTTACGAAGCGTACTATGGTGGTATACTTTTGTCTCTGTTAGGCAAGACTTAAACAACCATATATGGGTCATTGCTTATCTTTGTTGTGGATGTTGAGCAACTGGACACAGTTCTTGGATCTGTTACATAAAGACTTAGGAGACCACGTGCAATATGGGTGGAATTTTATTTCAGACATGCAGAAGGTATTTTATTTTGCATGCACACTGACTACGTAAATTAAACCAAATGTAAATTGACATTGTAGGGACCAAAATGAAACTTTTTAAATTTCTTAGGGACCAAAATGAAACTTTTTAAATTTCTTAGGGACTAACTTGAGTATTTTCACAGGGTCTGAGACAAGCAATTCAGGATGTTATGCCAGGTGCTCCACACAGGTTCTGTGTTTGGCATTTGTGGCAAAATTTTTCAAAGCATTGGAAGAGTAGGGAGTTGAGGAATCTGTTATGGGTTTGTGCAAGATCAACAGAGGCAAACCAATTCAACAGAAATATGAATACATTGAAGGTCACAAACAAACATGCTCATGACTATTTGGCTGAGAAACCTAAAGAAGCTTGGACAAAGGCATACTTTTCACCATGGCCAAAAGTTGACAATATTTGCAATAACAATTGTGAAGTCTTCAATGCCAAGATCCTAACAGCTAGGGAGAAGCCAATAATCACAATGCTAGAGGAAATTAGGGTGATGATATTCAACACCATCACCACAAACAAGTTGAAATTGGCTAGACACTATGGACACTTACCACCAATACAACAAAGTAGGTTGGAAAAATTGAAAAAAGAATCAAATAAGTGGACAACAACGTGGTCAGGTAGTATTAGTCCATATTTTATAAGTTATGCTTATGTATGTCATACTTACATTATTGTTTGACATTGTAGGGGATGATGATGGGCACAAGTTTGAAGTTCAATGTTGGCCACATAGGGTTGCTGTTAATGTAGGAATACAAAGTTGTACATGTCGTTTCTGGGAGCTCACAGGTTTATTGGTTAATTAGCTTTTATGTATAAATGCATTTTACAGCCATTGAATGATATCTGATGAAAATCTTAATCTCATTGTACACAGGAATGCCATGTGAACATGCAATAGCTGCCATTTCATATAAAAATGAGAGACCTGAGGACCATTGCCATGCATGGCTCACAATGGCCTCCTATCAAGAAACCTATTCAAATCATATTAAGGCATTTCCTGGACAAGAATAATGGGGCTACAGATCAAACACCATTGGTTCCACCAACCTTTAAGAAAAGACAGGGAAGGCCTAAAAACAAGAAGAAAGAAAGGCAGCGAAACAATTGTCACCCCATAAACTTAAAAAGAAAGTTAAAAGGAATTTACATGCGGTGTTTGTGGTCGGCGGAATCACAATAAACGGAAACATGCCACTGTGACCAAGGAAAAGGCGAGGAACAAATGCAACATCTTGGGTCAGGCGATCATCCACAGGGGAAGGAGAGGCTCTACGCCCGGGCCACCTGGGTTGTGCGCAATTGGGCCATACGGAAAACGGTTATTGAGCCGGTGAAGTATCCGATATTGGCCTAGGTGAAGTTGTGAGTGTATGCGGAGACACAAAATTTATCACCACCAACCTCTTTAGGCAAAAATTGACAATTAAGAAGGTTGGTTCATCAAGTGCATAGGTCCAACATGAGTTCCAAAGGATACAACTGAACCTCCCATAAAAGCGATCCACATCCAAATTCTCCCGGCCACCACATCTTGATGCGACCAAAACGCTCCCGCTAAGTTTTGTGCCAACACCTACCATCGGGGATCCAAGACATTAGTGATCCTAGATTTTGCAATTATTTTTGTAGGCCAGCGATAGGCCATTAATTTAAACCTTGCTCGAACATATTTTGCTTTCTATTGTGCTTCAACATGTTTTGATGTTCTTTTTCATTATTGATGAAGTTAGTAGGCATAAGCCAAGCGTGTTACTTTCTCATCTGTTATGTTACAATATGATAATGACATTACTTTTTGTGACTTAATATTCAGCTGCCCATGTATTAGTCATTCTACTTTGAAAACTTTGAAAGACATTTAAACGGGATAAAAAAATGCAGCATCTTTGCTTCTTTTTGACAAAAATTACAAACTTTTGGGAAATGGGTTAAAGGGGATTATTATAGGTTCCACAAGGAGGCATAATATGTTGTGGTGCATTGCCAATCCTTGAGTACCCACCAAGAAGCATTTCTTGTAGCAGGTTTATGATGGGAAAATCGGATGTAGTTAGTCCAATGTCACCATGCGGAGCGCCTGCAACTTTGCTGAACTATTATTCACTGACTGGAATTCATTTTTATGCACTTTATTTGGTTACAATATCATAATTTGAATGTAAAATCATAATAAAAAACGAACGTGGACAAATTACGAGTTTTACTGACTTGGTAATGATGTAACAACAGATTAAGAGCCCAAATCGAAGGTCATAAATGAAGGTGGTTTGGATTGCAGAGAATATAAAGGAGTGAAGGGCTTCATATGATTATAGTTGCCATCCACATTGCCCATATACAAACTGGAATTGTTTGCTTTTACAAGCATGAATGTCATGAATGTTGTTTCTGTTGGTAACATTACTCATTCACCTAAACCCTGCTACCTTAGTCATTCAACTATAACCTGATAACATTCAAATTTGCTGATAAAATTTGCATAAACCATCAAACATAAACAACTATATTCAACAAAGCCAATAATCTCATTGTTCATTTATACTTCAAATATGTAAACGAGTTATTATTACATTTAATCAACTCCCTAATTCATCCCAACCTAGTTCTTCAAAACGAAACCCATAAAAAATGCAACCAAAAAACAACAACCCCACCCCTACATTAACTATAACATTTAGTCTTTTAACTTCACAATCTAAGTCATTCAAACTTCCTTGACATGTTCTTCATCCATCTTTCATCAATAGCTTCACCTTCGAACTTTCAGACATTCTTCACTGATACAGTTTCATTGTCAACACCAACAGTACCATTAAACCACATGAAAAATCCACAACGCTCATTCACCTACATATATCATTCAAGTGTTAAATAAACTCTTTTAAGCATATTAACACCAACGTGGGAAATGAAACCCACTTACCTTTATTTTTGGGCAACCATAGTATAATTTTCAGGATTCTTTCGAACACGATACCGCTTATCACACATCGTGTCTGCAGTGACATTTCAGAACTTCATTTGTGTGTTCTGTTGTATGTGACATTCTTGATTCCATACTTAGTATATGCACCTTCTATCATTCACCCTCGACATTGACAATGAATCAATTGAGTGGTTGAAGCTTCAATTTATAGATTACAAATCAATTGCAAAAATTAGGGTTCCAAATAGGGTTTGGCTCTCTAAAATCCCAAATCTATACCATTTCATCTGAAAATGGTGTGAACTTCTATAACGACAAAGCTCGAGTGAATGACATGAGTTTAAATCCATGTGTCACATAAAACGACAGCGTTTGGATATCCACCTGGCTGGCCACGTTGTCATTTAACGTCAACTAACGTTACACATCAGCAAATCGTCAGTTGCAATTGACCCCAGGGAATAACGTGAATCACGGTTTAAAAGTCGAGGACTAAATAGTTAATTTAATTATCTCAGGGACTAATATGAGGCTTCGATAACAATCTCAAGGACTCAAGTATTTGTTTACTCTTTATTTATTTATTTTATATAAATAAAAATATTAGTAAAAATATAACAATTAATATTATCTTAAACTTTTATACGACGAAAAGATAGATATGAAAAAAAATTTCTACTTTAGATATTATTATATATAACTAATTTTTTAATTTGAGGTTCACAATTTTTTTAATTTTTATTCTATGAAGAAAAAATATATTATTTTTATTTTTAAAGAAATTGTTAAAAATATTTTAATTTAAATTATAAAAAATATAAATTTACTTTTAAAGAACTATTCACTCACTTTATTTTATCTGTTTAAAAAGTAGTATAAATTTTAATTTTATTTATTTTTTTACTTTGATCTTGATATATTATTAATTATTTTTTTCATTTATACTATTATATCTATTTAATTATTATCAATTCAATAAATGAAAAATATATAAAAAATAATAATAAATTAAAAAAATAAATAATTTTTTAAAAAATTAACAACATAAATCATATTTTTATTATTTATATATTTTTTAATAATCAAAGGGAACGGTGAAGTATTAATTTTTTTAATATACTTATTTATAATAAATTTATGCTAATAAGATATTTATCCACTCTTTATACTACTAAATAAAAATAATTCTTAAACATTTTTAATTTAATTATAAATTAATAAAAATTGTTAAAGTTAATTACTTTTTGTGATTTTTAAAAATTATTATAACTTACCAGTTTTATCCTTAGTTAATATCGTTAACAAGTAATTTTATTTTAAAAATTTATTTTTACGAGTTTTTTTAGTTCTAACTAATTTTATTTATTAATAATAAAAAATATTTTATTGAAATGGTAAATTTTTTATAAAATATTATTAAAATTTTAAAATATATTCGTGTAAAAATCAAAAGAGTAATATTATAAATATTTTATAATAAAATTTAAATGTATAATATATTATTTATTTTAATTATTTTTATTTTTAATGAATCAATTATTTAATTTTTTTAATAAAAAATCGAAGTTAAAAATACTTGAAGTGCGGGCCCCGCTCTTTTGCTGTATGCAGTGAACATTGATGTGATAAGTGACTGTACTACTATGCTAGGTATAGGCAGACAACTACATCTATAAATCTTATTACTGTTCATATTTTGCCAAAGCTTGTGATTGACATTGCAATTAGTACACACTACCTAAAAGTGGTTAATCGATGCCAAAGCTTGTGATTGACATTGCAATTAGTACACACTACCTAAAAGTGGTTAACCGATGCATGAGATTATGTAATTAATGATGATAATAAAAATTATTTTTTTAATTTTTTTATCTCTAAAAAATTATATAAATATTTAAAAATATTATTTTAATTTGTTCTTTATATATAATTTTTTTTTATTTTTTTTATTTATTATAATTAATAATATAAGAATATATAAAAATAGATAATATTATTTTAAAAATTAAAATTAACATATAAATAAAAATATTTATTATTTTTTAACAAATAAAAGAAATAGAAAAAGTATTTTAATAAGACAAACAATATGGAATATGAAAAAGAAAAAGGGTCACATAGTATGTAAATGTAAAATTTACCACTTTTATATGTATAAAATATTTTTTTAAAAACAATGTAAATGTTAAATCCACCAGTCGATAGTTTTTCTTTCGCCTTGCTTTCGCCGGACCCATTGATATCTAACTCCATCAATATTTAGAGGATGTTGATATTAGGACTTTTTAATTGAATTGTGTTTTTAAAAATAACTTATAGAAAAATATTATTTTAAATTAAGTTTTAGTAGATGAATTATTATTTCACATATTTATAAGGCATCATAATCACATCTGAAATCAGATCATGTCTTTATTCTTGTAGGTTAATTGTTATTTTATATATATAAATGTGTTATAACCAATACGTTTTCCTGTAATGATACGATACAGAATAACACATGAAATACATTACAAAATGATCATAAAATCTTATCACTTCCCTGTTGTTAGAGGTGAACTGTTGTTTCCCAACAGATAGATAAACTTTTTATTATGTGACTAATGCTATTTAATATATTATTTATCAAATAATATAATTTTAAAACTAATCATCTTATGCATCTTAGAGTTTTAATAATTTTTTAGATTTTTTTTTACTCATTTAAAATTATTATTAAAAGTAATTACTAAAAATTGTTATTTTAATACATTAAATGTATGTGAGATATATATAATAACTGTGGATCAATATAAAAATACATCAAACATGTAAATTAAAATGAAGATGTGATATATATGAGTATGGAAAATAATAAAAAGTATCACAACTTTATGGAATTTTATTTGAAGATGAGCCATATATGAAGTACTATCAAAAGATATTATAACCTTGTATAGGAGCATTGGAGAGGTCCTATATATGGTTCCATATGACTTTGATCATGGGTTAGCATGAAAATATACCATAGGATGTAGAAGCATTTGGAGATGTGTCACACATGGTCCTATATCACTTTGCCTATTGGGCTAGCATGGACATACGTCATAGGATGTGAGAACATTTGGAGAGGCGCCACAATAAATGTTGCACCAGGTTCATCATGCGCCACATGTGTTGTTACCTTACTTTGGAATGTACCATATTAAAATTTTTGTTTGTGTAAAATGACTTATTCCTGTCGTTGGATGAATGAAAGTTTCTCCCAAACTTTGTTGGGTTTATATTACTCTACATTTAATGATTTAGTATATTTCAATTTTTTTCATTAAACTATTCTTGGTTTGGTAGTGTTTTTAGATATTGTGATTTGTATTTAGTTTAAATTATATTGACAAAAGTATAATATTATTTTTATTTTAGTTCAAGTTTAAATTTATTTATGTTATGATTCAAATGTATGAAATCATAATTTGTTATCTTATTTTTATTTTAAATATTAACGGATTTGTTTAACTTTAAAAAAAGTTTGAAAATATAACTGTGTTGTGTATGTAGTTTAAAAAATTTATGCTAATATGAGTGAAATTATTATTATCATATATTTAAATGGTAGAATTTTTCAAGGAGAAAATGGACTTAATTTTGAAAGAACTAAAAAAAAATTCATGTTAGAAGATATATAAATCTCGTGAACTTAAACAAAATATTATAAAAAAAATTGAAGTTTTCATCAAATCAAGTGATTTCTTCTTTAGTAGGAAAGTTTTTGATTTCAACTCATAAAATTGAATCTGGTGGTTTCCAAATATGTGAAGATAATGATGTTAAATGTATAATTAATGCTTATAAACAACAGTTGTTAGTGCAGTATTAGAGACTTATGTTGAGATTGATGTAATTAACATTAACAATGTTGATACAACATAGTGTTTTTAATACTAAAGTTGTAGAAAATTATCCTCCGATAATTGGTAAGTTAATGGATATATGTGTGCATAAATATTGATAATTTTTTTTTGTAAAATTATTTTAAGACTTTTACTAATTAAGAAGTCATTTTTATGATGATGCAAATTATGATTTTCCACTAACATGGTCAAGTAGTGAGGATAATGGTGATATTAATGAAGATGTTGACTGAGATAATCTAACTTATTCAAATAAAGGAAAACAAACAAGTTTAATAATGAGTGCTAGTCCTACTCTTAGTCTAATGAGAGCTAGTCTGATATTTTCTTTAACTAGTTTATCTTTATTTGGATCTAAACAAATGACACAATCAAATAATGGTAAACATATAACATATCTTGTAAAATAATTTTTTATATTAACATGTTTAAATAATTTATATAGAAGGTGAACCTTTTTGAAATAATTCTTCACATTATACAAACATTTGTATGGAACATGGTGAAGAAGACATCAATTTTATTTGGATTTAATGCACCTCCCAATTGGTATATAAGAGATGAGTTATATATTTGGTAACAATTTGATATGAAAGATGAGGTAAAGATGATAGTTAAACATTATTCAATGAAGGTACTGTCGCAACCGTAATTCCGACGAGACGACGAACTTGCTAAAATTTTAAAAATACTGAATTTTATTGATGATGTGGAGTCGCCACCAAATTTTTATTTAAGGGAAAAAGATTTGGAAAAACCCTAACCTATGCCCCAGTACCTTTTAGATGTTAATCAATCTCCCCGGGAGGATTGCCAAGTTTGAATCTAGATTCTCAACAAATCCTGAACTGAATCCCTTACATTGGCACACTGAGATCGATCGAACTAGTGTTCTCATTTTGCCGCTGCTGGAACAGAATTTTATTGAAGGAAGACCTCCAAATTTCTTCCAAGAATCTTCATGAAAAGCCATGGCTTCCTTCTTGCCATGAGTCTCAACTTCCAGCTACCAAAGGATTCCAGTTTTTATCTTACTTAATCTTGAGAATCCACCCTCCAAGAAAGAGAGATCAGGAGAGAGCCTTGTGCTCAGTCTCGTCCAGAGGAGGTTCTCTTTTAGTTGAATAGGGTCACTAAACTGTATAGCATCTCAGCAGAAAGCGGAACAAATTCTCCTACTTATCTATGTTGTTTGAAGTGGTAGTCTGAGGCGTGTGGTAGTACTGTCCTCAAGGATATTTGCGCCGGAGTGCGGTATCCCCCAGGATTCAACAGACTCGTCTGCAAAGGTAGCAGGTACAGAACTAGCAAAGAAGAGATAGAGACCAGCAAAGTGTAGTACAGGGAGAGATGATTTCGAAAAGCGAAGTGTACGTATTTAGGAGAGACACTTGAGGAAAGGGTTTAAAGGCTTTAAATTATAATTAAGCCGAATTTGAATTTGAATTTAAAAATTGAAATAAACTTAACTGTGTAGAATAAAAATAGACGGCTTTTGAATTGCTAATAAACAGCTTATAAGTTTCAGAAATAAAACCCAATAATGGTTAATGATACCGGTATAAGTTTGAATAAAAACAATAAAGAATAATTATAATACCGGTTATCTGATAATAAACCCACATAATGACCAGTAAAATGCAATCAAAGGGCAACGGAAGAATGGAGCCTTATAAATAGAGGTTTTCGGGTAAGCAATGTATTTTAATTTTTCCAAGTAGCAAAAAATCTGTGGCCCTCTATATTGCGCGCAGGGGGGGTTTTCGCCGTCCCTTACTAGCTTGTCTACAAGCCCAAAGAGTCCCCCCATATATAAAGCCTACCAAGGACTCTTGGCCAAGCAATGTGGGACTTGGTCCCCCTTTTGAAATATCACCAACAATCTATTCTATGGTCTTATGAGATTATAGGCCAGAACACATGGCGTGTGCTAAGAGGCCTTGCTAATTTTAGCTTGTACCATCACAATCCTAAGTTTTCAGCAGAAATATATATTACAAGTGTTCATATTGCTGTGATCAAGAACAGATTCATAGATTCTTCGATCAAGCTTTAAACATACTAACAAATAGACAAATATTTAGGCTATGACCGAACGGTTTATGGGATGAAGTACTCAGAATTTACCTGGCTTTCTGCTCATGCAAATTGTAGGGATCACTTATGATAGAAATCTGCAATGCGATGGCGACCGATCAAACATATTCTCTGTATAGCGTGAGCTGAATCCATATGAAGCCGACAATCACACTATAACAGATTGTATCTGTAGTGACAGACAAAATCTGTCACTAACTGTAAAAAACTATAGCTATACGTTTAAATAGAAGGACCGTCGGGTGTATTCTCCATCCATTATACGCGTTAAATAACTATGAAAATTTGGATGTCACTAGATGTTATACCTACACTTTTATACTTTTAGCTACAGTTCATTCTTACTGTAGGTAAAAATTACAAACCTTTACCTACGGTTTTGTATAAGTGTAGGTGAAAGTCTATATATATTTTTTGGCATGCCTCTACTTACAGTTTTACGAAGCCGCAGCTAAAGGTTTACACGTCAACTTTTACCTACGAATATTTTTGTGTAAGTAAAAATACATGCAATAAACTATAAAATGATCTTGTTGCTAAATGATTCCACTAAAATTAAATAACTTAATTTTCAAAATAATTTGAGCAACCTTTGATTTAGACATACAAAATTACGTGTATCATATTTTTTATTTTTAAATTATTGAATGGAGTAATTAAATATATATATATATAATATTTACATCATCACAAACTACTGACAAATGTGAAATAAATTTGAATATTTTTTATATTATAGCTACTAAACTTCATTAGATCAACATTTATTTAAAGAGAAATATAAGTTTACCTGAAACAAAAATTTAAAATCATTTAATAACCTATTATTCAATGATGACTAGATATCGAAAAGGAAATGTTTACATGTTCCAAGTAAACTTGTCACAATCTAGAAAAAAACATACAAAAGATTACTAATCTAAAAGACTAATGTGAATAGAATACCCATTTAAAAAATTCCAATGACAAAACTAACAACAATGAAGATAATGATTACAATGATAACATTTTGCATAAGTTCTTCACTTTAATGCATTTACAAGGATCTCCTAATATTATTGTGCAACTCCATTATTTTCTGCATAAAAAAAAAACATTACATGATAATAATATATTTTATAGAGGACAAATAGTCAATAGAGGATCAAATAATAATAATAATTTTTTATTTCTAAGAATGACAATAATTACAATTTTAATTTCAAGAATTATAATGCATAATTTTATCACAATTTACATACTATTATTTCTTCTCCTCTCGATTATGAAGAACTAATGAAATGCCCAATATCAAAGAGTGAAGAGATAATAGTTAGAAGTTGAGTAACAAATAAAATCTCAAACTATAAAATAAAATTTGAAAACAAACAATTTAGATGCTAATCAACTAAGATTAAAACAAGCTGCTCTAGAGAATAAAGATATCAATTTAGGTACTTATAATAAATAATCTTGTCAATGGAACCAACAACCTCAACAACCACTTAGGTTACAAATTTGGCTTCTCCAAAATGTGATTTAGCATTTCAATTACAAGTACATGTTATGTATATATATTCATGTATATTTTCACAATCACAACAATCAACGTTGTAACTTTGGATTTAACCACTAAAGTGCACCTACACTTCAAAGGAGCCAAATCCACATAAGACATGGTTAAACAACATTATATCAAATTTAATAAACATCATAATATCCCCCAAACAATCATCCAAATTCAATTTGTTCACAAGGTACCATATGAACTTTCCTTTCTACTTGCATCCCCACATTGTAAGGACATGACAACCACAACCATTTAATTTGAACATTAAACAACCAAATTAGTTATTCAATACTTTTTCATTTATTTTCATATATTTTATATATTCTGATCGATAACAAAGGTTTGAATTATTTGAGTCAAGGTTAATTTCATGTCCCAGGAGTCAAAGTTGTAGTCAACAAAAAAATGGTATACAACCTTTATTACCTCATGTTAAGAATACACAAATTTTGATTCCTAATCACAAAAGCGGCTCAAAATCAAATGTTGATCAACCTAGGTGCTAGGAAATCAAAGTTTTCAACCAATAAGCTTAATAGAAGTTGCTATCAAAATCTCAATTTTCTTAAATCTATCTACAAGATTACAACATAGGAACATCACTACAAATCTAAATAGTATCAAGTTCATGGGCTCCCTTGCCTTTCAGCACATGTACGTAGAGCAAATAACATCAAAATACACAAACTAAAAATGAAGTAATTAAGATTATGTAATCATAGATAGAATTACTAAGAAATAAGGAGAAAAATTGGATTGGGGTATAAAGTTAAAGAAATTAGATTAGGAACTATCTCATGATGATTTTAAGTGGCATGATGATAGTCTACTATATAATAAGTATAAAAGTTGTTTTAAACTCATTTCATGTTTTGATTACACATATTCTAACCACTTCATTCAACTTCTTAACATGTTCTTCAATCATTAATCAAAAAAGCAAAAGACATTGAAATAAAACAACAACCTAAAGTGTAATAAACTATCTAATTACTGATTACACACCTTTGCCCAATAGCAATCATCAAGCTTTACCAAACCAAATAATAGTAAATGAACATAAACATGTTTCAACAAGTAAAATCTAGAAAATAATTGAAATTACTTATTACTCACTAATCACTCAATTGTTATTACTGCTTGTGGTTTGTTGATTATCTCAATTGTCTTATTTGGAGCACTGAAGCTTCAGGTACCTATTAAAAGAATTGTAAAATTAGACATCATAATTAAATTTTCAAATATTTTGAATCATAAAATTTGATATCTCTTCCCGCAGCGACTTGTAAAATAGCATTAATTTGAGGATCTTGAAAATGCGTGTTTTGTAACTGAGACAAGATTTCCAAACAAATTCTCTAATTTTAAGTCTAATCTCAACACTAGAGTTTTGAGATGTAGCATTTAAACTTGCTTGGTGTGGAAGTTTTCTAGGCAACGCACATGTCCTCTTTTTCAGGTCCTTTTACTTTTGAGTATAGATCATTTTTCAATCGGTAGAATCATATGGACTTCCTCCTTCTCTCATATGCTTCTTTAGTTCATCACACAAAACATATTTGTAAATATTAAACAACCAATTATATTATTAATTTCTATCATAAAATTTAGTTAAATGTTTTCATTGAGATTGAGATTATTACAATCACTTGGTGCCTTTTCAGGTCACAATGCTCCCATCCTTTGAGTTCGAAGTATCAATATAAATTTGAGTACGTGAAGGTTGCACCTTTAGCCTTTGTTGTCTAACATTAATAATAGAAACAGAAATTTATATTTGTATCAAAAAATAATTATAAACTATTCATATAAGTAACAAAGTATGAATTAAAATAAAAAGACATAAACCATTTCCTTAATCAGCCATGGAAGATTCTTTATTCCCATGCAATGCAAATCCTCGTATTTTGAACGATTTCTTTTGTTTATATTACTTATTTACTACAATCATTTAATAGTAAATGTATTATAATATTTAACATATGTCATGTAAATTATTTAGTTAAAAAAAATTAATAAGAGTATACATATACCTTGCCTTTTTTGAACACTAATGGTGCGCTAAATCACGATATTGAGAAGGATCAACCTTTTATCATGAATGTTAGCAGCCATTTCTTCCTCTGTCTTACTTTGATCATATCCTTTTGCCTTTAAATCATGCTTAAATTGCCTCCACTTGCAACTCATGTTATCCTTTAAGATTTGCTTTGTTTGCTCAGTCATTTAGAACAAATTGAAACTTACCTATGATAACATTCATAAAAAATTATTACATTTGTTATCAAAACATAAACTATTATAATAAGAAAAAGGAAATACAATTACAAAAACTTATATAGCACCTGAATCAATTCAAGCATATTAGTAATATAAATTAAGGCATGTCTTTCCAGCTTAGGTAATTGATAGGAGCACATTGGTGTCTTCTTACCAAGCTACCAATTGCATTTAATAGAGTTTTTCCTTCCCATCCATAGGATTTCCTAAAGAATCTACTTGGCAAGTATGAATTCTCCTTCGGCAAATCCCACACATCTAACATATGTGTATAGCCTCTAGTTTTCTTTCCACCTAAAACATGTAAGAATGTCATATTAACAAAATATATCTATAGAAAAGTATAAATTATTCATCATATACTACACTGTTTGCATTTTGAACTTTCACTTGAATGAGACATATCATGACTTTCCTCTTGCACTTCTTGCTCTAATTAGGATTGATCATTATAGTGGTTAAATTTGATATCATTAGAAATAAAAACAAAAGTAACTAAATAAAATTTTATACCTTCTCCAAATTGTGCAATTTCTTCATCTATAGAATTGTTGCTCTGGTTGATTTCATTAGAGTTATCAATTGATTTCTGTAGATTGAGATGTGCCATTTTTTGAATGATCTTCAACATTTTACCTTCCCATGATATCTGTTTCATAGTCAAAATGGAAAGATTATTATGAATACGATGATTACATAATGTAATTCAAAAGAAATAAATATAAACATATAGAAAGGAAAAAGTAATACACACCTTACATCCTTAAAAAATATAACAAATTAAAAAGGGTCTTCTTCATCCTCATCCTCATCCTCTATATCAACATCATTTTCATTATTTTTAAAAATATCTTCCATATTTATTGTAACTTCCATGATATCAACATTATCATCAACTTCTAGTTTGATCAAATCATTATCATTTATCTCTTGTAAGATGTGTTCATTCCTTTGTTCTATGTCTTTGGATTGTTCATCACCCAAATCATATACATCTTTGGCTTTAGCATGCACAACAACGAGCCAACCATTTTCTTTCTTATTCTCTATAGAATACTTTCTTAAACTTGAGAAGCCAAAATATGGGTCATCACAAATATCATTTCCTATATGTTGAGATAATTTAAGTTCACTAATGTCATGCCTAAATTATCAATTTTGCAACCCTGTTTATGTCGACCCCAATCACACTTGAAAAGTACAACCTTGAATTTTCTGAGTAATCCACTTTGATTATGTCACGTCAAAACACCATAATAGTTGATTTCACCTTCTTTAGGATTTTTATCTCTTGAACTAGCATAACTTCTTGTCTTGACAGTAATTACAATGCCACTGTTTTGAGTCTTTAAGCATCTTTCATGCTTCTTTGTATGAAATCTAACTCCATTAACAATATAACCGTTATATTTTCTTGCCATTTCTAGTGGACCACGTGCTAACCACTTGATTTCATCGGTCAATGGCTACCTTACTCTTCCAAGCGTGCAACCTACCACATTTTTATTCCAAATGATTAGAAATTATTGATAATCTTGAAACTCATTATTGAAAATTCTTAACAATTACCAGTTCCCGAAACCAATCGGTAAAAAGTTTGTTGTGAATTTTGTCAATATCATAAGGAGATGGCTGACGATTTCTCCTCCGAATAAGATCAATGTGTTCTCGATATAAAAAAATGAAATGATAAAAAATAAGAATAATAAAAAGTTATCAAGCCAAATTTGAGTAGCAAAGTATACATAAGAATTTCTTACTTTTGAAAGGGGTCAATGCTTTTGTTATTGAAAAGCACGTATCTATGTGCTTGTACTAACGCTTTCTTATCAAGTGATACTCGAGAAACCCTTTTTCTTTTCTTCAAATTGAACCCAACTTGGCACTTTCTCCCTAATGGTCTACCTCTAGGATTCATAAAACTTGTATTCTCAAGAAACAAGAGTCATCATTACGACTAGGTCGATTAAAATAGGTTTCAACTCCAGAGAGATATCTTGAACAAAATGTTAAGCTTTCATGAGCTAAATAACCCTCTGCAATTGACCCCTCTAGATGTGCTCTATTACGAACAAATGACTTCAAAGTAAAAAGGAACCTAAAAATAAGATCAACAGAAGATAAAATTATTTTATTCTATAAATTTTGAAGGATATCAAATAATTAAAAAAATTAGTACCTTTCAATGGGATACATCCATACGTAATGAATGGACACAACTTTTGCCTCATATGCTAAATGGATTACTAAATGTACCATTACAGTGAAAAAAGATGGAGGAAAAATCTTTTCTAATTGGCACAATGTTATAGCTATTCGATGCTCCAAGTTCTTCAAATTACTCACATTAAGCACCTTACCACATATTTCTTTGAAGAAATGACAAAGATCAGCTATAACAAAAATCACTTTGTCAGGTAAACACCCTTTCATAGCTATAGGAAGAAACTCTTGTATTAAAAGATGACAATCATAACTTTTCAAACCAAATATCTTGCATTGCTTCACTTGCACACATCTTGAAATATTAGATAGATACTAAATACGGAGCTTTTATTTGTAAGCACTTCCAAAATGTTTGTTTTTCTTTAGATGTCATTTGGTAAGAAGCTCTAGGCATATATTTTTTACCTTTACTTTGATGCATCTTTGGATGTAATTGACTTCTAATGTTCATGGCTACAAGGTCATAACGTGCCTTATCGTTATCTTTTGACTTCCCTTCTAAATGCAACAATGTTCCAATAATATTATCACAAACTTTTTTTTCAATGGGCATTACATCAAGATTATGACGAAGAACATTAAATTGCCAATAAGGCAGGGTGAACAAAATGCTTTTCTTTTTCCATGGTGATTTACTATGAATTTCATGATCTTCAATTGTCTCAAAATAGAAGTTCCATTAAGTACCTCGGAGGGGGACCTAAACTCTTCAGTTCCATCAAAATTCTTTTTATTATATCTCCATGGATGGTTAGGTTCTAACCAACAACGATGACACATATAACACCATTTTCTACTATATTTCAACCACATAGAAGGATTATCAAAGCCACAACATGGACAAGCATATTTACCACTTGTACTCCAACCAGACAATTTTGCATATGCAGGAAAATCATTGATAGTCCAAAGAATTGCAGCACGCATTTGGAATGACTCTTTCTTGTGTGCATCATAAGTTCTTACTCCAACTTCCCACAATTCTTTTAATTCTTCCATAAGAGGCTGCATATAGACATCAAGGTTATTACTTGGAGCTTTTGGACCAGGAATAAGTAATGAGAGAATCAAGCAAGGCTTCTTCAACACATCAAGCTGAAAGATTATAAGGAACTAAGATAACAGGCCAAGTACTGTGAGAAATTGTCATTGTTTTGAAAGGATTAAAGCCATCAGAAGCCAAACCTAGTCGAACATTACGAGGATCACATGAAAAATCAAGATGTCGACTATCAAAATCCTTCCAAGCAAGAGAATCTAGGATGTCTCATAGGTCCATCCTTAGTTCGGCAATTTTCATGCCATGTCATAGAAGAAGCTGTTCTTGAAGACAAAAATAGTCTTTGTAATCAAGGCTTAAGAGGAAACCAACAAAGGATATTTGCAGGTATCTTTTTTCTACCTTCAACATCATCTGAATTTACTTTCCATCTTGAGGAGTTACATTTTGGACAAACTTCGGTGTTAGCCAAATCCTTCCAAAATAATATGAAACTTGTGGGACAAGCGTGAATTTAACCTAACCATGAAATAATCTTCTTAGTATCATAAAATGATTTGGGCAAGGTATTTTCTGCAGCTAATGCATCTCTTAGCAACTCTAACAACATTGAAAAACTTTTGTCAGTCCATCCATTTAAACATTTTAAATGGTACAAATGTACAATGAAGGAGAATTTTGTAAACTTCTTGCAACCAGGATAAAGGTCTTGCTCTGCCTCTTTTAACAATTGATAGAACTTATCTGAATTATTTTCCTCCTCAGGTTGCTGAACATTATGATCATTTATTAATGCTTCAGAATGATTTGGGACACTCGCAGTTTCATGTATATCTATATCACCACTTTCATTAATTATATTCACCCCAAAAGCATCATGGATTAATGCATCCATATCATGATCAAACTCCTTCTTAGGACAAGTGCTTGTAGAACTAGAAGAATTAACTTGTTCACCATGAAAGATCAATTAGTATATCCCTTTAGAAATCCATAGTTGATTATGTGCTCATAAACATCTATCGAGGCGCCACTTGTAAATTGACACATTTAGTGCAAGGGCATAAAATCTTCCCATCCGTAGATGATTTTGCAAATCCTAAGTCAAGAAAATTTATAACACCTCTAATATATTTCTCCTTATTTTGAGAGGTTTCAAATATCCAACTTTTATCCATTAGATGAAATAAACTGAAAAAATAAAATAAAAAATTATTTTCAATAGATATAATCATTCATAATATATCTAGGAAATAAAGCAAGCAATATATAATTCAATAACATCAATATGCTGAATAAAAGTTACATAGAAAAATATTTAATATAAACTCATAAAAATTCAAGTAAATAATGATAGACACAAAGAGACAAAGAGATAGAAAAGAGCCTCCGATAGGTCCATTTAATATATATAACATAGTCCAATTGCTTGGATTTCATACATGAAAAGAATATTCATAGAATCATACAAAAAAAAAGTAGTATTAAAGTACCTGAAGGAATAAGTCTTATGTTTCCTTGTTTGTAAGTTTCAGATCAAAATCATAAAAAGACACTGCACTTTAATGCTATAGATCCTGAAAAATCAACCAATATCAATATTAAAGATACTAATTTTTCATAGTATGACAGTCACTGATACAATGAGCCATGGGAATCTATCCAAACATATATACCAAAATTACTCCTATGAATGCTTTCATGATATATAAAACTTTGCAATAGGACATAATAATATAAACCTATTGAGCCTTTCCCGAAATATTGAAATACAACAAAAGTTTTCTCATATGACCATTAAGAATCAACTAAAACATGTAAGAAGAATAGAAATATTTCGACAAACCCAAAAGTCAAACAATACATGTCATTGCAAGTACACACAAAACCTTGTAGAACCAAAAACTATCAATCGGTATTCTGGATATTGGAGGACTTTGACATTTTCAGAGTTTAAAGGTTTGAAGTATGCACTTTATTTAGAAACTAGGATAAGATTCTGCCCATGTCTTATACCCTAAAGTGATTTTCCCTCTTGAAAACCACAGTATTTTCTCATCTTTAAAATACGGTTATGTTAAATGGTATACTAACATATAATAATAGCAAATAAGTAATATTGGTCATTCTTATTCAACTACACAAAGAAAAGATGCTCATTTTCTAAAGGTAAAAGCGTTGAGAATCTATAGTCATAAATTATCATTCGTTTGAATTGATATATATATATATATATATATATATATATATATATATATATATATATATATATATATATATATATATATATATAAGGCCTTGACCGACATTGCCTTATGAAGTCACATTCGAATTTGAATATTTCTATATTGTTATTGACAGGTGTATTGTCCAGATAAATGCGAAATAGCATAAAAAATGTTATATACATCATTATTACGTAATTTATACGACACAAGCTACCATGTAAATGAATTTCACTTATAATGTAGAAATATAACTATAGTCAAGTAAAACTTAGATTCATATATAAAATGCAATAAAAAACCATATAATACCTAAGTCGTAACTAAGAACTACACTGCAAATTTTGAAATTGAAGATTGAAATGTAATCCTCATCAAATAATTCAGAATATTGTTTATAATATTTTTTTCATTTTTGAAATAACGTTAGATATTCTCCTTGAACTGGAGTAAAATGTGTTAAGATATCTTTTTCTTAAATTAATTTTTTCAGTTGAGTTTGACATTTCTAATAAGTAGGATCAAGGAACTGTAAGGAATAAAGGATCATACAATCTTGTTTGCCTTGAACTTTATATTTACAAACTGAACTCAAAAACGGTACTCAAAATTGGTCAAAACCAACTCCACAGGTAAGAGATCAGTTCTTGATGCCACCAGAAACCATCTGCACAGACCCATTTACCAATCTATGATAAATTTAAATCGTATAATTATTATATATGAATTATTAAGATTAATTTTTAAATCATATAATTATTTTTTAAAAATTATATACTTTTATATCTTAATTTTAATTATTTATAATAAAATCTATTAATAAAAATTTGTTCTTTCTTTTTCATATAAAAAATATTAACAAAAATTATTCTAATAATTAAAAAAATTATTTTTTAGTAAATATTTTTTCATAGTGTTATTATTTTTACATATTTAAATCATTCTTAAAAGTTTATTTTTAAATTTTTCTCGTCTTAATTATTATCTAAATTTTTTAGAACTGTTTATTACAATGTTCATGTTTTTTATCATATATTTAAGACAAAAATTTAAACCAACTTATATATTATGTTGCGTATCAATCAAAACACTGTGATATCTTTTTGTCATATATAACAAATGTCAAATATAACTATGAATAGATAATTTAGGGTAATAATAAGAAGCTAAGCATATAGCACAAACTTATTATATACAATAGTAACATTAACCGCTCCTTCTGATAGTGATAAAATCAAAGAGGGTATACAACATAGTGATATATATAGGTACTGGAAAATAATGTGGAATGTTCCAACGAAGTAGGATAATATCTTGAACATTGCTTTTACATTGTCACACATCTATAGAATTTTCTGTTAATTATTTTTATGATATACAGAACGTTCAACAAACAAGACATTCAATTTGCAATAGAAATAAAGTTAAACATATCTGAATTTTGCAAGGACTACAATTATCAAACAGAATAAAAGTTATAGCCATAAAACTTTTTATTTGTTTCATAATTGTCAAATCAGTATCTTCAAATGTGATCTTCTTTCTTGAAATCATAAAATTATTTGTACTTAAAAAGCGAACAACGTGACAACAGAACAAACAAGAAATATGTCCCTCTTTTGTTTTCGAAAGTTTTAAACACCTCCAATTGTAACTTCCTCACACGGGTCTGACTAACAAGCTTACTTGAAAGCTTTCTATGCATTATTAAATTAAAATTATTAATTTAATTTCAGGATTACTAACCCTTTCAGAAATGAACATAACAGTGGCATTTAAGAAATACAGATGCTAATTTAAAATTAAAATTGGTTTGACCTTTCCAACGAAATTAGTACAGTGTTAGGATGAGGAAGATATTCGAAACAACAGCATGTGCGGTGAAGTCTCGAAACAACAACGTGTGCGGTGAAGTCTTGACGAGGCACCTTTTCTGCAGCAACGGAGAAAACATTCAACAAACCAAGTTGTACACAGCATAAAAAATCACTAACCATTCAACTCAAAACAATGATATATTGATATTATTAACAAATATTGACAATAAAACTTACACTGATTTGATTTTCAAATAACAAATCCTTTCATATTCTGCCAAAAACGCTGTAGAACATGTCAAGTTCTGCAAAAGAAGAAGAATGAACTTAGATTAAAGCCAAATAAAATTAGAGATCAAAAATTTCAACTCAAAGAAGAAGGAAGATTCATTTATTACCGTAAAAATTGATTGTGAAAGAAATACCTAAAGCAAGGTTTGATCGAGTAACTTTCTCATGGAAAAAAATCTGACGATGGGAGAAAAGAGAAGAAGCGTTATTTTGAATATTATATTACTTTTTACTGTATTCTTTTTAACCAACGGACCAAATACTCTTGCTCATTCGTCACTACTGATTTTAAAATTCAAAAAATATTTGCAACTTACAAATTAAAATTTAAGTCTCATTTAACAGTATTTTCTTTTATAAATATATTCTAATTCTTTTGTATACATTAGTGTATCATAAGAGTTAAAAAAATTATAACAATTTTATAAAAAATAATTACACTTATAAATTTTTAATTTCTTAATTTAATAAATATTAAAGAATTATATTTTTATTATTATATAATTTCTATACCTACACTTTTAATATATATCTGTAGGTAAGTAATATTTCTACTCATAGTTTTAAATTTGTCATAACAATAAATAGTGATAGAATAAAATTTTGTAGGTATATAAAGTTTATACCTATAGTTTTAATAAATGTCACTAAAAATATCTGTAGGTATATGATAATGTTTTTTTAGTGTCAAAGCCATCTCTCCCAAGACAGGGTCCCAATCCCCACTGGTAGAGGATGAGAGGAAGTGTAAGAAATCAATGCTCTCCCATTTTCCGAAACTCTCTCTTCCAGAGCAAAAAAAAAAAAAAAAACCAAAAAACGTCTGTGCCTTCCCTCATTCCATGTACCAACCCCCTTCTAGAGAGCTTCTCCCTCCTTGCTTTTTTTTTTTCTCCCTTTCTCCTTCCGCCCCCTCTCTCCGTTAGTACCTCTCCGCCTTTTTTTTTTGAGTTGATTCCTTTTAGTTAGTTTTTCTTTTCTATTAATTTGTTAATTTTGTTTTAGTTAGTTAATTTCGTTTTTTCTTTCTAAAAATTTTGTTTTTCCCTCTTTTATCGTTTTTCCAGTTTTTTTTTTTATTTTCTTTTCTTTCTTTTCTTCTTTTTTTCCTTTTTTATTCTTCATTTACTACTTTTTTATTTTTCATTTTTCTCTTTTATTATTATTAATTTTTTATTATCATTCTGTTTGGTTATTTATTTAGCTTTTTAATTTCTATTCTTAAAATTTTAGATCTTGTTTTTAACTTTTCTATTATATTACCTTTTTTTTTGTTTTTATTGTCATTTTTTTATTTTTTTGTTTTATTATATTTTTGATTTTTTTTTTTATTTTTTTCTTTCTTTCTTTTATATGTTTATATATATATATATATATATATATATATATATATTAATTTTTTTTTTTCAGATTTTATCTCTTTTTTTAGTTAATTCTGTTTTCCGTTTTTTTATTTTATTTTTATTTTTATTATATTATTTTTTTTCTTTTCATGCTATTTTTGGTTTTTTATATTATTCTGGTTTTCTATTTTTAACTTTAAATTAATTTTAAAATGGAGTTTCGGACATAATTGAGTGTTTACAGGTACATCGTACTTTTATTGTTATTGAATCAAAACCAAGTTTTTTGTATGTGAAATGTCTTAATCATGTGTATGGTTGTCCATGAAAAATGCAAGCAATCAAATAAAATAGAATATATAAATGACTTGTAACAAAATGGGCCAAATAACACACATGCGTCAATGTATCACTTTCTCAAGATCATAACAAACTTGACTCAGATTTCATATGTCCATGATTTTATGTATGAAGTATAATCAAGTATATATTTATTATAAAATATAATATGTTAAACTAATGAAATTTTAATTGTTTTTGTTTAAGCATGGTAAATCAAGAACCCGTTGTATCCATATCTTTGATACAAGAAATACAAAGTTAGTATGGATATAAAATTTTATGTAGGAAAACATGGATTGTCAAACAGAAAGCGATTGTTCGTGTTTTTGGTGATTGGGATGAGTTTTATGCAACATTAACAAGGTGGTTACATTATATGATTAATTTTTCCTCATAATCAGTATATAAAGTTGAAACAATTGAAATTGTTATTGATAACTGGTATTAAAAGTTTTTTCGATTGTTTTGGACATTTAAGCAGTGTTGTGAAACTTTCAAATATTGCAAGCCATTGATTCAAATTGATAGAATTTTGCTATATAGAAAATATAAAGGTACATTATGAATAGCAATAACTCAAGACGGTAATAATTTTGTATTACCGATTGCATTTGCTATTGTAGAGGGTGAGACTTTGGAGGTATGAAGTTGGTTTCTAACCTTGTTACGTGAGCACGTGACACAAAGGAATGAGATTTTTCTTATTTTAGACCGACACCAAGGCATCAAATCTGCTGTGAACAATCAACAATTGTGATGACAACCTCCACATGCTTATCATGTGTACTGTATTTCAAACATTACAAGTAATTTTAATCATCGTTTCAAGAATAAAAAATTGAAGCAAAAATTGCTTAAATTAGGTATGTGTTATGTTTACGATATCTTGCATTATTAATAACATTCAATGAATATTTTGTTAATGACGTTGTTAAACCTTGACAAGTTACACACCATGCAAACATATATTTGACGAAAAGTTAGAAAAGTTTAAACAAAGAAGTCCTAAGATTGCTAGATGGATTGATAACATCTCAAAGGAAAATTGGAGTCTGGCTTATGATCAACATGGTAGACGATATGGGAACATGATCAAAAATTTGGCAGAGTTGATCAATAAAATTTTGAAAGGTGGCTGTAATCTCCCAATTACAACTCTTATTAAATGTACGTATAGTAGTCTGGTTAAATATTTTGTACAAAAGGGTGCAGCTGCTAAGGTAAAACTTAACTCAGATCAACGATATTATGGTAAACTAATGGATTGCATTAGAAAAAAAATCAAGAAGAAACATGTTCTCATCAGGTGCAAAGATATGACATACAATCTTCATGTTTTAAGGTTGAAGAAGCATTCAACCTCGACACACAATATAGTGGTAACAAATGAGTTCTAAGTTTGCCACACGGATATTGTCAGTGTGGTAAATTTCAATTGTTCAAATATCCATGCTCTCATATTATCGATGCATGTACTGTTATTAGTATGAACTTTTACCATTTTGTGGATCTAGTTTATACGGTAAAAAATGTTGTTAATGAATATTCAAGTGAATGAGCCAAATGAGGAGAGATGGCAGGGAAAAGGTCAGCCAAAGTCTACACGTATAAGAAATGAAATGGATTAGGTTGAATCACAATCAAGACAACAATGTCATCTCTATAGAGAAGTTAGTTATAATCAATCTCGATGTACATGTAGATGATAAGGACAAAACAATAGTTAATGATGATGTAAAGAATGATCGATGTTTTCCATCTTAATCATGGTTGTTCAAATTACATTAGCATTTTAATGAGTTTAATCCATTGTTAATGTTCCTTATGTTATTGTGACAACAATTTGTTCTCACAAAAAATCATTCAATTATCATAATATATTTATCAATAAAATCCAGCATAATAATCTAAACAAAACAATTAATAACTAAATATAAAGTTTACCATAATAGTCCAAACAAAGTAGTTAAACACATGAAGTAGTCAAAGATATAAAACATTAAAGACGTAAAAATAAAAGAGTCCATAAATACAAACCAAAGATAAAAACTAATCATCATCAACGTCTTTATCTCTCAGATCTTCTTGGATTGCGACGATGATGTTGTGTGACATCAAGCTGAGGATTATCAATCCAAGCACCATCATAGAATGCAACTGGCAAGTCTGCATTTAAGTCGATTCCTTGACCACTAAAATCTTAAAATATATTTGGACTATGCACATATGTGTGCATGAGCAGAGGTGGTGTGATCATCATGAAATTAAACAAAGATGACATATAAAAACTTCTATCAATACCAAGATCTAGGAGATGGAAGATCAGATGATGTAAAACGAGAAAATGTTGACGATTCTCTTCCACCCTAAAACGAAGGATCTCCTAATTGAAATGATTATAGTTCGCCTTTAGATAATGTGATGTGATAAAGATATCATTAAATTTTCTTCAACAAATTATACAAAAATTATAACTATTAATAAATTAATAAATAATAATTAATTAAATCATCCCATTATAATTTTCTTTAACTACATTGTTATTATAACTATAATTATCAAATATATTTTAATTAAATATAGTAAAAATCAAAATATTAACTTAAAATTAATAAATATATTTTAATTTAATATATATAATAAATTATAAAATATTATATTTTGATAGTTAATCAATAATCAAATTTAATTAATGCATAATATAAATTAAGTATAATTATATAAAATATAATATAATTTAAAATATACTATAATTTAAATATTATTATATAAAATATAATATAATTTAGATAATATTATTTAACATATAATAAAATATAAACATTAATTTAATATGTAATCACTAAAAAAATTTACCTTAATAATAAAATATACTAAATATAATATAATATAATTTAAACATTATTATTTATAATATATTATAATAAAATTTAAACATATAATAAAATATAAGATCATTTAAATATTTATATTTTAAATATAATATAATATAATCTTAACATTATTATTTAAGATATAATAAAATATAAATGTTAATTTTATTATAATCAATTAAAAAATATTAAATTTTTAATATTTAATCGATAATAAAATATAATATAATTTAAATATTAATATTAAAAATATAATATAATCTAAATATTATTATTTAAAATATATTAAAATATAAAATTTAATTTAGTATATTAAACATAATTATATTTTAATATAATAATATTATAATAAAATATAAAAAATTTAACATAATAAACTAATCGTATATATATTTTTATTAATTTTTTATTATAATACTATTTTTAAAATTAATTTACGTATATATGTATAATTTTTTTCCATGTAAATGTATTAACTTATAATTTATGTGTATATATATATATATATTTTAAATATATTAAAATTTATTATTTTATAAAAAATTATTTAAAATACTGATTAAATATTATTATATATTTTTAACAAAATTTTAATATTTAACTAATTAAATTTAATTTAGATAAAAATAATATTAATTTTATATATATATTATTTAATTTTAAATATATTTAATTTTATTAACTTATAATAAATTTTATTTAACACTATCATTTATTTTAACGTTATAAACTTAATGTTATACTAAAAAAAATTAATTAAACATTATCAGTCATTTTAATGTTATAATTTTATAATATCATATAAATTTTAAAAATTGATTATCATTTTTAGATTTAAACATAAATAAATTATACTAAAATTTAATTATTAATTTAATTTTATAAAATTTATAATTAATTCAAAGTATTATTAATAAATATTATTTTAATAATTATTAAAAATTTACTTATTTACATTATAAACACTAAATAATCTAAATTAATATATATTTAATTTATTATAAATATAATTTAATTTATATTAAATATTTTAACAAAATTAAATACATCCTTATTTCTTATTTATTCATTTCTCTTTTTTTATCTTTCTTCTTTCACTTTCTTCTCTTCTTACTAATTATTAATGCCATACTTAAAATTTTTATACTTAAAATTTTAACATAAAAGGTTAATATAATATTTTTTATACCACTGTTACACATTTTACATTTGAACTACTATAATCACGAGTTCATGGTGAATAATAGGAAACAACCAATTATACATGTGGCTGACCACCAAAGTTGCAAGCCAGTGAAATTGATTTGAGGGCACATGAACCGTTAACTTGTTTGAAAGCATCTGTGGTACATATTGAAGAGAAAATACATTGACCTAAGAACTGCACAAGCTGTTACTGCTTTGAAGATACTTATAGTACATCTTAGAAAAAAACCACCCGCAAAATCTGCAGTGCAAGATCTATTACTTATCTTGCAATACAAAAATATAAAATTTATAATACATTTTCAAATATTTTTACTATTTATAACACATTCTTATTATATTAACTTTCATTAAATATGTTGCATGTATGAAATATGCAATTATCACGTTAAATTGTTATATAATATATTTATATAAAAATTTTATTTTAATTTTTACTATAACGGAAAACATCCGAATCTTTTGACGACGCACGTGAAGAGAAGATACTAGAAGGTGGGGCGTTGGTGAGAGGTACCACAGCAGACCAACCTCCTAATCCATCATGAAATGGGATCTGCTGCGTGATTTTTCCTGCTATTTCTTCTAATGCAATTTCTTCACGTAGGTTATGCGGTGCCAAAATCTAATAGTCCTCTTATTTTATTCTTGTTGTACATTATCACCTAGTTGTATTTTAAAATTTAAGTTTATTTTTTATTTTAATTAAAATCAAAATAAAAAATAATTTTTATCAGTTTTAAATTATCTTTATTTTATACACATTTCAGATAAAGTTATTTTTTCGATAAAAAAAAGGTGTGTTAGAATTATTTTTTTCTTAAAATATCCTAAATTCTTTTTTACCTACCATGTGACAATTTTCACTTTTTCTTTGATACCCACTCTCTCATGTAACAAATTTTTTATTCCTTTCTTGGTTGGCCAATCATGTACCGGAAAATATTCACCGGAAAACAAGTAAGACTCTCTCTCTCTCATTGACTAACCATGCATCATCACACACACTAAAAATCAAATTAACAATCCACATTCCTTTCTTTCACTCGTATACAAGGGCGACGTATTCACTCACCCAGGACACAAGTCATCACCTAGCCTCTCTTCCACTGCATCCATCACTCTTATTGAGGAGCAAGGACCGGCATTTTCTCTTATTCTCTCATATTCTGGTCAAAGACCCCATGGCTCTCAATTTCCTCAAGGCAACCTCTCCAACACAATCTACTTACTCCTGGGTCTCTGTCTCTCTCACATACTCGCTGCTAGGCTCCCATCTCTCCCATTCCCAAAAACGCCGATCCATCACTCTCTCTCGGTCTCTCCACAAAGAAGCAAAATTCACTTTCCTCCTTCACACAAAATTCTCTCTCGTCCTCACACAGCACTTTCTCCCGGCCCTTAAACTCTCATTCTTCTCACACATCACAGCAAGGGATTTTGTGCCCAGCAGCATTACACATACAACAGCACTAAACTCCATCTCTCTCCCGCATCTCTCCTCACAACAACGACCCTGGACATGCTCGAGTCCTGAGAGAAATCTTCAATCACGATTTTCCACTCCCCTGATCCTCGCACGTTCCATCAACCGCAGCTTCCCCTGGACATACTCTCATCCATCACTCTCTCTCTCATGGTTATGGTTAAAGTAGAGAATAAAGACGGGAACATGCCTAAATTAAAAAACTAAAAAAATTAAGAGACTAACATAAAAAATTCATATAATTATAAGGATAAAAATTTTGAATTCTGACCATATACAAGCAAAGATAGACATTAATAATAATTTTGAGTTATTATGGGAATGTTGTGATCGCACAACCCCAATACAGCAAGTTCTTATTTATAATTTAAGTTTTGCTTAAAAATGATATTTCTAAATATAAAATGAACATGAAAAATATTTTGTAACTATCTCAGCATTATCATAATGAGAAAAAAACTAAAAGAAAATATCTTAAGCTTTGTCAATTTAATATATCTTATCATTTTAATACTGTGTGCTATGTTTCATTAATTTTGTTTTTAAAATATAATTCTTATTTATTTAAAATTTTAAAACATAAATAATTATTTTTTAAAAATAATCAAACATGTTATAAATCCATACTCCGTTATACTTCTTCTTAACGAAACAGTAGAGACAAAATAAATTATTAAGGTATTTAAAATATGAACTAGGATGCGATTTGAATAGGAGAAAATATATTTTATGAACTAGGATGCGATTTGAATAGGAGAAAATATATTTTTACTTCCACAAGAATTACATGAGAACCAAAAATAAAGGAAGCCTAATGATTTATATATAGACAAAAGTTATTTTTTCACCGTAAAAAAAATTAACAAGTAAACCACTAAGATTTTGTTGGATTTTTTGTTTCTAAGATCATGTTTTGTTATTGAGCCTCTTATTTAAAACCAAATCCTAGAGTACCGTGCATGTTAGCTTAAATTGTTTTTTTTCTCTCCATTAGTATTTCTAGTTATTTATTTTGATCTCTCTGATCTTTTAAACTTTATGAGTCAGTCACTCGAAAAAGAAGTTGCTTCCCCAATGATTCTTCTATTACATTACCATTTAATCCTGCCACTAATATCACTTGGAGTAACACGTTCATTAAACGTGACCGATATAGCATGTCCATGTGTGCCACTGGCCATGTGTTTCATCAATACGATGTGATTTTTTTGGGGACAAAGAATTGACACTCCTATCTTAGAATATTAAGATGACACTCAAAGTTCTTAAATATCTAAAGCTGCTACGTAAATCTTCATTTGAGAATCTCAGTTTAATATTTGGAGATTGATAACAATATATTTTAGGTCAAGGGAAAGGATTTGATATAGATTTAATTAAGTTGATCTTAGATGCTGTAAATATCCCTGTGATACTTACAAGTAGTGGTGACGGTGCTCTAAACACTGTTGGGTTTATTTTTCTTCCTATGTAATTAGCCCAACAAATTAGGGCCCATTCTAATCCATTTATTTTTCTCCCAATGTGATAGCAGATGGCAAGGGAGGAGTGTGAATGTGTAAGATCAATTTGATTCACCCAAAAAGAGAGAGACACAGCCGCACAAAAAGGAGAGAAAAGAGAAAAAAGTTCCATCCGACCTAACTCTGATCTGTTGCCGATCGCCGGAGATCCCACCGTTGGATCGTCACGATATTTGAACAGAAGCTTCCTGATTCATCAAGGAAGGTTTTGACCGTTGGGATTTGGATTTAGAGGCCTGGAAGTCAGTGCGTCGTTCCCAGGCAGATTGTGAAAAATCCTGTGGTATCCCTCTTCTTTTGTTTTTGAGTATTCCATATATCTTGATGTTCACTTCCAAGATTATGATGATTGTTGTTGTATTCCTCTAGTATTATCTAGAGAAGACTTTGTATTGCTCTCTGGTGGTTAGTGAATTTAAGTGGCACTAGGTGTCCCGTGGTTTTTACCCGTTTTTGGAGTTTTTCCACGCTAAAATTTGTGTGTTCTTGTTGTGTGTTGGATTGCCTTCATACCTGCATTCTTGGGACTGTTTTGGGGCTGTTATAGGGCTGACATAAGTTGGTTTATAATTTGGTAGATTTATCCTAGTTGTTTGAATCCTAATAGATTCAAACAGGTAGAGCAAGATTTTCCTTGACCAATAAAGTGGTATCAGAGCAAGGTTCTTGTTTGGGAATAAATCTGTTTGAACGATGGAAACTAATACAACTAGGATGGTTAATTTGAATGGTTCAAATTATCATATTTGGAGAGGAAAAATGGAAGATCTCCTTTATGTTAAAGATTACTACTTGCCTGTATTTTCTGTTGAGAAACCTGAGAATAAAACAGAAGCAGAGTGGACCATCTTGCATAGACAGGTTTGTGGGTATATCAGGCAATGGGTTGATGATAATGTCTTGAACCATATTAGTGGGGAGACACATGCTCGTACGCTTTGGAACAAACTTGAACAACTATATGCTCGAAAAACTGGGAATAATAAATTGTTCTTGATCAAGCAAATGATGAGATTGAAGTATCTTGATGGCTCTCTATCATCACGATCACTTGAATGCGTTTCGGGGTATTATAAATCAGCTTTCAGGTATGGGTATCAAGTTTGAAGACGAGATTCAAGGCTTATGGCTTCTTGGTACACTGCAGATTCTTGGGAGACTTTTTAGGACATCTTTGTGCAACTGCGAGATGGTATTATCACCATGGAATTGGCTAAGGCGGTGTGCGAATGAAGAAATGAGAAGAAAGTCACAAGGTTCTTCTTCACGGTCGGATGTCTTAGTCACGAAGAGGCGGGGAGAATTCAAAGTAAAGGCCCAAGCAATAGAGGTAACCATGAAACGGTTCGAGAAAAGGAAAACTTGCTGATGTTGAGTGTTTTCACTGTCACAGAAAAGGACACACTATACGATACTGTAGACAATTGAAAAAGGAGAACAAGAAGAAAAACTACAACAACCAGAAGAACAATCACAAGAAAGATGATGATGAGGGTGACAAGACTGAAGTAAATACTACCACAGATGAGTTCTTTGTTTGTTGTGATTATGATATGGTTAATCTTGCTCATGATGATTCAAGTTGGATTCTTGATAGTGGAGCTTCGTGTCATGTTGTAACACGAAAGGATTATTATTCATCTTACACTGCAGGTGATTCTGGTGTTGTCAGGATGGGTAATGCTGGGTTATCAAAGGTCGTTGGTATTGGAGATGTTCGCTTGAAGTTTGACACTGGGATGGAATTGATTTTGCATAATGCAAAACATGTCCCAGATATGAGACTCAATATTATCTCCACAAGTCTTCTTGATGAAGATGGTTATTACAATAACTTTGGTAATGGTTTATGGAAACTAACTCTCGGATCCTTGATTGTGGCAAGAGGTAAAAAGGAGTCAAAGTTATATGTGACACATCCGAAGATCTCCAAAAGCATTGTCAATGTTGTAGACAATGATGATATGACCAAATGACACAAAAGACTTGGTCACATGAGTGAAAAAGGGATGTCTATTCTTTCAAAGAAGAATGTGTTATCTGGTGTGCATGCTATTAACTTGAAGAAATGTTCTCATTGTTTGGCAGGAAAGCAAACCAGAGTTGCCTTTAGAAGTCGTTCTCCCTTCAGAATGGAGAACAAACTTGATCTTGTACATTCTGATGTTTGTGGTCCGATGAAGACTAAAACACTCGGTGGATGTTCCTATTTTGTCACTTTCATTGATGATCATTCAAGGAAGGTGTGGGTCTACACCTTGAAGACTAAAGATCAAGTGCTGGATGTGTTTAAGTAGTTTCATGTTTTGGTTGAGAGGCAGACAGGGAAGAAACTCAAATGTATTCGAACAGACAATGGAGGTGAATACATTGGCTCCTTTGATACTTATTGTAGAGAGCATGGAATTCAACACCAGAAGACTCCTCCGAAGACACCCCAGTTAAATGGCCTAGCAGAAAGGATGAATAGAACGTTGATTGAGAGAGTCAGATGTTTGCTTTCACATGCAGGGTTGCCTGCATCCTTTTGGGGTGAAGCTTTGAATACAGCGGTACATGTTATTAATCTAACTCCTTGCGTTCCTTTGAATTTTGATGTTCCAGACAGGGTTTGGAGTGGCAAAGATGTTTCATACCGTCACTTACGAGTCTTTGGATGCAAGGCGTTCGTACATATTCCCAAAGATGAAAGATCAAAGCTTGACATGAAGACTAAGCCATGTGTATTCCTCGGTTATGGTCAAGATGAATTTGGGTACAGGTTGTATGATTCAATTCAAAAGAAACTTGTTCGAAGCTGAGATGTAGTGTTTGAGGAAGATCAAACTATGAAAGATGTTGAGAAAGCCAATGTAGAGATAGTCCCTCAACATAATGGTGATCCTATTGATTTGGATCCAGTTCCTCCTGAACATGTTGACTCACAGTTAAGAGATGATGCCCAGAATGAAGAAGAGCGAAGTCTTGGTGAGTTAGATGCTGATGTTGATGCAGAGGAGGTTGATGTTAATGCTCTAGAGCAACCAGAGGTAGATGAAAATGTTCATCCTGAGTTACCTGTACCAGATGTGCCACCGTTCGTTCCACTTAGGCGGTCTACTAGAGATCGTCATTCGTCCACACGTCATTTTGCAGATGAGTATGTATTACTTGCGATGGGGAGAGCAGAGAGCTTTGCGAAGCTATGGAGGATGAGCACAAGAAAGAGTGGGTTGAGGCCATGCAAGATGAAATGGCTTCCTTGCATGAAAATAATACGTTTGAGTTGGTAAAATTGCCTAAAGGCAAGAGAGTTTTGAAAAACAAGTGGGTTTTCAAATTGAAGACTGAAGAGCATACTTCTAGACCCAGATACAAAGCCAGATTGGTGGTTAAAGGTTTCAGTCAGAAAAAGGGTATTGATTTTGATGAGATCTTCTCTCCGGTCGTGAAGATGGGGTCGATTCGGGTTGTTCTTGGTTTAGCGGCTAGCCTTGATCTTGAGGTTGAGCAAATGGATGTCAAATGACTTTCCTTCACGGTGATTTAGATAAGGAAATCTACATGGAGCAACTTTGAAGGTTTTCGGTCAAGGGGAAGGAAGATTATGTGTGCAGACTTGAAGAGTTTATATGGTTTGAAGCAAGCGCCAAGGCGGTGGTACAAAGAAATTTGAGTCAGTCATAGGGAAACAAGGATCCGAAAGACTTCTTCAGATCACTGCGTTTTCTTTCAGAGGTTTGGTGATGATGATTTCATCATCTTAATGCTATATGTTGATGATATGCTGATTATTGGCAAGAACATTGGAAGAATTGTCCAATTAAAGAAAAAATTTGAGCAAATATTTTGCTATGAAAGACTTGGGGCCAGCAAAACAGATCCTTGGCATACGAATTACACGAGATAGACATGCCAAGAAGTTGCATATATCACAAGAAGCGGTACATTGAGAAGGTGCTTGCGAGGTTCAACATGAATAAAGCTAAAGTGGTTAGTTCTCCTCTTACTACCAACTTTAAGCTAACTGATAAAGATTGCCCTACTACAGAAAGGGAGATTGAAGAGATGGATAGAGTTCGATATGCCTCAGCGGTTGGTAGTTTGATGTACGCTATGGTTTGTACAAGGCCTGATTTAGCTCATGCTGTAGGTGTTGTCAGTCGGTTTATGTCAAATCCTGGTAGGAAGCATTGGGAAGCTGTTAAATGGATATTTAGATATTTGCGTGGTACTTCCAAATTGGGTATCACATTTGGAAATGAGCAACCGATTCTCATTGGATACACAGATTCTGACATGGCTGGGAATAAAGACAATATGAAATCCACGGATATTTGATGACCTTTGCGGGAGTTGTTTCATGGCAATCAAGATTGCGAAGTGTGTGGCCTTGTCTATTTGAGGCTGAGTTTATGGCTGCAACAGAAGCTGGTAAAGAAATGTTGTGGTTGAAACGTTTTTTGCAGGAGCTTGGATTCACACAAAAACGGTATGTGGTTTTTTGTGATAATCAAAGTGCTATTCACCTTGCTAAGAATTCGATGTTTCACAAAAGAACAAAACATATTAATGTCCGTTATCATTGGATTAGAGATGCCATTGAAGATGGTATGTTTGAACTTGATAAAGTTCATACAAATGATAATGCCTCCGATATGTTGACAAAGGCTCTACCAAGAGAAAAGGTGAAGGTTTGTTGCTCGATCGTCGGAATGGCGAAATCATCCTCATAGGCAGAAAAATAGGGGGAGATTTGTTAGGTTTATTTTTCTTCCTATGTAATTAGCCCAACAAATTAGGGCCCATTCTGGCCCATTTATTTTTCTCCCAATGTGATAGCAGATGGCAAGGGAGGAGTGTGAATGTGTAAGGTCAATTTGATTCACCCAAAAAGAGAGAGAGACAGCCGCACAAAAAGGAGAGAAAAGAGAGAAAAGTTCCATCCGACCTAACTCTGATCTGTTGCCGATCGTCGGAGATCCCACCGTTGGATCGTCACGATATTTGAACAGAAGCTTCCTGATTCATCAAGGAAGGTTTTGACCGCTGGGATTTGGATTTAAAGGCCTGGAAGTCAGTGCGTCGTTCCCAGGCAGATTGTGAAAAATCCTGTGGTATCCCTCTTCTTTTGTTTTTGAGTATTCCATATATCTTGATGTTCACTTTCAAGATTATGATGATTGTTGTTGTATTCCTCTAGTATTATCTAGAGAAGACTTTGTATTGCTCTCTGGTGGTTAGTGAATTTAAGTGGCACTAGATGTCCCGTGGTTTTTACCCGTTTTTGGGGTTTTTCCACGCTAAAATTTGTGTGTTCTTGTTGTGTGTTGGATTGCCTTCATACCTGCATTCTTGGGACTGTTTTGGGGCTGTTATAGGGCTGACATAAGTTGGTTTATAATTTGGTAGATTTATCCTAGTTGTTTGAATCCTAATAGATTCAAACAGGTAGAGCAAGATTTTCTTTGACCAATAAACACTTCTAAGAGGTGTTTGCTAAAGCAAATGCATCAGCTGCACCTGATGGTGCCATTTTTCATAGGAAGGAGGTATGACTATTGTTTTATTATATTCCTACTGGTGGTCATAAAATTCTATCTTTACATGAGTCAAACCACTGTTTTAGATTCCCTAATTTTGTTTTCATAATGAATTGGAGAGGGAAACTTAATTATAACCTTTTTTAAACAAAACCATGACATACAAAACAGCCTTCTCGATCTTCACTTTTCTTTTTCTATTTATTTTCTTCGGGTTTGGAACAGTGAACCACACTAGAGTAAACAGAGATGATACTTTTGCTGTCTAATTTCACTTGGACAAGAAAGGAACAAAAAGGATACTATATGAATTAAAAGCACCACTAATGTTTTATCTCTAATTTATAGTTCACACCCAAAGTATCTCCAACAAGAAGCACAAAATCACGAAGAAATAAAATGTGCATATTTGTTTATGTGTTGTTTTGCAACCAACATAATCATAGATTTGTTCCTTATGTCAATTATATTTTTCTCCAGCAGTCAAACGAGCAAGCCACATAAACTGATATATATAATTAAGGAGAAGACTAACCAGATGTATGTAGAAAATTGAGCAAGCTTGATTGACTAAAAGGTGTAGTTTTCCCAAAGGAGGAGGCATTCTGCCCTAAAGCATAAAATCCTGGAAAAAAAGGGTGCAGAGGAATAAAGCTCAACTCTAATGATTTACTTATGGAGGTATAAACACACCTTGCACGAAAATTAACATAAGATCCAGAAATTAGACGTGTATGCCATCTTATTGTGATCAGAAGTTTTCTTTTGTAGGTTGGAACAAAATTATTTGGTCCTTTGTACAATGAACTGCCAAAACTATCAAACTACTCGACAGGCATGGCACACTGATAGCTGTGCATCAATTGATGACAGAATCAAAACAATATTATATATATACAGATATTGTTATCAGGATATAAATTAAAATTATTCCTTTACCTTGTTATGTTAATTATCGATTATCATAAACAAGTGCAAAGACTATAATTAGAAAGTGTAAACTTTATCTCTAATGTGTTGATAAGGTCATAGGAATTTTCAGCATATATCTTCAATTCCAGGTTTGACATAAATAATATCTAGGGTTGGATATATACTTAAATATACATATCGAGTGCATTTTGATGAGGTCTTAACTGCTGTTGATATTTTGGTTGAAATTTAAAGGGTTGTTATTAGCATAGATGATGGATACATATTCCTTGTGTGTATATTGCTAATGACAGGGTAACAAATAGAAGGCTAACAACTACAAAGTGTATTGGCACTAACTCATATCATCAAAAGGTCAAGAATTAAATCCAAATCAATAATAATCTTGTTCTAATTATTCATAAATTCAAATGCCTTTTTAAGATGAATAAAAACCTTTCCTATTATGTTTCTGTGTACCTGTTACCCAAGAAATTAACACAAGGGTTCCTTGTGTATTATTCGTATTTTACACTTATCAGGCTGGTGCATAAATAATTTTTTTTCACTCCCCGAAATCAAATGAATTTGTCAAGCCTGTGTTTCAAAAAAAACACAATAATAAACAAGTTCTATGGATAACATACAAGTGCACATGGATTCTTGCTAGATGTGGTGAGAATTCAAAACGAAATACACAATGTCACTCGCTCGTTGCTATGAAATTTTCTTTACTTTAAACACACAGTTTTTGTTGTGCGAGGTTGTGGGTACTTTTCAATGATTCGACTAAAGTTTTTATATATGTTGTTAACCAAAAGAAAGCTAGGGTTTATATATAATCACACATTTAAAGATGTGGGTCTCTCTCGTCATTAGAACGATTACAGTTGAGACCTTTTTCCAACGCTATGAATAGAAGTAACTTCATTTTCAGAGTTCAAACAAACAACGGAGGAAGAAATGGAAAAATATTGCAATAACGGAGCTTGAAGAGGGAAACAGAAGGTGATAATGAAAGTGAAATGATATCAACGACAGAGGTAATGGAGAGCGAAACGATGTCAACCGCGGCAGCACTAAGGGACAACATCAAGAAATTGAAGAGTTTGGAAAATAATTTTAGAGAAGAGCAATTATCGAGTGAAGGAAATTTTTTTTGGTTCAGAATCTACATCGGATATTTATTATAACCGACGCGGATAAAATTTATTATATCGGTTCAATTTTTAATGGATGTAAAATAATTTTTGTTATAAAATAATCGATAAAAATAAATTATCTTTTTAATTATAAAAATATCACCGTATAATAATTTATATGATCCTCTGGCAACAGAAGTAAAAGTTGTTCTAAAATCCTTACTTTGTAATAATGTAACAAATATTGCTTTGAGCATGCACCTTGAGGTACAAAGGCAGATCAAAGTGCCAATTCACACTCAACACATTTTCAAGGTAATTTAGTTCTCATAAATAATGTAACAAAATGAAAATGACAACGGATAAGAAATCCCTTCTTTAATGAGTTATTTTCTATCTTTTGGCTAACAGATAATAAACGACCAAGTTCAAGATTGTTAAAGAAGGATTAGAAAGGTGGAAAGCCTAGGTCCATGTTTTAGAGAATTTTATCTCGGAAGCTGTCGCAACTTAAATCGAGTTGACGAATTGTTAAATATAATTATGTTTAAAATGATAAAAATTATCAACCTGTCATTAAATCTTATTTTTAAGAAAATAAAATTGAAAAAACTTTAATAAAGTTAAGGTTCATGACTCAATTATAAGTAGAAAAGGTACACAACACTTTATTTTGTATGTTTTAAAAAACAGTATCTAAAATTAAATGTATAATTTTTAAATAATTTTAATTAAAAATTTATTTAATTAATTTTAATATAAAAATTAAATATTTAAATTATTTATATATACAAAAGAATAAAACAAATATATATAAAGAATAATCTAACAGAAATTTTTAATGCTATCCTTAGATATTTTTAATGTAATGAAAAATTTATGTAATTTAACAAGAAGATAAATTGATAAAATAAGTAAAAAATATCTTGAAATTTTTTTTTTGAAAATTAATTTTAAAAATATAATTTCATTTTTAGCATAAATTTGATGATTTAATAATTTGAGGAAGAAATTTTGCTAGAGAAGGAAATTTATTTAGAATTAAATTTTGAAAATAAATTTGTAAAAGAATTAATTTTAATTATAAAATATTTTTAATTTTTAATTTTTAATTATTAATATTTTAAATTTATATATGCATAGAGTTTAAGTTAAATATAGTGATGCATTGTAAATTTTTATAATTTAAAAAAATATAAATAATGAAAAGGATCACACATCCATATCTTAAGGTTGAAATTTAAAGGTGAAATTATTTTTTAATTAATTTAAAATATATAATTTTTATATTAAAAAATTTAAATCAATATATATTCAATAAATTTTTTACAATTTCAAAAAATACAAATGATAAAGAAGATTATATATTATTTATTATCATTATTAATATTCCTGTAAATATTATCATCATTTTTCATTTAATCAAATATTAAGTTTTTACTTGGATTATTTATTTATATTTTATCTTTTTTTAATTTTATATACTAAAAAAATAAAATTTGAAAAACTAGATAAAAGAATGATTGAAAATATTTGAATGTGAAATTTATTTATTTATTATATTTATTTAATATTTTATTATTTATTTAATTTAAAATATTTTATGATATTTTTATATAACATTTTTATTTTTATTTCTTTTGCTATATATATATTATTTATCCTTTTTAAAAATATTTTATACTTTTTTACTACTACTATTATTTATTTATTTTATTAAATATGAAAGGGACACGTTGCTTTTCTTTATATATATATATATATATATATATATATATATATATATATATATATATATATATATGTATGTATGTATTAAAATTTAAAAAACGTGCATAAAGTAAGTCAACATAACTTTTGCTTACAAATGATCACTATTAATCACTATTACATTAGTAGAAGAAATTTCAAAAAAATGGAATAATATAGATAAAAAATGTTGCAGATAATTAAGAGGATAAAATTTTTTGATAATAAATTAATTATTTTAATGGATAATTTTAAAAATTAGTGGCCAAATTTCAAAAGTGAGAGATGACTAAGAACTGAATAATCAATAAGAAAAGAAAGGTAGGTGAAAAAACATAGAAGAAGGGAGTTTTACCAACAAACAAAAAATATCTAAAAAAAATAGTTACAAAAAGTTAAGAGAGAACAAGAGGAAGAAGAAAAATTAAGAGAACAACAAGGGAAAAGCCAGAACTAGCATTGATGGAACATTCAGAGGTAAGTAATTTTATCCAATAAAATACGCGGACAGCTAGTAATATATACACAAATAAAACACTAATTTAGGGAGGAAATCATTAAACAATAACCAATGCATACATACATACATGAAGTTTTCTCTTTCTCTCTCATCGCATCATCATAGAGCATTTGTTTATCACTCTCCTTCTCCTTGCTTTGTCAACAGATGCAACCACCAAACCAATCTCCACTTGATCTCCTTCTCAGAGTTTAATTTTCTTACCCATTTCTCTCTCTCTCTTTGTATTTTCCTCCTTCTGTTAGCAATACCTTTTTTTCTGTATGTGTGCTTGTGAAAGTCTAAATAAGTTTTTCCTTAAATTTTTTCATTATTTATTTAATTGGTTCCCTTTTTTTAACTATTAATGTAAAGGTTTGAATGTTTTTAGGACCTACATGATCCACTGATCCATTACGTAACTACCGCGTCCAATTTATACCAGGGAGGTGCTAGCTTGTTTAAATAATAATAAAAAAAAGAAATTAAAAGTTAAATATTGCTTTTTCCCTGTGAAATATATATATATATATATATATATATATATATATATATATATATATATATATATATTGATTAGTATCTTAGTTTGGTTGTAATTTTTTCATTAAATATTTTTAGTTATAACTTTTTTTTTATCATTATCGTGTTGTATTTTTCTTATTATTATTATTAGCTTCTTTCGTATTATTTTTTATCTCATTTATATTTATCATCAATAGTTTTATTAGTATTTCTTAATCTAATCATTCTTATTTTATTTATTTATTATTATTATTATTATTTTCTATCTTACCTAATACTTTTAAAAAAAAAATAATAATACCAAAAGTTTAAATTTTGATTCAATTAATTTGATTTATTTTAAATAATTTAACTTTAGTATAAATAAGATAATTTAGATAAAATATCTGGTTAGTACATCTAACTTGTGAAATCTTAATAATTTTTAATTTAATTTATTTTTATTGTAAATAATTTAATTTAATAAAAATAATTTAAACAAATTATTTTGTTAATCAAATTTTTAAATTAGGAACAATTTGTAACTACTTGGTGTTATTAAATTTTCATATAATTTTATAATAAATTTGTTTAACAACAACATTAATCAATTGATAATTTTTTTTATAAATAATTGTGTAACTTTAAATTTTTTATTTATCAAAGAATACATAAGAGAAAAATTAAATTTTTAAATAATTTTTTAATAAAATTTAGAATTTATTTTAATTTTATCCATTAATTCAATAAATTATTTATTTAAAATTTTATTTATTAACTTAATTATTTATTTATTTTTTTATTCTAACATAAATTATTTATCTGTATTTTTTAAAAAATAAAATATTTTTAAAATTATCACTAATTTATACATATTGATTTTAAATAACTATATTAGAATAAATATGTTAAAGATAAGGTAAAATTAAGTTTTCACTCTTTGTTATAGATAAATTGATTCTTAAATTAATTTTAATTTTTTTAGAATATTTTAATTTTTTAAAAAATTTTAATTTAAAATAAAATTGATGATGATTTAATATTTTTTTTAAATTTAATGTTTTTAATTCTTCTGTTTTCCTATTAAGTTGGGAAGTAAATTATTACAAATTTATATTTAATTTTCTAAAACTTTGATCTTGATTGACCTCTTGAATCTTCATTGATACAAAGTTATGGAAATATATATATATATATATATATATATATATATATATATATGGAGAGAAAGGAGGGATCAAATTACTTTAAAAGTAACTTTGTTTAAAGTTACTTCATTTAATAACTTTTATATAAAATTATATTTTATCGATCCAACTATTGAATGAATAAATTATATTATATAGATTATTTTTGCAAAATTTTACAAAATTTAATTTTTTTTAATATTTTATTAAATAAATTCAAATTAACTGATAATACAAGAGGTATATTATACATTAATTTGAATTTATTTTTTGAGATATCAAATATTTTTTAAATTTTATAAAAAATTTCAAGGATAGTCTATATAATATAATTTATTCATTCAACGTTGAATTGATAAAATATAATTGTATATGAGGAGTTATTAAGAGGAGTAAATCTAAATAAAGTTACTTTTGGAGTAACTTGATCCCTCCTTTTATATATATATATATATATATATATATATACATATATGTATATATATATATACATATATATATATATACATATATATATATATACACATATATATATATATACATATATATATATATATACATATATATATATACATACATATATATATATATATACATATATACACATATATATATACATATATATATATATATACATATATATATATATATACATATATATATATATATATATACATATATATATATACATATATATATATATATAAATTGATGACATTAAATATTAAACTTTAACTCTTATACCAATGCAAAATTTACTAATCCAATCGTTGAATCGTGTTATAATATCTATCTAGTAGGTCATGTATATAACATTTTACACGTAAAATTTATTGATACTTCATCTCATAACTTTATTTTAACAATTCATATATTATTTAAGTATATATAAATATCAATAATTGAATAACATACCTACGGATTTTCAATTCTTTGAAATTTGAGATACATAACCTATTAGATATTATAACATGATTCAGTAGTTGCATTAGTAAATTTTGTATTGTATATAAAGTTATTAAGTTGGTATAAGCGTTAAAGTTTGACACGATGTCAACGATGAAGTCGAGGATAGTTGACATTAGGTGTTAAACTTTTATAACTTACACAATTTAATAACTTTATATAGAATGTAAAATTCACTAATCTAATCATTAAATTATGTTATAATATCTAGTAGATTATGTATATAAAATTTTTCAAAATTTGAAAACATGTAGTTAGGTTATTCAATTATTAATATTTAGATATATTTAAATAATATATAAGCCGTTAAAATAAAATCATAAGATAAATTATCTATCAATTTTTATTTTATTTAAAGATTTATATGGTTGAAATAAATTTTATATTTTATATAAAGGTTATTAAATTGATGTTAGTACTAAAATTTAACACTTGATATTAATAAATCCTAATATATATATATATATATATATATATATATATATATATATATATATATATATATATATATATAACTATGAAAAAGATTTACATAAAAAAGATAGTGTAGTGTAATAATCTAATTTTTCTGAAACTTTTTTTTTCGTATTTTTTTGTAATAAATATAGAAAAGATAAAATAATAGATTATTTATTTTAATAAAAAAAATTATATTTTATTAAAATGTTTAGAGATTGAAAATAAAAATACCAACACATTTGTGTCCAGATAATGCATTTACTCATTCTATATTATCTTTTTGTTTCATTCATTTACTAAAAAGTTAAATTAAGTTAAATACACAAAGTTGGATTCATGCATTCATTGAAGACGTTCACATTCTCCTTACAGCATGTAGCAATTGGAATTCACATTTCCCCTCGTTCTCTCTCTATGCCGTTTTTAGTTTATAGTACACTCACATAGCCAATATTCACTCTCGCTTTCTTACCCCGGACTTATTTTTACTAGGCACCACTACTAGACAAGATCCCAATATTCCCTTAAAAAAACACAAAGGAAAGGCACATGTTGATGTCCTCTCCCAACCTAGAATTTTTTTTCAATTTCACACATAACATCTAAATACTCAACGCATCCACACACACTCATGGGCACCCACACCCGCCCCCAACCCCCCGGCCCCCATATTCTCCTTCTTTGGCTTGATTTGGTTAGCTATCATACTCCACCATACATTCAAGTCTATTTCTCTCACATGGCCCCTTCTCTGGTCTACACACACTGCATCTATACACAGCAAGGCTCACTAGACTTTCCCACACAACATTCATCACACTCTCTCTACATCACATAATTCATCATAATATATGGTTTAAATACACATCATCATCATTCGTATTTTATTCTTACATTCATTATGATATATTCTTTGTTAATATACATATGGATAAAAAGTTACAATGCATTCTAAAATCCCTTTAATGACATAAAAGATGAAAAGAAGTGGGTTCAAGTGTATTATAGTAGAAACAAAGAAGAATCAAGGCCTCAAATCTTCTATGTATTTCGTCCTCTCTGAACTATGGTTACAGGTTTTTTGTGATTTGTTCCATGACCACCTGAATCATGCTAGCGGTGTTGGAGTTGACATGGACCTTGCGTTCAGTATAGGAGAGATTCATGGTCCAAATCAAGTTATCATCAGGAAGATATTGTTGTAATTTTCTTTCATCATGTATAACATATGTAAACACTTAATTATGTCCGAGGCTTTCGGTTGCTAAATTTATTAATTAACCCTAATTTAAGTGGATACAGAAAAATAGGCTAGCAGAAGAAAATGATAAAGCAGGAAGAAGTGAGCAAAAAGAAAAATGATAAAATAAAAAATCTGAAAATAAAAAACAAAAAAATATGAAAAGAAATTAAAAATTAAAAATCTGAAAACAAAAAAATTAAAAGAAAAAATAAAAATATAAAAAAATGAGCAAAATTAAAAATCTGAAACTAAAAATTAAAAGAAAAACAATAAAAATATGAAAAAGAAATGAGCAAAATTAAAAATCTGAAAACAAAAAATTAAAAGAAAAAATAAAAATCTGAAAAAATGAGCAAAATTAAAAATCTAAAACTAAAAATTAATAGGAAAAAATCAAAAATCAAAAATCAAAAAAGGAAATTAAAAATTAGAAATCCGAAATAAAATAACAAAAATAGAAATAAAAATATGAAAGAAGAATTAAAGAATAGAAAATCTGAAACTCAAAAATAAAAATAAACAAGGAGGAAATCCAAAATAATAAAAATAATAAATTTTGAGTGAAAAAGGGAGGTATGATTTAAGGAAAAAGAAGAAAGAAAGGAGCTATAAAAAGGAGCCCTAGTCCAAAAGAGGGGTTAGATCCATTTTGGAGAGAAAAAGGGAGAAGGGTTCCAAAAACTCTGGCAGGATTCTTGGCGTTCTCAAAGAATTGCGATTTCCACTTCTTAGTGTGCACGATCTGCTCTTTCTTGGAAAGAAGAATTGCTCAGATCAGTTCCGGCGAAGGTTCCTCACTCGTATCAGTCGCATTCAGGTTAGTTCCATTTTCTTGTGCTAACAAATAGGCCGAATCGCATGCGAATGTTTATAATTTATAAGAGAGAGTTGAACATGTGTTTGAACATATCTCTAAGTGAAACTTCCAAATATAATCGAAGAGGATTTCATCACAATTCTATGGCTGATTAATGCAACCTGAAGAAAAACTTCGCCTAAAGTAAAGCTACTACAATCAATGAAATACACTTGCATGCTCCCTATATAGATTGAAAAACTTGAGTGCCTATTGCTCCACTAGGATAGCGATTGAGTTTCGTGAGGAAATTCCCTTAGATTCGAGGTTAGGAGTGTTCAGAATCAAAAGCCCATAGGATCACAGTGAACTAATTAATGGAGATTGCATATGGATTACGGATCTAGCTCCGGCGCCGAACATACGGTCGGAGTAGTAGGAGGTGCTAAAGCGCTGGTTGTATGCCTACTGTAGGAAGCCTTGGCGCCAGGCTAAACAAGGGAGGGAGGCTTAAGGCGTACGGTGCACTCCCGTCCGGCAAGCACCGGCCGTGAACGAAGCTAACGATGCGAAAAAGAGCTGAATAAAACAAGGGTGGCAAAATCCTTGGCCGAGCAGAGAGTGAGGAGGTTAAGCATCTTGAAAGATGATTATAATAAGGCGTGAGGTTGCTGTCCCACTCGCCCTTCCACTCCTACAGCCATCGACGAGGCAAGGGACGTTGATGAAAGCAAGAAAGAACGTCAGAGGTGCAAACTCAGCAGCCTCCGGTCCAAGCTCCCCTGAGCTCTTAGCTCTGCCTATCTCAAGATACATGGCACCCAAGCTTTTACTTAAGCGAAGGCTCGTTCGAGGAGTAGGAGTCTGAGCTAAGTTTCTTTAAGGGGGCCCTGTTTAAGCCTTGGAGTCGTCCTCAACACCGAGTGTGTTTGACGACCAGGTCAACCATGGAGATACCTAAGTCCAATAGGAAAGGCCAGACATTAAGCCACTGAAGAAGATTCAACATTTTGACAAGAATGGGATGAGTAGACCGTGGGCATTCTCCTCCTCCTCCCTCCTAGGTAACCACACGCACAAAGGGGTACTGCTAGCAATGGTGTTTGAGGTCCTTGGGGGGGCTCAAGGAGAGGAAGGATTAAAATGAAATAGGGTGAGATCTACCTGTGTACGGATCTCGTTAAGTCTAGTGTAGTTGAGTTCAACCGAATTAGCTGCAAAATGATCGTTGCCCAGACCATGTCCATCCTGAGAGAGTGGTAAAGCATGATGGAGCCACTTCCTCCCTAGAGAAGTACGTAAAAGGCCATGGGTTGGAGCTGAAATGCGTGATCAAAATCATGTCATTGCTGGAGCAGAGTCTTGGTTCCACCCTTGCTACGCCATGCACATGCATACCCTAAAATGACAGGTCAAGAAAAGGAGCCGGACCCACCAACGAAAGTCATGGGGAAGATAAGATGGTCATTCATCATACACAAGCATGGGCTGAATGAGATGTGGGACACAAGAGTAGCGTAGCTCGAATGGTTAAGCGTATGACTCGTGACCCTGTTGTCTTCCTTTCGAACCCCAGACGCCATAGTTTTCCTTTTCCCTATTATCCAAAAGTTCTGATAATTATACATTGGCACCTCCAGTTCTCAAATTTACAGATTTTCCCCTCCAATTTCCAAAATTCCAGATTTTCCCTTCCAATTTCCAAAATTCCAGATTTACCCCGCAAAGGCCCGAAATTGCAAAACTGCCCCTTTAAATTCCCAAAATTACAAAACTGCCCCAAAATTCATAATTAGAATTTCACCCTCATAACTTTTCATAATTAGAATTTCACCTCCATAACTTTTCATAATTTGAATTTCACCCCATAACTTTCCACGATTAATTCCCCCCAAAACATCCCTTAATCACAAAATGGCTCACAAAAGTCTCTTAAATACAACTTAAACCCCAAATTTCCTATAATTCTAATTCCACTCCCTGTCTCCCTAAAATTTCAAACAAAATTTCTTCCTTTCCAAAATCAAGTTCTTTGACTAATGACCAAACTAAAGTTCTCCATTTTGATCTTTTTCTGTAAAATAAGATCCTTTTTCAAATATTTTGGGATCCTTGGTCTCACGCAACAGGCTCTAAATGAGGAACTGGCGGTTCACTTACTGTTTAACGTTTAACAGTCTGAATAAGTCCCCGTGCTGTCGTAGCTGCCTCGGGTCTTGTGCATGAGTAGACCAAAGGTCCCTTCAAAAATATTTTTTTTTTCAAATATTTTGGGATCCTTGGTCTCACGCAACACGCTCTAAACAAGGAATTGGCAGTTCACCTGTTGTTCAACGTTTAACAGTCTGTATAGGCCCTCGTGCTGCCGTAGCCGCCTCGGGTCTTGTGCATGAGTGGACCAAAGTTACCTTAAAAAATAAAAAAGCTCATTTTCAAATATTTTGGGATCCTTGGTCTCACGCAACGGGCTCTAAACGAGGAACTGGTGGTTCACTTGCTTTTCAACGTTTAACAATCTGTATAGGCCCCATGCTGTCGTGGCAACCTCGGGTCTTGTGCATGAGTGGACTAAAGGCCCTTCTAAAAAATAAAGTTCTTTTTTCAAATGTTTTGGGATCTTCGGTCTCACGCAACGGGCTCTAAACGGGGAATTGGCGGTTCACCTGCTGTTTGACGTTTAGTAGTTCGTATGGGCCCCCGTGCTGCCTTAGCCACCTCGGACCTTGCATATGAGTGGATTGAAGGTTCCTCCAAAAAATGAAAATCTTTTGAAAATATCATATTCCCTTTAAACACCTCTGAAGGTCAAGCCTTCACAAATCAGAACTACGTAAGCCTTGAGTTTCCCATTGCACCGGGGAATACGTAGGAGCAAGATCAAGTCCTGTCAGACAAACCTCCATCAAGTATCTATTTTCACTCTAATTAAAGGGATCAAACCATTTTCAAATAATCACACACTCAGTTTAAGGGTACCGTTCTTCGGAACGGGCGAGTGGGGTGCCTAACACCTTCCCCACTCGTAACCGACTCCCGAACTTAAATCTCTTCCTGAGTCAGGGTTTTTTCCAAATATTTTCCCTTAAATAAAAATTCAGTGGCGACTCCACATAATCAAATAAAATTCCATTTTAAAATTTTAGCAAGTTCGTTGTCTCGTTGGAATTACGGTTACGACAACATCCATGGTTTTTTATAATGTACTTTTTAGGTTACAAATATCTTTTAGTAAAAAATAAGTAGAGATAAGATCAAAGAAAGAGAAATTAGAAAATTTTATGCTCCTACGTTAGGATAACTCAAATAATGTGTTGTAAAATTTAAAACAAAGGATAAAATATATACTAAGAAATTATAATACAACATGAATGATTGAAAATATATAAGAAAAGAATAGAAATAGATGGGGGAGAAAAAACCATTAGAAAACTTCGAAAAGGCCCAAAATTCCCTAGAGAGCTCTGTCTTCCACAAGAGCTACACTTTTCTGAAAAAATAAAAAATGACATTAGAATGATTCAAGAATGAACAAATAAATATTAGAAACATCGGAGGAATAATTTGGAAATTTCTCGAAAAATACTCAGAAAAATTATCAAAATGCCCTTGGAAGATCGAGAGGGTAAGAAAATGCAAAGAAAAAACAAGAAAGTGGATTCCACTCATGAAGCACGAAAATTTATGTCAAAAATAAGGTTGCAACTCATCCCATGAGTCATCACTTCAATTATGACATGTAAGAAAAAAATAATAAATGTGAGAGATAAAATTAACCATGATTAAAGTAAATTAACCTTATTTAATTAAAATTAACCATGCTTAGGATAGATTAGTCTTAATTAGTGACAAATTTAGAAAAATTAACATTAATCTAATCCTAAAAGGACAATTTCTTAAATTTACATTTATTTTAAAAAATAGAAATTACATGAAAATGTACCAAAACATTCTTTATTGGGAAATTAATTTCTAAATTACCCTTAAGTGGTCGAATTCTATTATAGTATTGGGAGGGCTCATTTTCTTCATTATTCATATTATAAACACTTAGAGAAATCCTTTAAACTTTTCCTAAACTTAAACTACTCCAAAAACCCAAAATTATACACTAAGATTAAACTTCCAACTTTGAAGTTTAAGTGAAATCAAGACAAAACCATAAAACCCTACCACCACCACTAGGAAATATTGTATGGCCCACCAAGGAAGAGTAAGAGCTACTAAAGAAGCCCCACCAAACCCATCATAAAGTTTTCAACAAGTAGGATTTTACCTTATATTTTTCTTAGCTTTAAATCTTGTATTTATGGTTTGATTTTTTTTCTTCTTGGTGGATCCCTCTCTAAGATATATAGATCCCTTTTTATTTGAACTTATTGAAGCTCAAATCCGCCCTTGATAGTTAAATATGAGCATTACAAATTTTTAGTGATTTTTGAAAACCTAAGAGAAGTTTTGATGGATTTAAGTGCTTCTACCAACCTTAGGAGAAATTTAATCAGTTAAAATTTCTTAAAAATCAATTTTGATGCCTTGTGGAAGATTTTAGTGTTTATGAGAAAAGTTTTGAAGTGTTCAAAGTAAGGGATGGATAGATCTTGAAGTAGATCTACACTTGTTTGCATTGAAAGGTGCTTTCTTCAAGATTTTTATGTCCAAAGTTAGAAACTTGGTTATGTATTTTCTTAAAATCTTTGTTTATGAGGTTGTTTTTCTTAATAGTCCAAATCTGGACTCATTATTAAAAGCCTTGAAAGGCTAAGAAAAAATTATACTATGAGATCCATAAACTTAACTTCGAGTTGAACTTAAAAATTGCTAAGTGTAAAGGTGGAATTTTGGATCCAAAGTTGCACAAATCACTTAAGATCTTCCACGACCATGACCATGACCAAAGCTATGGAGTAAGGAAAATTTATGGATAGATCTAATGAAAAATGATGAACCAAGTGCTAAAATTTATGACACCAAAGTCATGTGGCAAGAAAATTGAAAAAGAACCTTTGTTTAAGTCACCTGAAGATTTGACCACCTCCTAGTTAATTAGAAAATATTGAGTTTAAAATTTTGACTAGGGTATAAAGAGGAACCTAATCAAGTATAACTATGGAATTAAAAATTTAAAAGGGGCTTGAAGTTGGTAAAGTTCTCATTCGGCCACTTTGGTTGCTTTGGGTAAAATTATACTAAAATTCATAACATTAAGACCAATAGAGCACAAACTAAGGAAAAAGAAGCCTTGCTTTAGCCACTTAGAGCATTTGGCCACTCCACCACTAATTAGGAAAACTTGATTTAAAATTTCAATTAAGATGTAAAGTGGAGCATAAACAAGTTTAAGGAATGAATTTTAAAGTTAAAAAAGGTTTGGTAATCGTTTGGTACCATTTGACCATGTTGCACAAAATTGGTAAGAACTAGTTAAAAATCTTGCCAAAATTTAAGAGTAGATTTAGGTGAGCTTAGGGAGGTAATTAGAAATTAATTATGGAGTAGAATTGGGAACAAGGGCATTCGACCATGCTCACTAGTCAGGGAAGAAAAGCCCTAAAAATTTCTAAGGTTGGTGTAATTAATAGCCTAAATCTTAATTAGTGTAAGTTACCTTTCTAAAAGAAGAAAACTTGAACTATAATGCCCTAGGAATAGAGAGTGTGCATTTGGCCGCCTAGGTAAGAAATAAGCTATTTTGGATGCTTAAGGGTAATTAAATAAGACATGAGTAGAAAACTTAAATTTTATGAACAAGGAGAAAAGCAAGTAGGTTTACTAATGGAACAAACCTAACTAACTAAGTTACTATTCAAGAAGCATAAAACATACAACACATAAACTTGAATTAAGTAAATGGTGTATATGACATTCGATTTGAGGACACAAAGAGTAAACAATTAAAAAGGCCATTTGTAAACACCCAATTATGTCCGAGGCTCCACCCCAAAAATCAATCATTTGGTAAATGATAATTTAAATAATAAGGAATCAAAAAATAACAAAAAAATGATAAATAATAATAAAATAAATAAAATAAAAAATAAATGAATGGAAAAAATAAATAAAATAAAAATAGAAGTAAAAAAATAAAAAATAAAATAAAAATAAAAATAAAAATAAAAATAAAAATAAAATAAAATAAAAATAAAAATAAAAATAAAAATAAAGTAAAATAAAAAAATATAATTAAGTAAATAATTAATAATGATAATAGTAATAAAATGGAACCAGAAAGCAAAAGTTTAAAAATAAAAGTCTGAACGAATATAGAAAACAAATCGAAAAATAAGTGGAAAAACGAAATAATAATAAAGAAATACATATTTAATAAAAGACGGGGAAAGGAATGAAAAGGGAAAAAGAGCGGAAAAGGGGCTATAAATAGAGGAAAAGCAACGCGGTAGGCGATTTTTTTCTCCTTCGCTGGCTTTTGGGGAAGCTTTGGAAAGGAAAGAGAGCTCGTGCAGTATTCTCGGCTCCAGAAGGGTTGAAAAGATCCCGTGCAAACCAAAAGCACTCACGCCGCTTTGGATTGAGAGCCTGCTTCTCGTCAGCATCACTGAGGTTAGTCGTTCTCTCTTTATTGCTTCCAGAACCAGAAGGCTATGCTATAATCTGTGCGCATTGCTTACAATTTTCGAGTTATATGTGTGCTATGGAGTTATGTGACCTATTGATTATGCTGGATGAGCACATGTGACTCTAGCCAATGTTCATATTGTGATTCTGTTTGGTGTTCACTGATATGCTTCTTAGATATAATAGGATCACGTTAGAAGCCACACACTGATTTATAACACTCACGACTCTCAATCTGAACAGAGATGCAAAATTCCATGAGCTCTCTAGCCCCGAGCCCGACGCTAACCTCCTCATAAATCAAAAAAATTAAACTGATAAGTTAGTTCATGAACCAGAGCGATCGGCTCGTAACCGCCTCATAGGCACTGTGCTCCGTTTCACTACCCGCATGTAATATAAGAAACCAATCGAGAGGCCACTGACCAGTGTGAGAATCCCGCGAAGGAGGTTACGGATGTTGTACCTCAAGTTTTTCACCCTGCTTGACTAGCCATTGTTGCAGAGACAGGGGATGACCCCTGCCCATCCGATCCATCGTCATGCGGGGTCACATCGCTGTTCATGGCTTATAAGTGGTTCGACGTATGCATGGGCGGAGGGGTACGATGGCCTTGTAGCAAGCCAGGCTCTTGGATTCAAGGTTTACCTCCGGGAATTCCCCCCGAGCAGGATGATAGTCGGTTCACGTTGATATAGTAGGCCACAATCCATGTTTGTTACGTTGATTAATAGATCTCCAGCTGAAAGATCAGGGAATATGCATCGTTCGAGTGAAAACATGGTGTCGTTGCTCGCGTGACTCCCACCTCGTCTAAGCCACCACGATTTTAAGCCGACTCATTTAAGGCCTATCTTGATTCACCTAAGCTGAATGTGACCTGTAGTGAGTAACCCATTATGAGGTCATCCTCCCTTCGGGCCACTCAGATATCCTCGAAAAAGGAAGGTTGGTGGCTACGGGAGTGGCCCTAAACGATCGACCACGAAACCGCAGGGAGATGAGGACTGAAACCGATGACCCTGTTGCTACGAGCGGGGCTGACAGTGAGGCCCCTAGAGCAATGGGCACGAAAGATGGCAAATGCATGAGGGATGGTGAACTCCACTGACAGCCTATAGAAACTGAGAAAAGAGAGTCGCCCGAACGATCCTAACAATCCAAACAAACCCATGTCAGATTCAAAAAAGTAAAAAAAAATATATAATATAAATCTTTGGGTTCCATTATTACTCTCTCTCTCTCTCTCAATTGGCCAATTTCTGTACCTTTCTTGCATTCCATGACCATGTATATGTTTGTTAATTCTTATACCATTATATGCTCTAAGCTTCATTCATAACAACAAAATAGTAACCAACCATGAGGGAGTTACGGCACGATTTGGGAGGAGCACGACATCGACCCCACCGACAAGTACGTCGGCGATTTCAGCACCAATCTCCAACTCGAGAGGATCAATATTTGTTACAATGAGGCTTCCGGTGGCAGGTTCGTTCCACGCACCATCCTCATAGATCTCACACTCGGTACCATGGATAGCATCAGATCCAGCCCTTACGACAAGATATTCCGCCCCGATAACTTCATCTTTGGCCAAATTGATGCTGGAAATGACCTGGGCAAGGGTCACTACACCAAAGGTGAAGAGTTAATCAATTTCGCTCTCGACGCTGTTCGCAAAGAGGCTGAAAATTGTGACTGTTTGCAAGGTTTTCAAGTGTGTTACTCACTCGGAGGGGGCACGGGTTCTGGCAGGGGAACACTCTTGATATCAAAGATCAGGGAGGAATACCCTGGCAGAATGATGCTCACTTTCTCCGTTTTCCCTTCCCTGAAGGCCTCTGACACAGTTGTGGAGCCTTACAATGCTACTTTACTGATGCACCAACTCATAGAGAACGCAGAGGAGCGCATGGTTCCTGATAATGAAGCACTCTATGACATTTGCTTCAGGACGTTAAAACTCATCACACCTAGTTTTGGTGATCTAAACCACGTGATCTCTACATCCATGAGTAGAGTTACCGATTACTTGAGGTTCCCGGGACAACTGAACTGTGACCTGAGAAGGCTGGCTGTGAATCTGATCCCATTCCCACGTCTTCATTTCTTCATGGTGGGGTTTGCGCCTCTCACCTTACGTGGGTCTCAACAATACGTGTCCTTCACTGCCCCAAAACTCACACAGCAAATATGGGATGCTTAAAACAAGGTGTTTGCCGCTGATCCTCGCCACGACTGTTACTGGACAACTTCTACAATGTTCAGTGGAAAGGTGAGCACCAAAGAGGCGGGCAAACAAATGATCAACGTGCAGAGAAAAAATTCCTCTTACTTTGGCGAGTGGATTCCCAACAACGTGAAGTCTAGTGTGTGTGATATCCCTCCCAGGAACTTGAAGATGTCGTACACTTTTATTGGTAACTATACCTCCATTTAGAAAATGTTTAGAAGAGTGAGTAAGCAATTCACTGCTATGCACCGTCGCAAAGCCTTCTTGCATTGGTACACTGGGGAAGGAATGAAAGGGATAGGGTCCTCGAGGCACCTTCACCCAAATAGCCATGGGCAGAGAGCCATAGGCAGGAAGGCTCGAAGGTCTCCAAAACGATGCCCCTAGTATGCGCGATCCAGGCATAGGCACTGGTACTCAGGTTAGGAAATGGCCAGAAAAAGACAAGAGGGAGAGCCATGAAAGCCAAGCAAAAAGAGACAATGGGAATCAAGATGGCAGGGTCCACAGAAAACTTTCATTAAAAGTCTCTAGGCTCCTCCCCTTTTACAATTAGGCCCCAGACCTCCCTTTTTACGATTAGGCCCCTAAAATTTTCCGAATTTTCAATTCGACCCTAATGCTTTGCATATTTACAATTTAGGCCCTAAGCTTTTAATATTTATATTCTGGCCCCTAGACTTTCAATATTTTTATTTTGACCCCTATATTTTTCACATCTATATTTTGACCCCTATATTTCCCGTATTTACAATTTGGCCCCAATATTTCCCATATTTACAATTGACCACTAAACTTCTCGAAAGTCCTCTTGAGCCTCCCGCGCCCCCAATAGTTACAAATCAAGAAAATTTTTTCTAAAAATCTTATTTCGCATTCCTTAATCTCACGCAACGAGCTCTAAAAACGAACTGGTAGCTTTTTCTGTTGTTCATTGATTAGAGGTCTGTATGGGTCCAAGTGCAGCTGTAGTTATCTTGGGCCCTGTGCATATGTGGATTAGGATTTCCCCTCCTTTTCCAAACAAATAAAAACTCGTTTTGCATTCCTTAATCTCACGCAACGGGCCCTAAAAGCGAACTGGTAGCTTTTAACATTCATTGTTTAGAGGTTTGTATAGGTCCAAGTGCAGCCGTAGTTGTTTTGGGCCCTGTGCATATGTGGATTGGGATTGCCCCTCCTTTTCCAAACAAATAAAAACTAGTTTTGTATTCCTTAATCTCACGTAACGGGCCCTATTAGTGAATTGGTAGTTTTTTCTACTGTTCGTTGTTTAGAGGTCTGTATGGGTCCAAGTGCAGCCGTAGTTGTCTTGGGCCCTGTGCATATGTAGATTGAGATTTCCCCTCCTTTTCCAAACAAATAAAAACTCGTTTTGCATTCCTTTATCTCACACAACGAGCTCTAAAAATGAATTGGTAGCTTTTTCTGCTGTTCGCTGTTTAGAGATTCGTATGGGTCCAAGTGCAACCGTAGTTGTCTTGGGCCTTGTGCATATGGAGATTGGGATTGCACCCTTAAAATATTTTCAAAAAATGGAAACAATGCATTCTCCTTTCAATTCAAACGCCTTTCGAAGGTCACGCCTTCAGCTCAAACCAGAACTACGTAAGCCTTGAGTTTTCCATTGCACCGAGGAATACGTAGGAGCAGGATCAAGTCCTGTCAGGCTAACTGCCATCAAGTTATTTATTTCACATTAATTAAGGGATCAAACTATTTTTGAAAATCACACACTTAGTTTTAGGGTACCGTTCTTCGGAACGGGGGAGTGGGGTGCCTAATACCTTCCCCACTCGTAACCGACTCCCGAACCTAAATCTCTTCCTTCAGTTAGGGTTTTTCCAAATATTTTCCTTTAAATAAAATTTGGTGGGTGACTCACATTATCAAAATAAAATTTATTTTAAAATTTCAGCGAGTTCGTCGTCTTGTCGGAATTACGGTTGCGACACCGTTCGGTGAACTAGAGAAGATAATTTTACATACCATGATCTTTCATTAAAAGTATTAAGAAGAACTTAATCTTTGAGAAAAGGAAAGGTTGAGAGGTAACTTAGAAGGATGAGTGGACTAAGCTCCCATGAGTGATTCATCATAAATTTTAATAATTAAGTAAGTTGGATGTATTATGAGAGTAATTTTAGATGTTGCCCATGAAATAACATTAAGCTAAAATAAGAAAGTCTTGAATTAAAGATGAATCTTTACTTGAGAATATTATGCCACTTTGTTTTATTATTATATGAGCACATAAAGAGGAATGTGAAGGTATGGATATTACTCATGGTTAACTAGATAATGATATATTACATGATGAACATGTGTGGATAATGATGTGATGGTAGTATAAAAGTAGAGACTAAATATGCATGGTATATTGGTTGGATTGTTTGAGCATGCATATTATCTAGAAGCCTCTAAAAACAAACCTAAGTAATTAAGGGATCATTAAAGAAAGAACTTATGTGAAAAATTAATACTACTCTTAATATACCTTGTGCACATTTAGAAGGTGCTAGGTCCTTTTAGAGTGGAGACAAAAGGGTTCTTCAAAATCCTTCTATTATGAAACGTTAGGTCTTCAATATTTATGATGGTGATAATTGTCAAGGAATGAGCTCATGTCTTAAGAATAGAACGTAGAGTAGCAGAGCTAGTGAGAAAATATTGTTTAACTAAGTATTAATATATGCCTATGTCTTATATTATCACTAAGAAAGTGATAGAGAAAAGAGAAGAATTATGTAAGACTTAAATGAGATTATAGTCAAATGATATCTATGATGTGATCTCAAAGATTCATGAGACTCATGTAGTTTATATGCCTAATTAAAGGTTAGTTCTTCTTGTGTAAAAGAAATCCACTTTAGCTAAAGTTTTTGAAAGATTAAAAATAAAATTGTATGCATGACATGTTTTCTAATAAACTGAAGTGATTGAGATGAAAGTGATGTCACTAACTTAGGGTAGAATCCTTTTGAGAAACTTAGTTTCTCACCCCTCTTCCACCATTTTCTTATTAGATGCCCCAGATGTTGTCCATGACTACAATAGTCTTTGTAGAGATTAGCAACGTGAATTGGTCAGCAAACGCTCATGGGTTGGTCATCACGACCTAGGCCAATGTACGAATTTATTTCTCCTTGGGCCATATTTTTGTATTTGTTGTTATGAGCCTAGACTTCTTGCCTACAGAACTTTCTGCACCTTTAGAAGCTTTTCATCTTAATGGGGTATTTCCACCAGCACTAGGCTACCAAGCTCCATTTGTACCGATTATGGAATTCTCCTCTTCTGAAGGGGAGAGCGATCCTCATATGCCTTCTTATTACTATAGCATGTCTCACATTCGGTCATCCTAGGATAGCTCGCCTTACCATAGTCCATTCCTCTTCCTAAGTTTTCAGGAGATGTTGAATGGAATCTTTGTGGCCCTAAATGAAAGCTTGTGGCTACAACATTGAGATCCTTGTACTTGAAACGTTTGCGTGATCAATTTGAAGAAGAAGAAATTTTGTCATATCAATAATGTACAAATTATAAATAGATGGATAACTGTATACTAAATAAGTAGTATGTAGTTTATAATTTATTATAGTTAATGTGAATATGGTAGGAATAATTATTTATGTAATTAAGTTTGTAAAGGCACCAATACCTTAACTTAACTAAGTATGTATAATTAAGGACTCTAGAACTATAAGTTGTATGAATGCTAGTATGCTTGAGTTTGTGATAAACTAAATTACTGCTTATTAGAGAAGAATAGAACAATAAAAGTAATTTAGAGCGTTAACATATTATACGTGCATGAGGATGCCTGTTTATGTAAATTCTACTACGATCACTATTTTGACGAGACTTTCATTTTATATCAAATTGTTTTAAAAAAATATTTATCATATTTCACTAATATTTATTTTCTAAAGATTCTATATTATAAGATAATAGTCTTATAATGGTGGCATATGTACAACTTAAGCATAAAAATAAACTTCATTTTTATATTGTTATATCATGCTTCGGGTTTTCCTTGCCTCCATTGCATTTTTTCTCTATTCTTCCCTCATTGTTCGTAATTGGTATAGATTCAAATTAAATGTTATCTAAAACTTTATGGATTTGAATTGGAGGCTATCTAAAAACTTTAGGCAACTAATCCAGTTTCCTTTGTTTTAAGAGAATTTTAGATAAAAGTCCCAATAAGGCAAAGGTTTTGTATAGAATTCATTTCCTTGATTGTTTTTTTCGTTCTCCAAAAAACCATTAAGCTTATGTATTATGTAATAAGGCATTTTGGAAAGAGCACTTAAGATGCATAATAGGACAAATTTTAGATTTATTAAATTAGCTTATATATTAGGACGAAGTTTTTAGTTGACTACTAAGCCTCTATCACCCAAATGAATTTCCTTTTTATTGGATCAACATATTAATATACCTATTGTAAAGTTGAAAAAAGAATAGTAATTTTAGATATTTTTATTTCTTTTTTGAATATATATATATATATAATAGTATAATAATAATGTAAAAGGTTCTAGTGTAGTTCTCGTTTATGTTGAACCTTATGAATATGAGTGTTATAAAATTAACTAAAAAATATAAAAAAATTTACATATAAAAAAACAAAAAATGTTTTCTAATTAAAAATTATCTAATTTTTTTTTCAAAATTTAATTTCAAAAAAATTTCTTCCATATTTAATTTTTCACAAATACTTTATCAAATTATCAAGAGTCAAATTTATTCTAAAAGATTATTCTTTTACATAATTCTCATTACAAATTTAATTTGAAACAAGTTTCTTTGAATTATTTCTCAACAATTTTTTCTCAAAAATTTAAATGTAGAACTACGTAATTCTTAAGTTTTCCATCACACTAGAGAATATATGGAGTAGGACCAAATATTCTATCAGACTATGTTCTGTACATATTTTATCCTATTCTTTCATAATATATAAATTCATGTATATAAATAATATAAATATTTAATTTTTATATTAAATAGGATAAAATATTTAAAATTATTTTAAAATTGCATACTTAACTTTGGGTGCCATTCTTTGAACAGACGAATAAGATGCTTGCACATTCCCTATTCACAGTGTACTCCCAAACTTAGAGCTTTTTAGGATTTTTTCAAAATTTTCCCTTAAAAATACAATTTGGTGATGATTTCATTTTTTTTATCAATGTTAAATTTATTAACTTTTTTACGTATTTGTCATCCTATCATGATTTAGTTGTGACATGATGGAATAAGAGAATATTACTTTCTGAAATGAAATTCAATTTTTACAAAATTAAAATGAAGAATGAAAAATGTAAGGAATGAAGTTCTTATTTCCAAAAACAAAATGATTAATGACAAAGAAGAATAAAAAATCTCATGTTGGACCCTTGTCATAACAAGTTTCCTTCTATATATACAATTCTACCATTTCCTTTTTTGAACTTTTCTAAATTATTACATCTTTATGATAAAGTATAATTCAAAACAAGAATGTGAGTACAAGTTTCATGCAATTCAAACTTAACTTGACAGAGTTATTTGTGTGAATTTTATTGCCCAACATCTTGTCCTAAATTGTACACCCTTTATTTGTTTGATATTATTTAATTCTTTGAATGGTTCATTAGAAACTATATCAGACACATCATTTAATGGTTCGTCATAAAAGACATTTTGACGATAATTTTCAAATTCTTGGTTAGAATGTTAAAATCCGCATATACTTTAACTCGTTAGATGGTGCAAAGGAAATATCATTCCTATAATTTCAAGATATAATTTAAAATTAGTATAAAATTTAGGAAGTTTCCTATATTAATATATTTAACATTAAAGTGTACAACTTCTTAATGCAACAGTTTGCAATAAAAAATTATTAGATGCTATGGTTAGAGTGAAACATCAGTCTCAATAAATAAGAGGGTTAAGTATGTTTTTAGTCCTTGTAAAATACTGAAAGTTTGGTTTTGGTCCTTCAAATTTAAAACCTTTGGTTTAAGTTCCTTATTTTTTGAAATACCTTGACCATGGTCCTTGATATTAACTTAAGTTTATTTAAATCAAAATATATTAACCATGATTAAAGGATTATAATCAAGATATTCTATAAAATAATCAAAATTTTCTCCAATAATGATTAATCAAACTTGATTTAATGTAAAATTGTGGGATCAAAACCAGAATTTAAGTATTTTAGAGGGATTAAAAATATATTTAACCCTAAGTAAGAATATGAAAATAAAGTGATTTATTACTTTATCATTGACTAACACTGTAACATCCATAATTTTTATGATAAATTCTCTAAGTTACGAATCTATATTAGCAATAAGTAAAACAAGAATAGAAACAAAAATTTAGAGGAATTAGCAAACTTTTGGTAAAATGACAAAAATGATCCTGCATTAGGATAACAACAAATAAATGTGCAAGTAACTCAAAATAAAAGTTAAAAGATATTCTAAAGACTTAGAATACATCAATGATGGTTAAGATAGCATGAAGAAAAATTAGAGTTGAAGAAAGAGCGAAACCATCACTGAAAATGCTCAAAATACCCTTATAGAGCCCTGATTCCTACAACGGCTAAACTATTTTGAGAAAGAAGTAAAGGACTTAAAAAAATTAGGAACAATCTAATAAGGGTTAGAAACATCAAGAGAACAGTCTTGGAACTTTTTGAACAATTTTCAAAAAATTACCAAAATACACCTAGAAGCCTAGGAGGGGAAGAAACAGTGAAACAGAGACTTGTAACTTGGAGCTTATCCACATGCATGAAATTTCACATGTGATAAATCAAGATATTTTTGAGGAGAGATAAAATTAATCACATTAAGTTAAAGGAACTATGGTTAAGTTAAAATTAACCATAATTAGGTTAAAGTAAACCATGATTAGGTTAAATTAACCATGATTAGTGTTAAAGGATATTACTCATATTTTACATTTAATCTTGAAAATGGAAATTAAATGTGAATGGACCAAAATGACCTTAAGTAGGAATTTAATTCCTTTTCACCCATGGTGGTCAAATTTTCTTATGAGACTGAAAAGGCTCATTTGCTTCACTAACCCACTTCTAAACATTTACTCAAGCTCAAAAAACTACTCTTAACTTCAAACCTTCTTTGCATTGAAAAACCTACATAAAGCTTAAACTTCCATCCTTATGGTTTAAGCGATATTAAGATAAGTAAACAAAGACCTACCTCCATCTATTTGAAGATTTTGTGTGGACCCCAAGGGAGGGGAGATCCATCGATCCTTCAAGTCATTTTCTAAGTGTCATAACTGAAATTTCAACGAAATGAAAAACTCTCTAAATTTAGAATGATTTAAATATGATCATGGAGTCACCACCAAATTTTTATTTTAAAGGAAAAATATTTTGAAAAACCCCTAATAGAGGAAGGGTTCTAGATTCAGGAGCCGATTATGAATAGGGAAAGTATTAGCACTTTACTCACCCATTCCAAAGAATGGTACCCTTAAGTTGAGTGTGTGATTTTGATATTTTTGAAATTTTTTTGATCCTTTAAATAGAATAGAAATAAATAGGTTTATGAAAAATAGTTTGACAAGACTTGATCTTGCTCCTACATATTACCTGGTGTTGTGCGAAATTCAAGGTTACATAGTTCTGGTTCAAGACTTGATCTTCGAAAAAAAATGAATTGAGAGATAGTTTGAAAGTATTTTGAACATTTTTTTGAAAAAATTCTTAATTTATAGATGCACAGGATTCGAGACAAAGAAGGGTTGTACTAAGACTCATAATGTTTCTAAATACTGAACGACAGGGTAGGCTACTCTTTCATATTTAGAGCTTGTTGCGTGAGATTTAGAATTTTGAAGGTTTGAAATATATTTTTTGAAAATTAAATTTGAAGATAATATTTAATTGAATAATATTTACATATTTTACTAAATCCACATGTGCCCAAAGTCTAAGGCAAGCGAAGGTTTCCTTGAGACTTATATAATTCTCTGAATACTAAACGTTAGGGTATGCTACATGTTCGTATTTAGAGCTCAATGTGTGAGATTTAGAATTTAAAATGCTTAAAAGTATTTTTTTTGAAGTTTGAACTTTTAATTTGAAAATTTTGATATAATAATGTTTAAATATTTTTCTAAATCGACATATGCTCAAAGTCTGAGGCAAGCGAATGTTGCTCTGAGACTTATATGATTCTCTGAATACTAAACAATAGGGTATGCTAGATGTTCGTATTTAGAGCTCATTGCGTGAGATTTAAAATTTTAAAATATATTTTTTTGAAAATTACATTTGAAGATAATATTTAATTGAAAATTTTTGACATAATAATATTTAAATATTTCTCTAAATCCACATATGCCCAAAGTGTAAGGAAAACGAAAAATGCTGAGACTTATATGATTCTCAAATACTAAACGATAGAGTATGCTACACGTTCGTATTTAGAGTTCATTGTGTAAGATTTAGAGAAAATATTTATAAAATAATAAGGATAAAGGATTTTAATTTCTTCATAAAATAAATTTATATTTTCGTTAAAAAAGAGAGAAATTTGTAAAGGTTATTTGTTTGAAAATACTATTCAGTTTTAATTTATTTTGCTTATTTAAAATTTTTATTTTCAAATTATAATTACATTAGTAAATTTAGACTAAATTCTCTAAAGGAAGGATAATATAGTTTTATAAGGTAAGTTGGGCTTGGCCCAAATTAGACATGAAAGAAAAAGAAAGAAAAATGAACCTTATCTAACTGAGTTGTAAAAATGAAATGGGCTTGACCCAAATTAATTATTTAAAATAAATAATTTGGATATTATTATGTCATTTTAAATTAAATAAAAAATTTTATGTTAGACATATAGGTTTGTGGACTTTATTTTATTTTTTGTTCGAAAATAGCGTTTGCTTCGTTATTCAACATTTAAGCACTCTTTATATATATTTAAAAAATTAGCAACTTGTTTTTGTTCATTAAATTTGTCCTGATTAACAAAGAATAAAATAAAATTAAGAAATATTCCTTGCCAGGTCTAGAAACCCTTGTATGTTACCTCATAAAGGATTTACCATTTGGGCTAAGCCCTTAACGTTGAAATCAATGTGCCCTGAATTCAATTTAGACAGAATGGTGCTGGCTTTTTCTTAAAAAAACAAAACAACCCTAATCATATTTGAACCTAAGGCATGCCAGTTATAACCAGTAACTGAGCCATTTAGATTCAAGCTTAACCTTGAAACTTAAATCCCACAAAGATTAAGTTAATATGGTTTTTAGCCAATTACCTAAAAGAATTTAACACTTGTGCTTGATACAAATCAAATGACCCGTGTTCTATTCATTTAACCAGAGTAAGGAATTGGGCCCTAAATTAAAGCATAAAATTAGGGTTTCCAAATGAGAAGATAGTGAAGAAGAATAGGGAAAGGGAGAAGGAGAGGGAGAGGAGGCACTCCTCTGACTTATAAAGAAGAGGGGTTTTGGGGGTGACGTGGGAGCAGCAGTGGTGTTGTGAATGTGGAGGAGAATGAAAAAAGAGTTGGGTGAGAGGGGAGTGAAGGTCACCTTACCAAATTTGTTGAGGGGAGAGGAGGATGGAGAAGAAGAACCCAATATGAGAAAGGGTGATTGCCCTTGATTGTGACTATATTGACAGAATGAGGAGGAGATGAGGGATAGAGTCCAACGAGAGTAGTGGCAAAGGCACTAAGATTTTGACCACTGTGGGGTTCTAGGTGTTGCGGTGGTTGTAAGGTTTGGAGACCTCTTGACGATAGCTTCGATGAGAGATGCAAAACTTTGTCGGTGATAGAGAGGGTCTTGCATGTTCTTCCTAAGGTCAATACCACGATGGCATGGTGCTATGAGGCAAAGAGATAAATGATGGAGGACCCTAGGCGAGAATGATAACTACATAAAAAGGGAAAATTAGTAAAGGGAAGCTCCTTGCCAATTATGGCGATTTTGGGTATGAGGGAGAGAGGGTGCGAAGGGAGTTTTGACAGGAATATGAGGCTCTACCAAAGATGAAATTTGGCTGGAAGCTGCAACCGGTTTGGCGGTAATGATGCCCAGCAAGATTGAGAGGGAAGGGAACCTTGATGATTAATTTTCTTAAATGAAATATTTTTCCTTCAATCTACTAATTTTCATTCTTCTTCAATTTTATATATTTTTTAAGGATAAGCTCTGGTGCTTGCGTAGAATTTAGGATAGAGAGGAAAAGGAGAAAATTTGAATCGAAATTGAAAGCACAGATGAAGTGGTGAAGGAAGGTTCTGAGTAAAGGGCGGAATTTTCTGATACATTTACTTATTATATTGCTTTTGTTCTTTTTTGTTTTTTCTACTTCTGTGAAAATTTATTTTTGAACCATCTTCTGTTATTATGAGTACTTTGACAGTGTCGACATTGAGAGCAAGGAGGGCATAGTAGCTTCACTATCACCATTTCTGTGTGGAAATGTCAAAATAAAAGATGGATAGAAGAGCAGGAGAACTAGCTCTAAAAGAAAAATGTTTCTAGGTTCCTGGTTATGCGTAATTTTCAATTTTGTCCAATTGATTACCCATCTTTGTAACTGTGAGACTGGATTGGACATTTTTGTGTGGACTAATTATGTGAAATATGTACATTTTGAAGCTATAGGATGATGAGAATTGCATGTTTATATGCTGGTACTATTTAAAAGATGGTCAAGATTTATATGCCTAAATCTATGATAGAGGAAAAAAGAAACGTGTTGATGTGGGCATGTGTATATTGGAGGGAATGAAGGTGAACTTGATAATTTGATTTTGTATTGTAAGTGATTGGGACTCTATTGCAATGTATGTTTTGGTGTTTGGTGTTGTTTTGTGGTACATATAAGGAAGATGTAGTATAGATTTGAACTTTACTGCCATGCTTGTGCTGGTGTTGTTTTTGTGATATATATATATATATATATATATATATATATATATATATATATATATATATATATAAGTGGTATAAAGTATAAAGGTAAAAGTTTTAAAATACATATGTTTGAGAATCAATATCGAGGTAATCGGAAAAAATAGATTGATGCGGTTCTTGTGTAATGGAAAATGATAGAATAAGATAATCACAATCTTTAATGCAATCATAATTTTAACAAAAATACAATTGAGATAGAATCATGATCTTTAACAACACCATGAAATCATAATCCGCATAAATTAAGTAATTTGAAATTAAATAGAATCATAATCTTTAACAAAACCTTGAAATAATAACCTTGAAATTTAACGGAATTATAATCTCTACAAAATTATAAAATCAAAATTAGAATAAATTAGAAGTAGAATTATAATCTCTTCAAAATTATAAAAACTAAATTAGAATAAATTAGGAAACGAGATCACAATTTTCATGCAATGTATTGAAATAGTCGAAATCAAGATTAAGAAGAATAATTTAGTAAGTATTTACAGTACGTACCTAAAATGAAAAACTCATGGATCTTTAGATTTGTTGTAGAAAGAGAAAGAAAGCTCTTGAGGAGTTCCAAATTGAAGCAGAACTTGAATCTCTCTGTGCCAAGTCCCCGCAAGAGAGACTGAATACTCAAGTAACTAGCCTGGAGAGATTTTTACTCTTACTCGCATTCTTTAGAAAAAAATGAATCTCCCTCTTTCAACATATTTTCCTTTCCTTATTTTTGGGAAAAGATTGAATAACTAATCTGTAACTTACTCAACCAAGTTGATAACTAACCTAAGTAATTCGTAAACAAATTTTTTTTATTCTTTTTGTTGTTCTTTTTTATTTTTTCATTTTTTTAAAAAACTACTAAGTGACAGACCAGCAAGGTGACCTGTTAAAACTAGTAAGGTGAAATGGAAAGGATCTGTTAAGATATGAATAGAAGAGACTTGTCGAGATTGGTAGCAAGCATAAAATAAATAACCTATTAAAACAAGTAAGATAAAATAAAAAAGATTTGTTATGATAGAAAGAGGTAAAATGGAAAAGATTTGCCAAGGAAAAAAGTGTCGATCTGTTAAGATAGACGAGATGTAGAGATTTAAAATCCTAATAATATAGAGGAATGATGTGACCTAGAAATCTAGGCACATTGCTTGATGCTTAAATAGGTGAGGAAGGGGTACAAATTCATTTGCTTCAATGTCATATGTTTTGAGTTATTTTGAGTAATTAGCAATTACTTTTTTTGAATTAATTTAAGCAATTTGCACAAGTTTTGAAAATCTTTTTCAACAAAAGTTTTCTAGATAAAAGAGTTACCTTTCTCTTTAATTTTTGAGTTTTTATTATTGTTAATTTTTAACTTTTAATTTTTGTACATTTTTATTTTATTTATTAATTTAGACAACAAATTGATTTGAGTCTTTGGGACTTTTATGCAATTGTCTCAACTTGATTTAAGGTATTTTGAGGCATTTTAGAAATTCTCAACTTGACTTTTTTTAGCAATTTTATAATTATTACAATTTTAATCTAGCTAGACAACAAGTTTGTTCTAACTTTTAGCAATTTGATGATTGCCTTAGTTTTAATGGTTTGGAAAAAAGTTTTTCCTAGTTTTTGAGATTTTTTAGTGGTTGGAAACTACATCAATTTGAAGTGACAGGAGCAAGAATTTGCCCTGTTTTGAATTTTATTTTTTAGCAATTAGGAATTACCTCAATTTGAATTTTTTTTATGAAAATATTTTGCCCCAGTTTTGAAATATTAATGTTCAATAGTGATTACCTCAATTTGAAATTGGTTTGAGTAAAAATTTTCCCCAGTTTTGAAATTTTTAATAATGATTTTAGTTTGGATTGGTTTGGGCAGAAATTTTGCCTAGTTTGAACATTTTTGAGCAATTAATGATGGTCGCATCAACTTTAAAATTTTTATGGAGTAAATATTTTATTTTATTTTTTATTATTATTATTTTTTAAATGAGTTATGTAATGTTGTGATCATGCTTTGAGGAATATGAGGTGACAAGATGCTTTAAATTGTTTATTGCTTTATGCTTTTTCAATATAAAGATTGATGATGCCTGAAATGATTGTAAACATCCGATTATGTCCGAGGTTTCAATTGTTAAAATTAATTAAGAAACCAGTACTATGTTAAATAATAAATAAATAAACAAAAACAAATACTAAAAAAAAGAAAAAAATAAATAATAAAAAAAGAAAAATAGAAAACAAAATGAATAAAAAACAAAAAAAAACCAAAAATAAGAAATACAAACAAAAAATATAAAGAAATAAAAAATATATATGAACAAAATTTGAAAAAATAATAAGAGGTGAAAATAAAGGAAATAAAGAAAAGGCGGAGGGGATTCCCCGTGGGAAAATTTAAAAGGAGCAAGGTATAAAATGATTTAGAGGCTCAAATGAATTGGTCCTTTTTTCATTTCTTGAAATTGAGGGAACTGAATCTTGTTAGCGGAGTCCGATCTCTCATTCGGCTTCTCTCGATCCCTATCGTATGGATTCTGGAACTCTCTCCTTCCCGTTCATAGTTTGAACACGCTCTGGCTCTCTTTGGCAACTTGGAGTTCTCCCTTCGAGAAATTCTCAAAGATCTTATCACTTCAATCCAAAAGAATCTACAGAAAGAATCAGGGACAAATCTAATTGCTAGCAAGGATCCCCTGCCGTCGGTCCACCCCTTTAGGTAAAACGTCTATTACATAGAATTTCCTATTGATTTGCCTTATAAATCTCACTGATGAATGATAATGGAATTCTTTCCCAAACTTGATTGAGTCAATGCTTTTATGTAAATTCATTCTTAGCGGTGCTTAAAGATTTCTTTGATTCTGTTAAGTTGACAATAAACAAATAAGTTCAGTGTTAAAGGAGAAAGGATATAACATCTAGATTGATAACTATGGTGTATAATGAGCATGTCAAGTATGTCTCGGATCGAATGTGGAGTATTCGGCATGTAATGCAAACCAAGGTTTATTTGGCTTCTAAAAAGATAATGTGGAAATTTCAAACAAAGATCAGGTTGACCTTTTTTTTCTCTGTAATTAGTGAATAAATGTTGGCAAGTAAGCTAGCCCGGTATGGAGAACTGCGCTGATCTGTCCAAGAGGAACCTCATTTGATAAGAGATGGCAAGCTGTTGAAGGTCACAATGACCACCTCCTATTACAGCGACGGGAGAACGAATTCCGATATGCAGGAGATCGATACCTGAAGAATTGTGTTGGTTTATTCAGGAAGAAAGCTCTACTAATTCAAGATTCAACGTAAAGATTGCATCACCGACTCCAAGCCAGGTTCTACATGCCGTCGTTCATTTTGTTCATGCATTAAGATTCAGGATTCATTTCATATTGATTATGGGAAATTTCTCCGGATCTGTAATAGTTTGAGTGCAACGATGAATCCTCCACCTTCAGTGGAAATCATCAAGTTAGAGAACCTGGTAGTGTCAATAGAAGTGTGAAGCGATTATGTGGAAGCAAGGTGCAGAAACTGCATATATACAGATTCATCTTCGAGATTTTCCCAGGGTTTTTATAGCGTCCGGAGTCGTAAACCAAAAAATTCATTAATTCAATGGACTATTTCGGCTTCGCCAATTGTGTAAGAGCCATGATCCAGAATATGGAAAAGGAAATTTCTATCTCAAGTAGTTATAACCCTTCCAAATGTTTAGGTCAAAGTGATGCCAAAGACGTAGCTAAATAGGAACCTTACACTTCAGTAGGACGTTAAAATGTCCAAGAATATGTCGGGTGAGGAATTTAGTGACTTTAATGCCTGCATGGAAGGGTTGCACTCTGAGTAGGACCTTGGTCAAACTCTGGATACCAAATGCCTTCCGAACAGGGAGTCGTCAGTGAAGAAGTCAATGGTTAGGTTAGCCTGGTCATACGATGAGTTTCAAGTGGAGAGTGTAGCATTCCTGTCATAATTGTCCTCTACAAAGACGAGAACAATCATCCTTCTATGGCCAAATGCCTTGACGTCCCCATGTAAAGCCACACAGATTTTGGGCCTAGGGGTAGTGGAGACAATTTAAAATCTAATAAAAAACCTGCCTCCGAATTCCAGTGGTGAGATAGACGCGTCAATAAAGGTGGGCTGCGGACTAATCAAATCCTCTCTTCTCCACTAGTTTCTAAAGAACTAAGTTTGGACGATGCCTCGATACGTCATATTGAAAGGTTAAAAACAATACTTGTGCAATCATTTCGTTCACTACCCCCTTTTGTCCTAAGTTAGTCCTTCATCCAACCCCTGCAGCCATGAGGGACTTGAAAGACGTCACCTCTGAATCTCTCTTGCCTTTAGATCTTCAATCCAGGAAGCTTAATCTCACGTCTGCTAGTAATGCCTAAGATGGAACTTAGCGTCACCAGGGCTATGGGTTTGGTCTCTCGATGCAGGGTGCAGTTCAACCTCATCATCATTCCTTTTGTTGGCTTCTCGTCAACCTCATTCAGGAGGAGCCAATGAAAGTCGACCATGATGCAGTGCCTTGATGCTTTTTCCAGACAGATGGAAGCGGTACAAGCAGTTTGTGACACTCATGGGAGGTCCGATTTAAAGGGATGAAGATCTGAGGATTCTATATCTCGCCCAGACCCTAGTTCGTGCACATCTAACTTTGCCCTTTACTGGTTACTTCTTGCCCCCTCCTATGCTGAACCAAGGATGATGATTGGTGCATGAAAACGTAGAAAGGCACCTGCTATTGTGGAGTAAAATGGCAGTACGGTCCAACTACATGAAGGAGGAATGAAAGAAAGTGGTCATTATGGCGGGAGCCTCAACGTAAAATGCAGGCATGCATGCATATCCTTTGGTTTAGGAAAATGCTAATGATTTAGTTTCGATGCCTCAGATGAAGAGCCAAGCCACCTGGACGCTCTACCATACATCAAGGGTAACGTTGGCTTAATTGCATCAAGGCTGGCTAATGTAAATCAACCTGGATGTTTGTGGCTAGCCATAATAAGTGATGGTGGTGCCCTCCTTTACAAATCAGCACCCTTGGGAAGGAATGCTCTATTTTGAGACGTCAAGGAACATGAGCCTTTAATCACTTAATTTGGCATCAGGCCTTGTGGGAAAAATAAAGGCCTCAACTTCTCATATGATGGACCAGAAATCTATGGTAAGGACGTCGCATATGTCTCTAGTAAATGTAGTCACAGTATAAGCTCATTCTACAACAGCCCAGGTGAAATGTACATTGCACTATTATTGACGTCACGTTCATAGCACGTGGTCTGCTTCCTATAAAGGTGCAAAGGTAATTATCGAGTTGCTAATTTGGCCGAAGGAGTAATGTAGGTGAGATTGAGGGAGGGAGCCATGACCATGCAGTCTCCACCTATGCTCGTGTGATCAGCTATGGTTAAGTAAGGACCTCTACCTATGGAAGGGCCCGTCTGATGCGGACGAAAGGTGCCATTCTCTCTGTGCTCTTACCAATGCACGGGTTGCACATGCACAAGATTTAGAAGCTATTATTTTAGCACCCAAGGCCATGCCGAGTCTGGTTCGCGTCAAGCAATGGGTTGCCTTATTACCATCATGCTCCTTCGAGCCTATGAAGTGATAAAATTCGACCTTTGGCAGGTTATGCTTCATGCCTTGATCACCTTAGTTATTATGCAAACTTGGCCACGATATATAGGCTGGGCAGCAAAGGAAGTTCGCTTAAAGTCCATGCAAATTGGTTGCTGTGTGGGGTACAACCTCATGCAACTTGAGTGAAATTGAAGTAAAGGAGGGGCCTATTGATACATCCTGTTTAAAAGAAAGGAAGAGGTTCAACCCAAACGTACAATGTTAAGCCCATTTTGCAAAGTAGAGGTTACAAAACAAGTAGCTTAAGTGGTAGAGCGCTTGGCCTACCACCCCCACTGTCCTCACTTCGAACCCCAGGCACAACACTTTTGTCGATTGAGGGAAGGACATTTCTTTTTATTCTAATCCAGTCCCTACATTTCTCAAAATTTTGATCCAGCCCCTGTACTTTCAGTTATATCAATTAAACCCCTGCATTCCTCAAAATTCCAACCCAGCCCCTGTACTTTCAATTATGCCAATCTAGCCCCTATACTTCCATTTACTCTAATCCAGTCCCAATACTTTCCTTTATTCCAATTCAGCCCCTATACTTTCCTTTATTCCAACCCAGCCCCTGTATTCCTCATTTTTTAATTAATCCCCGTACTCCCCATTATTCCAATTGAGTCCCCCATACACCTCATCACTCCAATCAAGCCCTTTTACTCCGTGTTATTCTGATTTAACCTCCGTATTGTTCTTCACTCTAGAATCAATCCTCACCCATTTTTCTTAGTGTTATTGTTTTCAAATCAAAAATATCTTTGGAATTAACTAGTCTCACGCAATGAGCTCTAAATGGGAAACTGGAGGTCTTCACTACTGTTCGATATTTAGAGGTTCATATAGGTCCTAGTGCAACCTAAGTTGCCTCGGACCTTGTTCATATGTGGACTAAAAGTTCCTTTCTAAATAATCAAACCTTTCAAAATTACTTTTGGGAATCACAAGTCTCACGCAATGAGCTCTAAATGGAAAACTGGCGGTCTTTACTACTGTTCGATATTTAGAGGTTCATATAGGCCCCAGTGCAGCCTTAGTTGCCTCTGACCTTGTGCATATGTGGACTAAAAGTTCCTTTCTAAATAATCAAACCTTTCAAAATTCCTTTTGGAAATCGCAAGTCTCACGCAATGAGCTTTAAATGGGAAACTGACGGTCTTCACTGCTATTCGATATTTAGAGATTCATATGGATCCCAGTGCGGCCTACGTTTGCCTCAGATCCTATGCATAAGTGGACTGAGGATTTTTCCTTAAGATATTTTCAAAATACTCCTTTCCTTTTTCAAGCTTCTTCGAAGGTCAAGCCTTCATACCAAAACTACGTAAGTGTAAACACCCATTTATGTCCGCGGCTCCCAATTTTTTTTTTATCAAGAAGCTAATTTAAATAAATGAATAGCAAAACAGAAAACGGAGAAACAGAAAATAATAATAAAATACATATAATAAATAAATCTAAAGAAAATTTAACAAACAGAAAAGAAAAATAATAAGGAAAAAGGAATAAGAAAATCTGGAAAATAAATCAAGAATTATAAAAATTAAAAAGAAACAAAAATAGTAACAACAGTAAAAATATGCAAAAATAAAAATGAAAAAAATATAAAAACAAAATACTAATTAAAATAACAAAATCTGAAAATAAAGAAAAAAACAGATTTTAAAATTGAAAATCTGAAATACAAAAAATTAAAACAGAAAAAAAAAAATATATAAATTGAAAGTCTGAAAATCTGAAATAGGAATTAAAAACCAAAAAGAATATAATAATAGAATTAAATATGAAAAATAAGTAAAAACAGGAAAAAATAATAATAAATTCGAAATCTGAAATTGAAAAAACAAAGTAAAATGAAAAGGAAATATGAAACAAAAAAAGAATTGATAAAAACGAAAAAATTAAATAAAAAAATCAAAATTTGAAAGGGAAAAATTAAAAAATCTGGAAAATAAAATTAAAATCAGCAAAAAATAAAATTCTGAAAAATAATTAGGAAAATAAAAATCTGAAAAGAAAAATAAATAATAAAAAATCTGAAAAATAATTAAGAAAAAAAAATCTGAAAATAAAAATAAATAATAAAAATATGAAAAATAATTAAGAAAATAAAAATCTGAAAAGAAAAATAAATAATAAAAAATCTAAAAAATAAATTAAGAAAATAAAAATCTGAAAAAGAAAATAAATAATAAAAAATCTGAAAACAAAATTAAGAAAATAAAAATCTGGAAAGAAAATAATAATAATAAAAATAATAAAAAACAAAAAAGAAAAATGGTAAACTAGAATGAAAAATAAATAAAATAAAAATTATGAAAAATAGAAAAAATAGAAAAATAAAGAAAAAGATATAAAAGACAAAGCAAAAAATAAAACAGAAAATAACGACAAAAAAGAAAAAACCAATAAGAGAATTGAAAAAACGGTTTCAACGAAAAGCAGAATTAAAAAAAGGGAAAAAGAAAAATTTGGCGCTAAGAGAGAAGAGGGGAATCTACTTTGATCAAGAAGGCTTGGAAAAAAAGGGGGAGGGGGGCGGGAAGAGGCCTTTAACCAGAAAAACCAAGAATCACTCAGGAGAAGGGGAGGCAAGAGAAGAAAAAAAGATTGAAGGCTCGATCAAAGGGAGCACTTGTGAAGCATTACGCCGAGGATACAAGAAGGAGGGGCATCAACTATGAATTCTAGGGGGCTCTGTATCCGCTGCGTTGGGTTAATCTCTTCGATCTTCTTGATTTTTTAGAGATCGAAACATCATTGCAGAAAGCTCCAACATACAGGTTGGCATTCTAAATCAATTTGATTGAGACATATCCATGAATCTTGAATTCCCTCTATGTGATAATCTCTGCCTAGTTAAAACAGGGGAAGTAAAATATTTTCTCACATACAGTTTGGACCATTGTACGACGTCTGAATAGATCGCAGTCAATTTGAATATAGCACCTGATAGCGTAGATTTCTTTGATGCATAATCTGCGGCATGCTTCTTATAGAGAGTGTAAAATGAAAATCTAACAAGATTAATCGAGTTTGCGGCGGTGTTAATAATTCACTTTAATTAATCTACACTCTTGCTGTTAACTAGTGGGTTCGCTGATGTATAATCAGTTAGACTAAATTCTACCTGTCGATGGATGATCATGTGGCGTATAAGAGAATTTCAAATTCAATACAATAGGGGGGGTCATATGTGTGCTGTTAATTAGCTAAAATTCCAGCACATCACACCTTAGCATAGTCACTACTAGCCATTGAGGATCGCTATTAAATCAGCTCTGGATCCAAATAAGTCTCCCTCTCAGTTTGAGAGCGCATGGCTTTAAGTTCAAGGATGCTTAAGGGAAACCGCACCTGAACTTGTCACAACCAGTGGACAAGGTAGAAGCTTTTGCAGGTCATCGCCCGCTACTAATATGAGTCAGTTGACATTAATGACAACACCTTAGTTCGCATGAAGTTGATGGATCACCTGTGTGCTGCTAATTAGCTAAAATCCCTGTGTTGGGCAGTAGTGGACGCTATGGCCGCAGTGGGTCCTTGTCTCTACTTGGCTGGACTACATAACTCTAACCTTGCCCAGGTTCCATGTTTACCCAATTGGGTCACCCCTCCCCCATGCAACTGGCAAGCAAAAGGTCTCAACTAGGAGAAGAGAAATTGAAAATTAACGTCCATTCAGACATTAGGGACTCAAACTCAACAAAAGCAAGAAGCCACTGAATCACACCAATGAAATCACCCCAATCAGCTTCGGCCTGTACTGAGCAGTATGGGTAATGCCTCCATTTAGCAAATTAGAAGGACATGTGTGCTGTCTAGAGGCATACCAAATCAAGACATTTTCTGATTCCTGTGCGTAGCATGTATGAGCTCCAACTCCCCAAAGTGCACTTTAAATTTAATTTAAGAAGGTAGAAGCTTAGCCAGCAGCGTGGCCCAAGTGGTTAGCCAGAACCATGCTCACACCAAGATACTTGGTTCAAATCTCACAGGGGGCATTTTCTTTTTGTACATATGCATTGGACGGTTGAGTAAGCTTTAGAATATAATCAAGGTGTTAAATACCCAACCAGCAACATAGCTTGGTGGTCAAACGTTTAGCCTGCAACCCCTATAGCCCTCACTTCGAATCCCAGGTTGGGCATTTTTGATTGAAAGCCCTCAACCTTTTCCTCTAATTCCAAATCTGCCCTCACATGGAAAATTACCAAACTACCCTCAATCTTCTCCCCTAATTACCAAACTGCCCTCAACCTTTTCAATTAATTCCAATCTGTCCCAACTTCTAAAATACCCAAATTACCCCAGATCTTTCCAATTAATTCCCAATCTGTCCCAACTTCTAAAATACCCAAATTACCCCTTATCTTTTCAATTAATGCCTACTCTGTCCCAAATCCTCCTAATTGTAAATTAACCTCTAAAATTTCCATAATTCGAAATTAACCCCAAAAGAACTTTCCTATAATTCTAATTCAAATTCTCAAAACAAATCCAAATTCTTTCTTTCATATAAAATCCAGTTCCTTTCTAAATCAAGTCAAAATCTTTCCAATCAAGATTAGTCTTTTAATCAAAATTCATTGGTTGTAGGTCTCACGCGATGAACCCTAGGGATGAACTGGTAGCTTTTTCTGCTGTTCGCTTCCTAGGAATTCATATGGGTTCCAAGTGCAGTCGTAGTTGTCTTGGACCCTGTGCATATGTGGACTAAGAATCCATCTGTAAATAATAAATTTTTTTTTAGAATTGCTAAGTCTCACGCGACGAATCCTAAGCACGAACTGGTAGCTTTTTCTGTTGTTCGGGGTTTAGGAATTCGTATGGATCCCAGTGCAGCAGTAGTTGTCTTGGATCCTATGCATATATGGACTAAGGATTCTAATTAAAATATTTTCAAAACAATCAAGCCATTTTTGTTACTTTCCAATAGCTCTGAAGGTCAAGTCTTCAAGTACTTTTCAAACATTCTTTTAAACACTTTCGAAGGTCAAGCCTTCGAATCAAAACCGGAACTACGTAAGCCTTGAGTTTCCCATTGCACCGGGGAATACGTAGGAGCAGGATCAAGTCCTGTTAGGCTAAACTCCGTCAAGTCATTTATTTCACACTTATTAAAGGGATCAAACAAATTTCAAATAATCACACACTCAGTTTAAGGGTACCGTTCCTCGGAACGGGTGAGTAGGGTGCCTAACCTTATTTAATTTTTCTCATTGAGTTTGATTAATGAGACGTTCAAAATTACTTATTGCAGCACTAACGTTGTCACCTCGAGATATTTATTATTTAGATGTAGGATAAAGGTTGAATGATATAAAAAAAATAATAACAAATTCTAGAGGTAAAGTCCGTATTGTAAGGTACATGCCAAAGAAACATGACAAATGTAAATTATGTATTTCTTATTAATGTTCATTACAAAAAATGATTTTGAAAAGTATGAGAATCTTGGATAATTTTTCCTCAATATTTAAACCTTACTCTCAATGTAGCATCATCATATAATTCTTGCCCTAATTTCTTTCAGCTAGATGATGGGCTCTCGTGATTTGGCAATGAATTATTTCCTACATTAGGAGCAAACTTATCAAAATCCAACCATTTCACATCAATTAAGTTTTGCACCTTATGTTTCAGAGTTAGAAAATTCTCGGTTGAATGACCAATGAACTCCGCATGATAATCGTATTTGGCATTCGCATCATACCATTTAGGATATGCTGGTCCTTGAGGTTTAAAAGGATAAGGAGAAACTAAATAGTTATAGATTAAGTGAGGTAGCAACTCAGTATAGGTCATTGAGATGGGGTTGAATTTAACAGTTTTTTTCTCTTGTATATTTTTCTAGCCTTGGTTGGAATTTTGGCTTATGGCTTGTGTTTGGGTCAAATGACGTTGGTGGTCGAATTTGCGTAGTATAGTTATAAGCTAGATGGCAAGGTGTTCGGTAGGTGGTGGCGATGTAGGGATATGGTGTATATGGAGCATATGGTGGTGGTTGAAAACTAGATGGTCCATTAAGGTGCCATTTGAGGTTTGTGTTGGCCTTGACCAAAAGTCAAATTATAATATTCTCCTGTCTTCTTCTTTCCAAACTTAGCAGAAGTAGTAATTGTCCATATAGACTTGTGTACTATCATTCCACTGTGCATGCCACCTTTAACCCTTTCTCTTATGATGACAACATTAGAGCAACTGGCGGTCATACTGTTGATCATCTTATCATAAAAAGGGTCTTGGAGTGTATGTATGAGCATGTTGACCATTTCTTTTTTAGATTATAGGGGTTGCACCTGAGTAGCTAACTCTCGCCATCGTTGTGCATACCCTTTAAAGGTTTCATCTCCTTTCTTAGTCATATTCTGAAGTTGTGTTATGTGAGGAGCCATCTTTAGATTACACTTGTATTGCTCCAGGAATGCATCAGCCAAATCTCTCAATGAACGAATATCTATCCATTCCAGTTGGATATACCAGTTTGCAGCTGCCTTAGTTAAACTATCTTGGAAAAAATGGATGAGCAACTTATCACGAGGAGCACATGTAGTCATCCTCCTATAATACATGGTTAAGTGATTCCTTGGACAACTAGTTCCTTGATATTTTTCAAATTCATGAACCTTAAATTTGGGAGGAATGACCATAGCTAAAACTAAACACAAGTCAGACGCTTCTCTAGTGTCATATCCACTTCCCTCAATTGCTCGTATCTTTTCTTCCAAGATTTTCCATTTCTCAGCATTTCCATCAAAAGGATTGTTTTGATGTTTTCCTATCATGTTATGGGGGTTGAGAAAGATATATATATATATATATATATATATATATATATATATATATATATATATATATATATATATATATATATATATATATATATATATATATATATATATATATATATATATATATATGCCTTGGGTGAACGTTGGTTCGTCACCATATTAGATGTTTGATAAGCTTGAACAAGTTCCTATGAGGTGGAATTTGGAATGACATGAGGGATTTCAGTGGTGCTTGAAGGTGGATTTTGTGTTTGGGTTTATGTATTTCTTATGAATGAGGATGCATACCCATGAGGAAACCCATAATGAACCTATTTGACTTGTGAAGGCATGGTCAATGGCAAAGAGACTCCTGGATTGGAGCCAAGAAAACATGATGAGTTAATTTGTTCTTTCGGAAAGGATCCCCCCACATCCTTCTGTGTTGACAGCTGGATATGTAACATCCCAATTTTTCTATGATAAATGTTTGAGGCTACAAATAGTTTCTAGAATAAAACTAGGTGAAATTAGGAGCCAAAAACAGAGAAATTAGGAAGTTTGGTGCAAATGACAAAAATGCCCTTGCACCTGGGCAGCTCAAAATAATGAGCAGAAAAATGGAAATACAAGTATAATACATCTTGGAGGGATTATAAACATCGTGTATAGTTAAAAGTAGTGAGAAAAATTTAGAAACCTGAGAAGGGATGAAAATGCCCTTTGAAAACCCAAAAAATGACCAAAATGCCCTTAGGAGCTGTACTTTTTGCACAAAGCTAGTCAGTTCCCATAAAAATATAAAACAGCCTTATATTAACATGGGAACAAACCAAAAGGTCTTAGAATCAGAGGAATAATTTGGGAAATTTTCTAGCAATGTTGAGAAAAATTACGAAAACGCCCTTAAAGGCCAGTAAGCAGGATAAAGTGATAAGCATGCCAAGAATGGGTCCCACACCCATGTGCACGAAATGCAACAGCTGGAAAGGTGGTGGTGAGTCACCAAAAGAAAGTCAACCAAGTTTTCCACAAAAAGACAAAAGTGAATAGTAAGAAGGTTACTTTAACCATGGTTAAGACTAGCTAACCTTGGTTAATTAAAAGTAAAGCATGCATAGGGTAAATTAATCATAATTAGAGGAAATATCAGCCTAATTAACATTAATCTAAGCCTAAAAGGATAATTCCTTGAATTTTGATTTATTTTGGAAAATAGGAAAAATGTAGGCAAAATTACCAAAATACCCCTAAGTGCAAAACAATTACACTTGGCCCATAATAGTCCGAATTTTTTGGGACCCTTGGGACCCCATTTGATTCAGATTTTTCAGCTTAGGAACTCATCAAAATCCTCTCCATTCTTTCCAAGCTTTCCATAACTCCAAACACCCAAAACTTACACTTTAAGCCTAAGTCTTCATCTTTAAGACTTAAACTATATTAAAGCTACAGACACTTAAGCCCCCCACCATCCTTTGTCCACGTCCATAGCAGACCAGAGGGGACCAAAGGCAGCCTTTAAAGCCCACAAAAACACTAAGGAGGTCTTCAACAAGTAGGATCTTTCTACTTGTCTTTTTTATGCTTTTAACTTGTCTTTTTATGGTGTGCTTGTTTGTTTTCATGCATATTTTCTCCAAGATCTGTTTGTATTCTTTTATTTTAACTTGTGAGAGTTTAAAATTGTATTTTAACCATTCAAAATGAGCCCCACCCATTTTTAGTGATTTTTGAAAAGAAAAACAAAGTTTGTTCGGTTAAAAGTGCTTCTAAGGCACTTAGAAGAAATTTAATCGGTGGGTTTTGTTTTAAAATTATTTTTTAAACTTTTATCAGTTTTATGCTCTCATGAGAAAGGTTTTTGAAGCTTATTTGAAAGAGGATTTGTGGATCTTGGAGTAGATCATGAAAATCTACTCTTTGTGGCTTGGAAGAAAAATATACTATGTTGTTATTTTCATGCTTGTTTTTATGCTTAAGTTTTAACCTTGTGATTTTCTTGTGTGATGAGTTTGGTATGACCTATGTGCTGGATCTGCACCTCTGAGTATGCATGTTAAGAGGTGGAATAAATTTTTGTAATAAGTTCCAAAAGGTTTATCGCTGGACATTAGTTAGAAAGCTACCAAGCAAATGATGTAATTTGTAGCCAAAAGTGGCTAAAATCCTTGTATGGAACCCTAGACTCATCATGGCCATCACTTAAGCATCAAAACATGGATGAAATAAGCATGTACCAGAGGCAAGAAAGGTTGCACAAGCCTAACACAACTGAACCAAGGTGGTGTGAGATGGAAGATTTGAAGAAATTACCTTGGCTAACCAAGGAAGGCTTTCGACCACAACTCACAAGCAAGCTTTAGTTTCGTTAAATTTTTTTCTAAGTAACTAAAGCTCTGAAATAAGGGTTTAAATGAACTAAATCAACCTTTAAACAAAGTTAAACAAAACAAAAGTGAGTTAAAAACCTCTAGGAGTGCACTCGGCCACCCTAGAGAGATTTTGGCGAAAAAAATGCGCTTAAAATGTGATTAAGGAAAATTCAAGTATTTTGAATAAGTAAATAACTTATTTGGAGGTTTAATCAGTATTTAAAAGGTTAAGTTTCAGAATATATGGCCTAGGTAAGCTTAGGGAAAAATCTCAAAATTCCTAAGTGATAAAATTTTCAAATAAGCTTAAAATGAGTAACTAGGAAATCTACCATAATTTAATCAAGGGTAAATGTCAAATTAGGCCATGCCATTAAATTTTGGGTAAAAATACTTAAGATTACCTTATAATATGTCAATTCTAAAGTTCAAACTTGGTCCCTAAGTAAAGGTCAACTAGGGTTAAGAAATGGTCAACTTAAGTTAACCATGGTTAGGAAGAAGGAAACCTTAAACCTAAAAGAGTGTTCGGCCATTTAGTAGTTAATTAACTTAAAGGAGGTTTTAATTTCCAATTAGGGTTAATTAAGAACCATTTCTATGTAAATAGGATGAAATTAAAGTATGAAAAAGTTTTGAGGAAGATAAGGAGACCTATTGATTTTTTTAGGCAAATGATCCTATGGTGAAGAAGGAAATTATGGAAACCTAAGTCTAGGAGGTTGGAATTCAGCTACCATGTTTTAAATTAACTAAGACTGAGTTTCAATCCTTAACTAGGCCCAAATAATGATCCTAAATATATAAGAAAAATATAATTAAGGTGTATGAAAGGTAGAATTTGAGGAAGTAGATCATTCGTCCATTTAGGAATAAATTGTCCTAGAAGATTAATTAATATCTACTTAGATATTATTTGGTTTGGAATAAAAGAGACTTTAAAGTTTAAGAGTCAATGAGACCTAATTATTAAGGTAGTACAAAAGGAGAACATAAGATAATATATTTCAAAGGTTTATTAGAGGCATGATTAAGAAGGGTGGATATGACTTAAACTTGAAGTTAGAAGTTCACTAAGTAATTTGATCATAACATACCTTAATGAGGAAGAAGTTATAAAGATTCATAAATACTTAATACTTGAGCAGTAGAATAATTAGAACATGCATAAGACTTGAACAAAGAGAACACAAGAAAAAGAACTTGAAAGGTGCCGTTAGGCTACCTAGATTAAGATGCTAAGGCGTAAAATCTTAATGAACAAATATAAATTTGAAAGGAAAGGATGAAAGGTAACTTAGAAGGATGAGTGATGTAAGTCCTTTGTATGATTTCAACATCAAACCGAATTGAAGCATTAGATTGGTGGTATAAATGTGACATTATGCTATATGATTTTGTCAATTTCATTATTAGTTATGAATGCTCATTATCTATGAATGAATAAATGATGGATACTCATGAATGAGAAAGGACGATGATGATGTATGAGATTGGTTTATGATGATGATTGAGATGAAAATTCGAAACCTATATGTGCATTTCATATTAGTTGAAAATTTTTTGAGCATGCATAATTATTTGGAAGCCACTAAAATAAACTTAAAAGATTAAGGGATCACTAAATCAAACTTTATGTGAAAACATATTATACTATTTTGTGCCTTATGCGCACTAGTATCAGAGAGACCCCCAAAAGCTCTCATCGAAGAAAAGCCAAGGTTTCTTCTTGAACCCAAGGTTGCTTCTAGGAGCCAAAGGTCGCTCCAAAAAATCCTTCTACGTAGGCATTGAGTCCTTCAATTCTTATGTGGTGGTGACGATCACCTAGGAATGAGCTCATATCCTTAATTTTTAGTAGGAGTTGGGAGTAGAGTCGGTGAAGATATTGTTTGACAAATTTAATACATGTCTATGTCTAATTGTTTTCTCCCAAAAGGTGATGAAACTAGATTCATAAAGTGTCCCAAAGGTTGGACAAAGAAATGATAAAGACAAAGAAAAGTAGTAAAGAACAAGTTTAAGACATAGAATAGTTGTATGTCAAATGATATCTTATTTGTGATCCCAAAATAGAATGTTAAGAAGAATGTATGGTGAGACACTAAGTTGTATGTTTTGAATAAAATTGATCAGTTCGGAGAACATGTTTTCAAAGAATTAAAGTAACCTTTATGTAAGAAATGATTTGAAATAAACTGAAAGTGCTGGGACTAAAGTGATGACATTAAAACTAAGTAGATAGCTCACTGAGAAACTTAGTTTCTCATCCCTACTTCTTCCCCACTTTCTTCCCGTACACCTTGGATGCTGATCATTATGGTAGTAGTTCCATTACTTCAGTTGAACGTGAGCTATTTCTCCTGGGAGGTGTACATCGCACCAATGTCAAAAAAATAATTGGATGCAAGCATCCTAACTACTAATATGTAGTATTAGCTAACTTATGTATAAATATTGATAATAAGTTGTAAGTTTATGGTTTGTGATAACTACATGATAAGGCCCACGGGCCTACGACTTATGGTATGTATGAAATGTTATGCATAATTATTGTGTGACATGTGTGTTATGATTGAATCTTGTTTATTTATTATAGGAAAATGATAAATGAAAAGAATAATATAAACACTTAGTATTCCTAAGGTTTTAAACATATGTAGAAATTCGCTTAATGATTTATTTTACCGTTACGCACGTTTTATCGACAAGGCTCGCAGTTTATATTAAACAGTTTTGAAAAAAAAATTTACTGTATTTTCATATAAGTATTTTCTAAAATGAATTCCGCATCATGAGATAACAAAATAAAAATGGAACCGAATGATCAACTTAAGCGTGAAATCGGTATTCATTTTTAGGGTGTTATAGGATGGCCTTGGTTACTTTGGTCATTTAATCCTTCAATGTTTTCACCTCATTTCTCAACTCCTTATTTTGTCGTTCCAACTTATCTATAATTCTTGATTGTGAATAGGTCTTGTAAGGGTACCGAGAAAATTGTCTTCAATTTTTTTTTCTATTAAATTTAAAATTAATTTTGAGAAAAAGATGAATGCAAAATCATGAATGATAAAAATATTAATGCTTCAATAAGTATAAAATGAAACTAATATGAGATAATTTGGTTAAATTATTTAAAATAGTTTTTTGATTATCCTGTTATACCATGTTAATTGTCAAAATCTCTCTCTCTCTCTCTCTCTCTCTCTTTATTTTTTTCAAAGATATCCTAAAATTAATTTATTTAATGAATGAATGGATGTCATGTTAAAATGCACAAATAATTAAAGATTTAAAAATTGACCATTTTTAACATTTACATAATTGAATGATCTGTTGGTTTATTAATTTCATTTTCCTTGTTTTTATTAATTTATTTAAATATTTTTTTTGCTAAAATTTTCCTAGGTTTTATTTCAATCATCTCATATTTTAATTTACTTTCTAAATGAATTTTTTTTTAGAAATTATTTCAAATTTTAAAGTTTTCTTTTCTCTCTTTTTTGATCTTTTTATATTTTCTTCATTTTTCAAAATTATTCTTCATTTTTCTTATTTTCTGTAAAATTTCCTAGCTTTTCTTCTTCTATTTATTTTGGATTTGGTTTTATATATATATATATATATATATATATATATATATATCTACAAAACTTTACCAATTTAATTTAGTTGAAATATAAATCTATTGATAAAAGAAGTTATTTCTAAAATTTTTCTTCATTTTTATAATTTTCTTTCTTAATTTTCAGTTTTATCTATCTTTCTTTCCTATTCTCCTTATTATTTCTAATTTTCTTATTCTTACCTCTCTAATTTAAATTATTTTTAAATCTTGATGCTTTGTGTGCTTATTAATAATTTGAAAAATAAGTATGCTCTTTTAATGTCCTAAGCTAGGTGACTTATCATTTGTATCTAAGGTCATTCTACTTTATGAATCTCATAAAGGATGGTTTGTAGTCCAAGGTGCAACAGTCGCTGACGAAGTTATGCATCATCGTACTTATACTTGATGAGAATGCTACTAGTTATGCAGCATCACGAAAAGGACGCGCTCTAGTTAGAGTTTTCGGGATAGTCAAATAAGACGTGCATCCAAAGTGTTCTTAGACCCCTCTATCCTAGGTTTCGCTCAGATCTAGGTATATAGCCCCACTCATGCGATGCATGCATTAGTGTAGTGTGTGGAGGACATATAAATAATTTGAAATTATGTCCTCCAAGAGAAGAGAATAACAATAGAGATATACAAAGAAAAATTCCTTTACCCTAGAGTGGGGACCAAATAATTACAAAAAATATTACTGAAACATGAAATAAATAAGAGGAGATAAATTTATAAAATAAAAGAAAGGAATCAGTATGAATTACATACCCAACCTTGAACAGGGCTTGACTCTCTAAATTTCCTAGTGGAGTCCTCATCTATCGTAACCGAAAATACAATGAAATGACGAATTTGCTAAATTTAGAATGAATTAAATATGATTGTGGAGTCACCATCAAATTTTTATTTTAAAGGGAAAATATATGGAAAAAACCCTAATAAAGGAAGAGTTCTATATTTAGGAGTCGATTATGAATAGGGAAGGTATTAACACCTTACTCGCTCGTTCCGAAGAATGGTATCCTTAAGTTGAGTGTATGATTTTGATATTTTCAAAAATTTTTTGATCCCTTAAATAGAATAAAAATAAATAGGTTTATGGAAAATATCTTGACAGGACTTGATCTTGCTCCTACATATTTCCTGGTGCAGTGGGAAACTCAAGATTACGTAGTCCTGGTTGAAAACTCGATCTTTGGAAAAAAAATAAATTGGGAGATAGTTTAAAAGTATTTTGAAAAAAATTCTTAATCCATATATGCATAAGATCCAAGACAAATGAGGGTTGTGTGGGACCATTGTGATTCCCTGTCACGACTATGCCTGCGTTTGTATTTAAGAGCTACATTCAGCAAGATTTAGAATTTTGAATGTTTGAAATGTATTCTTTGAAAGGTAGCTTTAAAGATAATATTTAGTTGAATAATATTTAAATATTTTACTAAATCCACATGTGCTCAAATTTTGAGGCAAGCGAAGGTTTCCCTAAAACTTATATGATTCTCTGAATACTAAACGGTATGGTATGCTACACGTTCGTATTTAGAGTTCATTGCGTGAGATTTAGAATTTTAAAATACTTAAAAGTATTTTTTTTGAAGTTTGAAATTTTAATTTTAAAAATTTGATATAATAATGTTGAAATATTTTCCTAAATTCACATGCCCAAAATCTGAGGCAAGTGAGGGTTGCTATGATACTTATATGATTCTCCTAATACTAAACGATAGGTATGTTACACGTTCGTATTTAGAGCGCGTTGCATGAGATTTATAATTTTAAAATATATTTTTTTGAAAATTACATTTGAAGATAATATTTAATTGAAATTTTTGACATAATAATATTTAAATATTTTTCTTAATCCACCTATGCCCAAAATATGAAGCAAATGAAGGTTTCTCTAAGACTTATATGATTCTCCAAATACTAAATGGTAGGGTATGCTACACGTTCGTATTAAGAGATCATTGTGTAAGATTTAGAGAAAACATTTATAAAATAATAAGGATAAAGGATTTTAATTTTATCATGAAAAAAATTTAAATTTTAGGAAAAAAAAAGAAGAGAGAAATTTGTAATGGTTGGGTTATTTGTTTGAAAATAATATTTTGTTTTCATTTGTTTTTTTATTTAAATTTTTTATTTTCTAAATTATAGTTACATTATTTAATTTAGAATAAATTCACTTAAGGAAGGCTAATTTTATTTTAAAAGGTATGTTGGGCTTGACCTAAATCAGATGTGAAAGAAAAGGAAAGAAAAATGAACCTGATCTAGGTGAGTTGTAAAAACAAAATAGGCTTGATCCAAATTAATTATTTAAAGAAAATAATTTGAATATTATTATGTCATATAGGTTTGTGGGTTTTATTTTAGTTTTGTTTTTGTTTGAAAATAGTGTTGTGTTTATTATTCAGCAACGAAGCACTCTTTATATATTAGAATAATTAGCAGCTTGTTTTTGTTCATTAATTTTGGCTTGATTAACAAAGAATAAAATAAAATTAAGAAATATACCTTGCCAGGACTTGAAACCCTTGTATATTACCTCACAAAGGATTAACCATTTGGGCTTAACCCTCAAGGTTGCAATTAATGTGTGCTTGATTCAATTTAGAAAGAAAAAAAAATTAGCAACTTGTTTTTGTTCATTAATTTTGGTCCGATTAAGAAAGAATAAAATAAAATTAAGAAATATAAGACACACCAGTGATAACCAGTAACTTAGCCATTTAGACTAGGACTTAACCTTGTGACTTAAATCTGCCAAACATTAAGTGAATATGATTTTTAGCCAAATTACCACAAAGAATTTCACACTTATGCTCGATATAAATCAAATGACCCTTGATCTATTCATTTAACTAGAGTAGAGCATCGGGCCCTAAATGAAGAGTAAAATTAGGGTTCCCAAATGAGAAGAGTGTGAAGAATAATAGGGAAAGGGAGAGGGAGGGGAGGCATTGGAGTGGCTCAAAGAGAAGAGGGTTCTAGGGGTGACGTGGGAGCAACTGTGGTGTGGTGAACATGGAGGAGAGTGGAAAAAGAGGTAGGTGAGACGGGGTGAAGGTCACCTTACCAACTTTGTTTAGGGGAGAGGAGGATGGAGAAGAGCCCAATCGGAGAAAGGGTGATTTCCCTTAATTGTGATAATATTGATGAAATGATGAGGAGATGGGGGATAAGAGTCTAATGAGAGTAATGCGGAGGCATTGAGATTTTGACCACTATGGGGTTTTAGGTGTTGCGATGGTTGTGAGGTTTGGAGACCTCTTTGACGATAGCTCTGGTGAGAGATGCAAAACTTTGCTGATGATAGAGAAGGTCTTGCATGTTCTTCCTAAGGCCAATATCGTGATGGCATGGTGTTGTGAGTGAAAGAGATGAATGGTGGAGGACCTCGAGCGAGAATGATAATTACATAAAAAGGGAAAAATTAGAAAAGGGAAGATCCCCACTGATTATGGCGATTTTGGGCATGAGGGAGAGAGGGTGTGAAGGGAGTTTTGACGGGAATATGGAGCTCTGCCGAAGATGATATTTGGGCGGTAAAGATGCCCAACAAAACTGAGAAGGAAGGGAATGTTGATGATTAATTGTCTTAAATTAAATATGTTTCCTTCAATCTATTGATTTTCAATCTTCATGAATTTTATATATTTTTTATGAAAAAGCTTTAGTGCTTGTGTAGAATTTGGGATAGAGATGAAAAAGAGAAAACTTGAATTAAAACTAGCAAGCACGGATGAAGTGGCGAGGGAAAGTTCTGAGTACCGGAAGGGGAAATTTCTGATACTTTTACTTATTATATTGCTTTTGTTCTTTTTTGTTTTTCCTACATTTGTAAAAATTTATTTTTGAACCATCTTCTGTTATTATGAGTACTTTGATACTGTTGACATTGAAAGCAAGGAGGGCATAGTAGTTTCACTATCACCATTCATTTGTGAAAATATCAAAATAAAAGAGGCATAGAGGAGAAGGAGAACTAGCTCTAAAAGAAAGAGATATTTCTGGGTTCCTAATCATATGTATTTTTTAATTTAGTCTTATTAACTACCCATCTTTGTAATTGAGACTGGACTGGATATTTATCTGTGTATGGACTAATTATGTGAAATATGTACATTTTGAAGCTATAGAATGATGAGAATTGCATGTTTGTGTACTGGTGCTATTTAAAAGATGGTAAGGATTTACATGCCTATATCTATGATAGAGTGAAAAAGAAAACATGTTTATATGGACATGTGTATATTAGAGGGAATGAAGGTGAACTTGATAATTTGATTATGTATTGTAAGTGATTAGAACTCTATTGCAATGTATGTTCTAGTGTTTGGTGTTGATATATATATGTGTGTGTGTGTGAGAGAGAGAGAGAGTTGCATATTTTAAGTACAAAGGGTAAAAGTTTAAAAATGCATATGTTTGAGAATCAATGTTGAGGTAATCGGAAAAAATAGATTGATGTGGTTCTTGTATGGAAAATGATAGAATAACATAATCACAATCTTTAATGAAATCATAATTTTAACATAAATCACAATTGAGATAGAATCATGATCTTTAAAAAAAACCCTGAAATCATAATTTGCATAAATTAGGTAATTTGAAATTAAATTAAATCATAATTTTAACAAAAATCATGATTAAGATAAATTAGGTAAATAGAATGATAATCTTTAACTAAACCTTAAAATCATAACCAGAATCAATTGGGTAACTTGAAATTTAACAAATTTATAATCTCTACAAAATTATAAAATAAAAATTAGAATAAATTAGGAACGAAATTATAATCTCTGCAAAATTATAAAATCAAAATCAGATTAAATTAGGAAACGAGATCACAATTTTCATACGATGTATTGAAATAGTGGAAATCAAGATTAAGCAGAATAATTTAATAAAAGTGTTTACAGTACGTACCTAAAACAGGAAATTTAAGTTTAAGCCAATGGAACTTTAGATTTTTTGCAGAAAGAGAAAGAAAGCTCCTAAGGAGTTCCAAATTGAACCAAAACTTGAATCTCTTTATGCCGAGTCACCAGTAAGAGAGACTGAATACTCAAGTAACTAGCCTAGAGAGATTTTTTACTCTTACTCCCATTTTTCATAAAAAAAAATAATCTCCCTCTTTTAACATATTTTACTTTCCTTATTTATAGGAAAAAATTAAATAACTAACCTGTAATTAACTCAACCAATTTGATAACTAACTTAACTAATCGGAAACAAAATATTTTTTTTTATGTTTCCTGTTCTTTTTTATTTTTTCATTTTTTTAAAATTACTAAGTCCCAAATGGTTTTTTTTTTTATATTTCTTTTATGGTTTAGGCTTCTTTACTTAATTTTGCTTTTACTTTTATCAATTTAAACTAGGAAAAGAATATATGTTCTTCCTATCTCAATTGTTTCTTAAATTTAATAAATTAAATTAAAAAATTATTCTCGGGCATAATTAAGTATTCATACCATGTCTTCAAGAAGTAGGGTTTTCAACCTTACTTTTTCAAATTTTTTTATTATGTGATGTTGACTTATTTTTCTTGTCTGTTTGGTGGATCCTTATCTAAACTCTATGGATCCAACTTTCTTGACCATGGTTGTGTTCAAAACTTCCCTTTTTGTTAAAAATAAGCATCACTAAGTTTTTAGTGATTTTTGGTAGCCAACAAGAAATTTTGATGGATTAAAGTGCTTATGCCTTTGGAGAAATTTAATTTGTTAAAATTTCTTAAAAGTGATTTTAAATATGTTGGAAATATTTTTTAAGATTTTGTAAGTGTTATGAGATGATAAAAGAGAGTATAATAAATAAAGGTTAGAGTAGATCTAGTGGATTCTAACTTGGTTGTCTTGAAAAATGATCCTTGTATGGCCTTATCTTAAAAGTTGTAAGCTTGTTCATGCCCTCTCTTAAAAGTTATAATATTAAACTTGAAATTTGATAAAATTCTAGATCATGACCCATAAAACTACGAATCAAAGAAATACTATAAAATTTAAGTCCTAAAAGCTACAAATTTAACTTTAAAATTGGATCTTAAAGCTAATAGCAGCAAGGGTGGACATGTGGACTAAAAATTTGAATGAGACACCTCAAATTCCTCGTAATCATGACCAAAGCTATGGAGAAAAGAAAATTCTTGATAGACATAAAAGCAAGCGAGGTGATAAATGTTAAAATTAAATATTCAAAATTCAAAGGAGAAGGATTTTGTGAAAATTGATCCTTATTTGGTAAAAAAGAACCATTTGACCAACCTTAATTAAGTTAGGCAAAATGAGTTAAATTTTTTGGTTAAAGCATAATAAGGAACCTAATCATGCACAAGGAGAGAATTAAAAGTTTAATGAAGAATTGGTAATGGTTTGGGTAACCATTTGGCCAATGCATGTTAATTAAGAATAAAAATCTTAAAAGTTTCTTAGTTGGTTCAATTTATTAGCCCAAGTCATAAACTAGTATAAATCATCTGTTAAATGTTAGAAAAATGAACCATAGTTCCTCAGGGACTTAAGGAACCAACTCTTAATTAAATTTACAAGATAAGTTAAATTGGAAGCTTAAGGGTATTTAAGTAAAATATAAACAAAAAGATTTGAATCCATAAGCAAGAAAACAACAAGTAAAATCAATTAGTGGTAAACTTAATTAGTTAAGTTGAGATAGTTGTGCATAAAATGTTTAAATTGATGAACATAAAGGTAGATTATTCCAAATAGGCCATTTGATTGATTACACTAAACACCACAATTTCATAAAATTAAACTAAAAATATAAAAGGTACTTAGTTGTTTAGAAAAGAAAAGGTTGGGAGATAACTTAGAAGGATGAGTAGAGTAAGTTCTCATGAGAAATTTCTCATAAATCTCAAAAGATGAATAAGATGGGAAAGAAAGAAGCTATATGCTGCCCAAAGACTTAACACCAAGCATAATCAAGTAATTTTGATTAGGATAGAGATTTTTAGTTAAAATAGTTATGCTATCTCATTATGTTGCTTTTTGGATAAGTATTTATGCACAGAGTTTATGAAATACTCTCTTGAATGATTTTAGAGAAGTGATTTGATTTTTACTGTTTATTTATGGATGAAATATGTGAAGCTTGAATGGATTAGAAATTATATGTGCATGACATATTCGTTGGGTTGTTTGAGCATGCATGTTATTTGGAAGATTCAAAAATAAATATAATTAATCAAGGGATCAGTATAGAAATAAATTATGTAAAAATTTAACACTACTCTTAATATGCCTTGTGCACATTCAGAAGGGCAAGAGGTCTTTCTATAGTGGAGACAAAAAGGTTCTCCAAAACATCATTCTATTATGAAGTGCTAGGTTTTCAATAATTATGATGGTGACAATCGTCAAGGAATGAACTCATATCTTAAGAATAGAAGGTAGAGTAGCAAAGCCAGTGAAAATATATTGTTTGAATGAATTTTGTGTGATATGCCTAAAGCAAAGATTATCACTAAGAGGGTGAAAAAGAAATAAGAAAAACTCTTATGATTGTGGCATGAGTAAAACTAAGGTAAATTAATATCTCTGATGTGATAAAATATGATTTCAAGAATGTATAATATGTATGTTTATGATATCTCTTGGAAGAATAATTTAAGTTATGAATGAAATGTATGTCAAAATAAGAATTATTTATGTTAAAGTTAAAATTGATCCACTTTAGTTAAGGATTACTTTTAAAGTTGAAAGTGATCTTATAAGCCTATCACATATTTCTTAATTAAAACTGAAGTGGGGTTAGGTTGAAACTATATCACAAACCTAGGAAAAATACCTATTGAGAAATTTTAATTTCTCATCCTCTTCCACCATTTTCTTTCCCAGACTTTGAAAATGTCTTTCCTGATGGTGATGGTATTTGTAAAACTCAGCAACGAAAACCGTGAGGATATATTTTTCCTTTGGTCAAATCTTCTTGTCTACTTTTATGAGCCCAAACTTTTCCACCACTGATTTTGATATACCCCTTGAGGCTTTCCACCCTAACATGACCTTTCCTCGACCACCGGGTATCAGGCACCTACTACCAACATAGGTATAGGAGACCTCTTTTGAGACCTACTGAGAAATTTTAATTTCTCATCTCTTCCACCATTTTCTTTTCCATACTCTAAAAATATCCTTTGCAATGGTGGTGGTATTCATCAAACTTAGCCATAACAAGCGTGAGGATTTATTTTTCCTTTAGTCAGATCTTCATGTCTACTGTTATGAGTCCAAACTCCACTACTGATTTGCTATGCCCCTAGAGCTAGAGGATTTCCACCCTAACATGGCCTTTCCTCCACCGTTGCAGTATTAAGCACCTATTACAACATATATAGAAGAGACGTCTTCTGAAGGAGAAAACGACCCTCAGACTTCTTCATGCTGCCATAGTTCCTCCCATATATGGTCATCACAAGGTAGCTCAACTTTCCTAGTGCCATACCCAAAGCCTATGGTTAGAGCCCCTAGCCCCACGTTACTGAAACATTAACCGAATTTGTGAAGTTGGAGTTTGTGTTGCACCTAATAATGTAAATTTTTGTAACATATATAATGTGATATATAATGTGTATAAGTAAGTATGTAAGGGCAATGATTTCCTTATCTTACTTTCTTTTAATATAAGAGACTGTGTTACAATAATATTTGTACAAATAATGCTATATAAATGAATGTGATCATATAAATATGCAGCTTAGTAATAAATGAATAGGGGTTTTAGTTTTATCCGTTTCGTCGATGTAATAATAAATGACACATAATTAGTCAAATAAATCGACAAGGCTTACATTTTTAGTCAATGTTTCGAAGAAGAAAAAAATTATATCGTATTTTTAATAATAGTATTTGTAACATCCTAAAAATGAAGTCCATTTTTATGCTTAATTCATACACACGATTCCATTATTAAATTCTTATCTCATAATGTGAAATCTTTAAAAAATAAATATTAGTAAAAATATGGTAATTTTTTTCAAGAAAACCTTTTGATATAAAATGCAAGCCTCATCATAATAACGATTGTAGAAAAATGTAAATAAATACGCATCCTCGTGCACATATAATTCGTTAACACTCTAATTACTTCTACCATTCCATTCTTCTCTAATAACCAACAATTCAGTTTATCTCAAACGAAAGCATATTCATACAACTTACAATTATATAGTCCTTAATTGTACTTATAAGATTTAGGCTATTAATTACACCAACCTTAGAAATTTTTAGGGCTTTTCTCACATGACTAGTAAGCATGGTCGAAGGCCTTTGTTCCCAGTTCTACTCCATAATTAACTTCTATTCACCTCTTGAAGCTCACTTAGATCCATTCTTAAATTCCAACAAGGTTTATAACTAGTTCTTACCAATTTTGTGCAATATGGCTAAATGGTACCCAACTAATTACCAAATCTTCTTCAACTTTAAAATTTCATTCCTTAAACTTGGTTAGGCTCCACTTTACACCTCAATTGAAATTTTAACTCAACTTTACCTAATTAATGGGAGAGTGGCTGAATGCTCAAGGTGGATAAAGCAAGGCTTATTTTTCCTTAGTTTATGCTCTCTTGGTTGTAGTGTTATGGATTTTATTATGTTTTTATCCAAATTAACCAAGGTAGCTGAATGAGCCCTTTACAAATTTCAAGTCCCTCCCAAATTTAAAACTTCATAGTTATACTTGATTAGGTTCCTTTTGATATCCTAATCAAAATTTTAAACTCAATATTCCTTATTTAACTAGGAGGTGGTCGAATGCTCAAGTGACTTAAACAAGGGTCCTTTTAAATTTTCTTGATACATGACCTTGGTGTCAGGAAGTCTAGCACTCGGTTCATCATATGTCCTTAGATCCATCCATAGATTGTTCTTACTCCATAGCTTTGTTCATGGTGATGGAATATCTTAAGTGATTTGGGCAACTTTGGGTCAAAAATTCCATCTTTAGACTTAGTAATTTTTAAGTTCAAGTCCAAGTTAAGTTTATGGATCTCATGGTATAATTTTTCTTAGTCTGTTAATGATTTTAATACATGAGTCCAGATCTGAAATCTTAATAAAAACAATCTTATAAACAAAGATTTTAAGAAAAGACATAACCAAATTCTAACTTTGAACATAAAAAACTTAAAGAAAGCACCTTTCATGAAAAATAAGTGTGGATCCACTAGATCTACTCCAAGATCTATCTATCCCTTACTTTGAGCACTTTAAATATTGTCTCTCAAACACTCAAATCATCCTCAAAGCATAAAAAAGGGATCTAGAGATCTTAGAGAGGGATCCACCAAGAATAAGAAAATGAAACCATAAATACAAGATTTAAAGCTTAGAAAAATACAAGGTAAAATCCTACTTGTTGAATACTTTGTGATGGGTTTGGTGGACTTTGATGGATTCTCTTAATCTTATTTTATGGTCCACACAAGATCTCCTAGTAGTGGTGGTGGGGCTTTCTAGTTTTTTTCTTGATTTAGCTTAAACTTCAAAGTTGGCAGTTTAAGCTTAATGTATGATTTTGGGTTTTTGGAGGAGTTTAAATTTAGAGAGATTTTATAGAATTTATCTAAGTATTTAGAAGATGAAGAATGAAGCAAATGAGCCTTCCCAAGGCCAATATGGAATTTGACCACTTAAGGGTAATTTGAAAATTAAATTCCCACTTAAAGGCGTTGTGGTACATTTACATGTAATTTCTATTTTCTAAAATAAATGTATATGTATGAAATTATCCTTTTAGGATTATACCAGTGTTAATTTTTTTGAATTTTTCACTAACCAAAATTAACTTATCCTAAGTATGCTTAATTTTAATTAAACAAGGTTAATTTACTTTAATCTTGGTTGATTTTATCTTTCATATTTATTATTTTTGTCCTATTTGCCATAATTGAACTGATGACTCATAAGGTGAGTCACCATCTTATTTTCCACATGCAAATTCATACTCCATGAGTGGGACCCCTTTTTCTTGCTTCGCTCCACATTTTCTTACCTTCTTGCTCTTCTAGGAGCATTTTGAAATTTTTTTCTCAGCATTTCTTGGGAGGTTACCATAAAATTGTTCCTCCGATGTTTCTAACACTTATTGGTTCATTCACAAATATTTCTAATGTCATTTTCCATTTTTCTGGGAACGTTTTAGCCCTTATGGAAAACAAAACTTTCGAAGATTGTTTTAGACATTTTTGAAGATTTTTGATGGTTTTTTCGCCCTCTCTTTGTTCCTATTCTTTTTTTTTTATGAATTTTCAATCATCCTTGATGTATTATGATTCCTTAGAATATCTTTTAACCTTTGTTTTAGGTTTCTCCTACACATAATTTGGGTTACGCTAGTACAAGGACATTTTTGTCATTTACTAAAAATTATCTAATTTCTTTGTCTTTTTCTCTTATCTCTACTTTACTTCTTACTAAAGGGTATTTTTTACCTAGAAAGTCCATTATGAGAAATCAGGGGTGTTACAATATTTTTCCAAAAGGATTCCGTATCATGAAGTAGTAATCTAATGATGAAACTGCGAATACAGCCTATGCATAGAACAAACTTCATTTTTAAAGTGTTACAAAAAAGTTATAGATATGAATTTTTTCTTTCAAATGATATTAGTCACATTAAAAAACTATTTCTCTTAGCTATCCTAGGTTATGAAATTTAACATTCAGATATGTTGTAATTTACCTCCTCTAGTCTTGATCTTTATTTAAAAGTTATGAATATATCTCTTAACTTTCTCATAAAATAATAACAACTTCAGTATCACAACGACGCATATTATGCTTAAAATACCAATGGCATAAATTTTTTTTTTATATTATGAAATTTATTCTAGCTTATGTTTTAAAATAAAACTACCTCACAAATCCTTCAATCTAATTTGTATCTATTCAAAATATTTATCTGTTTGGATGCTTTTGTTCCTTTTTTTGTCTTTATTTGTACTCTCTATCTCATATTTTCTTTCTCTTAAAAATATAGATAAAGATGGTTCTGTCAAATAAGATATTCATACTGGGTTTAAGCTTATTAACTATTGTATTAGTTTAATCTCAACAATATAGAACTCAAAGAAATGGTAAAACATGTTAATAATTCTTGACATGCACATATATGTATATATATCATTGAAAAAAAAAATATTTTTAACAATTATTTTTTGGAGATTATAAAAATTGATACAAAATATATTAAATTATTACGGTTATACATTTGAATCGTCACTAAAATATCTCTTGACGGATAATTTATATTTGTCAAAAAAAAGTATGATAAAAATTAAAATCATCACTATTTATACAGTGGTACAAACAAGGTTTTCTACAATAAGTTTTTACATGGGTTGTTTAGAAATCGATATAAAAAATTATGCAGTGAAGTTTTTGAAATTATATGCTCAACTTATTACATTGATTTGTCATATAAATGATATAAAAGTTATTTTTTATATTGGTAATAGGCAGAATCGATATTAAATATTTAATTTTATACATCGGTTCTGATATTAATTGATGTAGTAAAAAGTTCCATTTCCTTATTTCATTTCCTACCTCATGCTTTCATCTCAAGTTCTCCTATCTCTTCATCATGCTTTCTCTCTATCTACTTTCTCTCTATCTATGCATTATGTTTCTCTCATTCATTATTTGATAATTTACATTTCAAGTTCTCCTATTCTTATCTTTTTCTCCATTCATCTAGCTTGGAGTTATTCTCTCCATTAATCTAGCTTGGAGTTATTCTCTCAGTGTTTGTAAACACTCAATTATGTTCGAGGCCCCCATTTTAAAAAAAAATATTTAATTAGTGAATAAATCATAATTAAAATAATAAATAAGAAAAAGCTCTGGAAATAAAAATAACAGAAAATAATAATGAAGAAAAAGAAAAAAGAAAAGCGAAATAAAACAGAATGAAGAAAAAATAATAAATGATGAAAATAAACAAAAATAAATAAAGAGAAAAATTGAAGTAAAACTAGGAAAAAGAATAAGAAAAATTGAAAAATTGAAAGCAAAAAAATGGAAAAGAATGAGAAAAATAAAAAAATATATATATAAAAATAAAAAAAGAAAAATAATACTTAATTGGAAAAATTAAAAAAAAAGAATAAAATAAGAGATAAATGAATAATATAATAAAATCAAAAAAAAATAATAAAAAAAAAAATAAAAAAAAAGGAAAAAGTGGGAAAAGTGTTTGAAAAGCATAAATAGGAGAAAGAAATTAGGAAGAAATTTTCTCATTTTTGGGAAATTCGGGGAGGAGGACTTAGAGTCTTAGAAGAGGATTGCAGAATTTTGAAGGAGGGACTAGGAGACTCTCTAGGTCAATTGACCAGTCTCACAGTCAGCTCTTCATCACCTTCAATAGAGGTTGGGAGTCCAATTTTATCCCTTGATTTCTTAGCTTCTTGTCGGATTTTGGGTTCATTTTTAGTATCTTTTTTACGTTTTTCATTTTTGATGGACAATGATATCCGATTTTAGTGAATTTTTTATTAGATTTTCTTTGTATTCTCTGTAGTTTCTGGAATGATATTGTTGTCCAATTTGGATCTGAAATGAAAATTTTATGTACCTTCTTGAAGCAAATTAATATTCATCTGGTTAGAGTCACTTCTAGCTTGTTTGATTAGTGCATATCTTGCTCATTTCTGATTAGTTTATGTAAAACTTGTTTGTTTGATTCTATAATCCTTAATGTTTCAGTTATTTGTTTTTATTTTTCAGATGTACCAAAAAAATTTCTAAAAATTTGAGTTGAATTCAAATTTGTGTAAATCTTGTGTGTTTCTGGTTGATCTTCATCTCATTTTTGTTTTTGTTATCAATCGATTAAAATGATCTCCGATTTTGGTGATTTTTATTGAGTTTTCTTTTTATTTCGATCTACTTTTTGGAATGATATTATTTGTCCAATTTGGATCTGAAATGAAATTTTTATCGCCTGATTATGAAAGCATGTTCATCCTGGTGCCTCAATTAACAGCTTGTTTGATTAATTATATCACATCATTCTGATTGATTTATGTCAAAATTGTTTTTTTATTTCCGTATCTTTCAATTGATTGGTTTTTATTTTTCAGATCTACTAAAAAATTTTCATATCTTTCAATTTTGAGATTCGAATTCAAATTTTGGTATAAAATATTGTGTCCTTATGGATTCATCTAAGATTCTGTTTTTTCATTTTCAGTTTTAATTAATAAAATGATCTCTAGGTTCTGTGATTATTTTGTATTTTTTTTTCTTCTCTCTAGTTGCTGGATAATCTTATTTGTCTAATTTGGATGGAAGTCAAATTTCTATGCGGCGATTCTTTAAACAGTGTTGCGAATTCTTTTTAATTTCAAATCAAGTCAAAAGTTTATTTTCAAATCAGCCCAATTCAATTAAAAATTCAAATCAAGTTTATTTTTTATTTTAAATCAAGTCATTTTATTTCATCAAACTCAAATCAAGTTCTTTTTTTAAATCAAGTCTTGTATTCTTAATCTCACCTGATAGAGTAAAAGCAAGCTGGTAATGCTTTCTTCATTTAGTTGTTTTTAGAAGGTCGATTAATGGTCAAATGCACATAGTTGTCTTGGGCCTTGTGAATCTGTAGATTTAGGATTTTTCCTTCCACGATTAAATAAAAATGCGTTTTTTAGATAGTCACTCAGCTGTTATAAAAAATAGCGAGTAGCTTTTTCTGTTCGTTGTTTAAAGAATATCGATATGGTCCGGTCGTGACCATAGTTGTCTAGCTGATGCATATATGGATTAGGGGATTAGCTTTTACTTTTTGTTTTCAATCAAATAAATCATTTTGCGTTCTAAATCTCACACCTTGAGCCTAAAACGACTAGTGATTTTTTATGCAACATTTGTTGTTTGGGAATCAGATATGGGTCCAAATCTTGATCGTAGTTGTCCAGTGCCACAGTGCATATGTGGATTAGAGGATTGCCTTTCTCTTTGTTTTCAATTAAATAAAAATAATTGCATTCCTCAATCTACCATGACCCTACAAGCAAAGCTGGTAGCTTTCTATTATTGGTTGTTTAGAGAGTCAGGTATGGAGTCCAAATGCAGTCGTAGTGCTTTGCCTTGGGCCATATGCATATCGTGGATTGAGGATTGCCTTTCCTCTTTGAGTCAAATAAATGTCGATTTTGCATTCCGTAATCTCCTGTGATGAACTAAAATGGTAAGTAGCTTACTACATGTTGTTTAGTTGTTTAGAGGGTCAATGTAGATCATGATGTAATATGATGATTATTCTGACTGTGCATATATGGGATTGAGGATTGCCGCTTTCTCTTTTCAATCAAATAAAAATCATTGCATTCTCAAATCTCAATAAGCCTAAAAAACTAAAAAGCAAGTGCGGTAACACCCATTTATTTGTTGTTTAAAGGTTAATTCGGTCAAATCAAGTTGTAATTGCCTTGGGCCCTGTGCATATGGATTGAGGATTTTCTTTCGATCAAATAAATGTGGTTTTGCATTTCAATCTCTGCGATGGGCTCTAAAAACAAACTGGTAGTTTTTTTTGCTTTCAGCTATTTAGAAGTCAGTATAAGTCAAATCACGGCGTAGGTTCTTCTTAAGTGCATTATTATTGATTTATGAATTTTCTTATCAATTTTTGCTGAATATTTGGAGCTGTTGGAGGTGAGAAATTTCATTACTCATTGTATTTAAAGAAGACTAAGGTCATGACCAAAGTCTAAAATTAATTTATTTTGAATTTGAAAAAAAAATTGTTAGATTTATTGTACATTTTAGCATATTTTTATTTGTATGGATTTGGTATAACCCTATTTCATAGCATGTTGATTTCATTGGTAGAAGTACTACACTCCGACACTGTTGACAATGGTTGTTAGAGAGGTCAACACCTTTGGATACTTGAATGGTGAGGGATTCAAGATTGGTGAGGTGAGGAGAAAGTTTTTAGAAGCTCTCCCAAAAACCATTGGATCCTCTAGGAAGGACTAGGTGCAATAAACAAAGGAGAGTTACCAGTTGCATCTTGTGCTCACATTGTGGCTCTTCTTAAATGTCATGTGCGCTGATGATTGCAAATTTATTGATCTGTGTTTGGAAGATTTTGCTCCGAGGTTGTCATCATTGTCGAAGGCAGTTACATATACGTTTTAGTGTGTTGATCATCGTGCCTTTTGTTTTAGTAGCTTGGATTGTGATTGCAAATTCCTATGATGATTTTCAGTATGAGGAATTTTTGAATTTGAGTGTTAGTGAATTAGTGGTGTAAAATAATTAGGGAACATGTGAATAGACATAGGTGTGCTTTAACTTTGAGTGTTGTAATATGTGATTACTTGTTTATAAGCTAGATTAAGTGACGTAATGTTGCATGGGGTGAAGTTGTTGTGCTTCTTTGATTAATTCATTTCTTTTCTAAAACATTAAATTTATATAGGTACATGTGGCTTTTCTACTCTGCATCATCTGGATATTGTAAATTATGTTGATAAAATGCGCATGATCGCCAAACTCAAATCAATGGACCTATAAGTTAATAGAAGAAAAACATTTAACAAGAGATTCTAGCATTAATGAAAATATTGGCAAACCTCTAGTTTATAATAACACAAATACAAAATTGACCATTTACAACCTATAGGACTAGTCACAAAATTACTTATTTTCAGTCGCTAAATATTCTTGCTACCAATTTTGAGACCAACTTTTAATGGTTAGAAGAAACGAGACGCAAAATGGTTTAGTGACCAAATTATATGGTTGGTTGCAAAAAAATTATGTTAGTGATCGATTTATTTGGTCAGTAAAACAAATAAAATTTGTTATAAGTTTGGTCACTTAATAAGTTATAGGTGACAAATTTTGCAACCAAATTTCATATGCGAATTGGGTCACTTGAGTAGCACTATAATGTTTTTATTGGTGAAAAATTTAGCAACTGAAATTTCAATTGCAAATTTGGTTGCGAGAGTGGCCGTTGTTACCTTCCCATGGTGACCAATTTACAACCAAATTTCCAATTGCAAATTCAATCGCAAACGTGATTGCTGATGCATTTTCGTGATGAACAATTTTGCAATTGAATTTTCGATTGCAAGTTTGGCTGCAAAGGTGATCGTTATAAGATTATAATGGTAACCAATTCAGTAACCAAGCTTTTGGTTTCAAATTCGATCATTAAAATTTAGATCCAATTTTTTAATATTTTTATATTAATTTAATGGAATAAACCTATTTATATTAAATCTATACCTAATAAATATTAAAAAATTATAAACGCTAAAATAAAAAATTAGTAAGTAAGCTATCTATAGTAAAAACTCTATAGATATCCAAGTCCAAATAACTATATGTTCATCCAAAATCATCACATCATGAAAATACAAATAAAAATACCATTGTAATTAAAAAGTCCATAGAAATTATAGGAAAAAAAATCATGGTGGTGGATGATCAATGCCAGGAGGTTCAATATCATGGTGATGAACGTCAACAGTAGCATCATTAGCAGATTCATTCTCAGTGGAGCTAATGATTCCAGAATTGGATAGAAATCCTGAGTGTTGCATAATTTGTTGGAAAGCCTTCTTAGTTTAAGTTTGCTCAGTTGATTGTCTATCTAGCTTTGATTGTGTTTGAGTTAACTCAGTTGATTGTCTATCCAATTTTGATTTTATTTATTGCTGCTCTTCACTTAGGTTAATGATGATCCGTTGATAATCAATCCCAACATTAACATCATGCTAAGTATAATTAGTGGATGAGGACATAAGCTTATGACCTAACTGACCCAACCCATATATATGTCCCTTCTTGTTTCATCTTCCAACAATATTGAAAAGTCTGGTATTGTCAAAGGCTAAAAAACATCCAATTAAGCCATGTATATCGTCTTGAAAGGATTCATCTCCACAATAAACATATTCCTTTGACAAAATATAATTAGATGAAAGTGTTTACTAAAAAAATAATAAACTAATTCACAAATAAAAATTATGGTGGAAATATACATACAACAACATTCTTTTCCTTACCGTTTACTCATTCTCTAGCTTTATTCCTTTCCTTAATATCAAATGTAGTTGGATTCCATTCAAGCTCCTTATTCTGCATCTAAAATATTAAGTTAAAATTTTAAATAACTAAAAATAATAAAGATAACGTAGATATTTATTTTTTAATTATCATCCTATTACAATGCACAAGAACATATATGATAAATGTATTTTATACATTTATTTTCATTTCTTTATTGGACTTAATTGGGTTTAAGTGATGTCTAATTTTATCATTTTGAGTGAGTTTTATGTTATTGGATTGCATTGGACTTAAGTGAGAAAAATTGGTTAATTTTTAAATTTTAATGACTCTTGACCTTTGTTCATTGTGCAGGCCATATCTTGGGCTATAAAATTGATATTGAAGTGATTCCAGCGACATTAGAAAGATGAGACAAAGACCTAAGATAAAATGTATCCCTATATGGCCCAACCTCAATGGATCATCAACTTAGTTTGGCCGAACCGTGTTCAGAATGAAAATGAGCATATCTAGGGCTACAAAAGTAATTTTCAGATGTGGTTAATTTCTAAAGCTCAAGGATAAAATTTTCTACAACATTTATTCAGAATGAAAACCATAATTCGGCCGTCAACACACTCATAAAAATTCGGAAACACAGACGTGAGATAAGGTCCCATGTTTCATATTTTGAATTCAAACGACAAAGTCAAACAAGAATTCAAGTTCAAACCTAGAAGATCAAGGAAACCAATTCAGATTTTATCTTTATTTTAAATTTTGAAGTTGAATTTTAATTTTGAATTGGCAAACTAGGTCTATAAAAAGGGAAGCCCTTACACATTGTAGAGACATCGAAACTTATTCACAGTTTTCAATAAAGTTTCAATTCTTATCCTCGTTCTTATTCTTATTATTCTTCTTCTTTCTTTCATTTTCTTAGTTGGCTCGTTGGTTTTAATTCTATAAGTAAGAGATTTTGAGGTTTGTTTTTAATTGAATTTTTTTTTGCGATTTATTTTTCTTTCCCTTTTATACGTTGGAAGTGATATTTGTAATGATAAAATTTGATTCTTAATTTAATCTAATCTTACGTGACGAAATTCTAAAACTAGGGTTTGCTTAATTCTCTAGTTTATAAGTAAAAAAGGGGGTTATAGGGTTTCCTATAAATTTGGTGATTTCAATTCTTAAAAATTAATTTGGGGACTTCAGGTGATGCTTAATTATCTGAACATGAATTAATTTAAATTCTAGGTGTTATTCTAGTAGGAAATCAGGAATTGAATTGACGCTTGCTTGATTGAATCCAAACGAATTAAGAATAAACAAATTGTTTTAAAAAAAATGATGTTTTTTAAACCTATGATAATCTCGCTTATGAATTGAATTAAGGGTTAATTGGTTTTTAATATTATAAATTCATTAAGTTTCATTTTTATTTTACCCAAAGTAAATTATAAATCCCCCAATTTTTTCTAAATTTGAATTCAATCAAATTGTTTTCCAAGGTCCTTGAGAGACGACCAAGGTTTTGCTGTACTGCATTTTTTTTTTATTTACCTTTATTTCATTTTGATCCGATCGCGACATCGGTTATCAAAATTGGCGCTGTTGCCGAGGACCTTTGGTCCAATTTGGTTGAGTTTAATTTCATACTAACCTTTTATTTTATTTATTATATTTTTTTAAATTGTTTTTTTCTTCTTTTTGTAGTTTTGTTTTGTTTGTTCCTTTTGTAGATTTTGGAAATTTTTGTATGACTGGTTTATCCATCATGGCATTATCCATTTTGAAGGGGAAGCGTAATTCTAAGTTGACCCATTAGGAATTAGGTATCTACTAAATTTAAAATTAAATACTGTTTCTATAACTTTTCTATTTTCCTTTTATTTATTTTTAAACATTATATTTTGCATACTTAGAAACTAAAATTTTGAATCAAATTTTTATAATCTTTGTCTACAATATTTTTATTTATTAACATTGCAAATGTTGCATGACCCGATCTAATCCTGGCATTTTGTATCCTATGGATCTTGAGATTGAAAAATCATTTCATAGATTGATTAGAACAAATAGGAGCTTTTCGTTCACTCTAATCAAGTAAAGCCGGTTGTAATAGGCATCTTGAACTAGTAATCTTGTTGCTTTACTAAACACTCTAAATCTAAGCATAATATGGCTGAAAGAACTTTAAAAAATTATCCACTCTAGATGTCACATATCAATCCTTGTGCTTTCGTTCTGCGATGTTGAGGTTCCACTTTGAATTAAAATGCGGATTGATTCATTTGTTGCCAAAATTCCATGGTCTGGTGAGAAGGCCACCTTAAACATCTCGAGAATTCCATATAGTGTGCTCACGATGGAGACCTCAAGGTATTCAAGAGGACCGTATTAAACTTAGAGCTTTTCCTTTTTCCTTGCTAGAGATGCGGCTAAGGATTGGTTGTACTTCCTTCGACCAAGATTCGATCGAATAATGGAATGACCTAAGAAGCTATTTTAGAAAGTTCTTCCGCCTCCAGGGCTATCAATCGAAAGGAAATTTGTGGCATTAGAACGGTTTGACAGAGAGTTATGCACAAATATTGGGGAAGATTCAAAGCTATCTGCAGGTTGCCCTCACCTCGATTCAGTGAGCAACTTTTAATCCAATACTTGCAGTAAAGAGCTTAAGCCTATGGAGAGGAGTATGATGAGATCTTGTGCTAGTGGAGGTGCACTAGTGGACAAGACTCCAGTGGCTGCCGAGAAACCTAGTTGAAAACATGGCGGCTAACTCCCCGGCAGTTCAACACAATGAGAGCAATTCAGTGGTTTTGACCAAAAATGTCGATGAGATATAAACCATCATCACGTTGTAGAGCCACAGACAAGTTGGAGAAAAATATTGATGAGCTTGCATCCTTGGTGAGACGATGATGAGCACAGTGAGCAAGATCGAAAATCCTGGAATTATAGACGATATGCACTCCTACGACCACCAAGCAAATGCATGCCTCTGCATTACAGAAAGAGAACATGATCTTTTCCTGAACCTCTGCTACCAACATTTACAACAATGGATCTGACGGCAACAAGACCGAGTTGCATGATCTTCCTCTAACAAATACAGCCACTGGTTGGAGAGAATCACCTGAATCTAAGATGGGGTGACAATTAACACATCCTCTTCACAGCCAATTTACTACAAGCAACCACCTTTCAGTCCAAACCTACCTTCAGACAACAAAATCACGAAACTAGAACTTGAGGAGTTGATTAATCAAATAATGATGAACAATATGAAAATTTCAACGAGAAATAGCATAAATAACGATATATTTGTTCAAAATGGTCCAGCTAATTAGCTAACTCTCGAACCGAGATGCAATTAGAAGGTTACGGAAAGCTACCTGCTCAAACTATGGTGAATCCCAAAATGAAAATGTAAGTCTTGTGCACGGAGATCATGCCAAATTTGTTGATGCAAATTGCGGGAGCCTTGGCAAGCTAGTGTGAAAGAGGTTGAAAGGAGAAGCAAACTAAACCTATGACTCCTCCAACAAAAATCGGCACCAGATCCCCCTCCCCTCATTCTTATCTTATCCTTTGAGTACAGCGATTAAGGAGGGATCTTACATGGCCATCCCTCTCATTCCACTTATAGAGAAGCAAGGAATCAAAGATCAAATGAGGTGATAAAGATAAGGAGATCTTGGAGACCTTTAGGAGGTGAGGTGAATATACCTCTCCTTGAACGATCAAGGAGATCCCAAAATATGCGAAATTTCTTAAGGAGTTGTGCACTTATAAAAGGAGGCTCAAAAGGAAATGAAAAAGATAAGCATGGGACAAAATGTTTGCATTAATACAACAACCAGCCACAAAAAATGCAAGGATCGAGGGATGTTCACTATTCCTTGTACCATAGGCAATTGTAGATTTGAAAATGCAATGTTAGATCTAGGAGCTTGATTAATGTTATGCCTATGTCTATTTTCAATTCACTTTCTTTGGATCCTTTTGCATTCTAATATTATCATTCCTTGTAACAAAAGTCATACATACCTCTCTAGATTTGTAGAAGATGTGTTGGTTCGAGTTGATAATTTAATCTTCCCTACATATTTTTACATTCTGGTCATGGAGGGAGGAGTTTTCTAAAACAAACACCTATCATCCTAGGAAGACCTTTCCTTAAGACAGCGAGAATGAAGATTGATGTCCATTACGGAACCCTATCCATGGTTTGGAGATCAGTAGTTCAATTTAACATTTTTGATTCCATGAATGATTCAATGGTGCAAGATAATTTTAATTTTGGCATTGATGTGGTAGATGATTTTATAAATGATTTTATTCATGATTACTTTGTGGAGAATATTGTATGTGAAATTCCTTCTAAAACATGGTTTTGAATCTGATTGTTTTGATTTCTTTCTGGTCGGTATATGTAGTATTTGTGTTGAAGTTGAAAGTTGGTTCCAAGATGAATCAAATTGTAATAATGCAGGTTATGGAGATCTTAATGGTGATGAAATCTTAAACATTATGTGTGGTGAAACTAATTCCGATCTTGATGAACCCCAAGTTATAGAAAACCCTTTTGTAGTACAACAACCCTTTATGGAACCTTCACCTAAACCATTTGATATAAAAATGCTCATTGGATTAATTAATTATTTTTGTTATGTATTAGATATTGAGATGGCTCTCAAGTATACTTATAATGAAACTACACTCCAGGTACCTCAAGATTTTGGCCTTAACATGGCGCAAGGCCACCACGACTCGAGGGGATGAGCGTAGAGATGTTATAAGCCTCACTTAATTTTTCAAGAAGCCTCCTTCTCTCTCCATATACTTATTTACATTTTATCCCTATTATTATGATTATTTGTGTGGTTTCATTGAGGACAATGTATATTCTAAGTGTGGGGAAGGAGAGTTTTATTTTTCAAATTGTTTTATTTTATTATTATTAGGATTTTTTTTTCTTTTTTTTTTTCAATTTCCTACTTTTTTTTGCATGCTATTTTGTTTCTTTTTTTTTTTCCATTTTTTTATTGTTTGCTTCTTTGAATTTGAAAAAAAGAAAATAAAATTAATGTTAGATACTTTGCAATGGATTCCCAGGTCTTTATAAACTTTGAGCAATTTTATCATTCTTAGTTAAGGAATGTATGATACGATTGAATGCTTTTCTTGCATTTTTAAATAGAGTAAGTTTGCCATGAGAACTAAGTTGTGGATCATTCGTGAGAGATTTAACCTTGGTGAAGTTTTGGGCTTTAATTATGAATGGATTACATCTTACCATTTTTCCATTCTTGTGTGATTCACTCATGATAGTTATTACTCTAGAACCTGACTTGTCTCTCTTTGAAGTTACTTGTTCACTTGCATGTATAGAAATGATCTAGGCCCTTCTTTGTTTTTAAGCTACTAAGCCAAATTAGCCTACCATTGATTTTCCATTGCATACCCCTTGAGCCTAACTTTTCCATCCTTTGTTTTGTAGCTCATTACAAGCCATGAAGAGGAAAACCATAGTTCATCCTTAGCCTTAGGGGATGAAGGAGCCTTGGGTTAGTTTTTAGAATAAGTTGTTGAATAAGTAGGGGAATGTATGTGTGTTTTTTGGAAATTTGGCAAATAAAAAAAAATAGTTAAAAGAAAAATAAAAATGAAAAAATTATGAAAAACAAAGGGTTGGAGTAAAAAAATTTAAAAATTGAAAAAAAAAAGTAAAAAGAAAAAAAAATGGAGTTATCATTCATGTGTTTGAGTTTGATCTTCATGTATTATTTGAATTTTTCCATTGCTCCTTTATTGTCTTTGGTTATTATCAAAATTTCCTTCTCTCATCCACCTTTACCCTAACCCCATTACAACCTTAATAAAGTCCTAATAATCTTTATGTGTATGTGTTTCAAGTGTTGAAAATTAGAGGTTTGTCAAGCTTATGGTAGTTCTGCTTTCATGAGTTTTTTGAGTATAAACATAAACTTTAAACACTTGAGAGTAAGAGAGTATGCCTAGTGAGGACTCTATCACTTTTACTCCATAATTAAATTTGATTTGCTCTCTTGTATACTTTAAATGTGTAAGATGTGTTTAAGATTATATTGACTTCCTGAACCCTAGGATGTATTTTCATGTTTTTTGCTCATTGTATTGAATGAGGATTCATTGGAAAGTATGCTACTCAAGTCTTCGGTAAATTGTAATCCTTGTACATTTCTTACTATTATGTTTTTCCCAGGAGTGCAAACGTTTAAGTGTGGGGATACCAAGGACCTTGGAAAATAATTTGATTGAATTCAAATTTAGAAAAAATTGAGGGATTTATAATTTACTTTGGATAAAAGAAAAATGAAACTTAATGAATTTATAATATTAAAAACCAATTAACTCGTTAGTTCAATTCATAAGCGAGATTATCATAGGTTTAAAAAATAATTTTTTTTAAAACAATTTTTTTATTCTTAATTGGTTTGGATTCAATCAAGCAAGCGTCAATTAAATTCCTGATTTCTTACTAGAATAACACCTAGAATTTAAATTAATTCATGTTCAGATAATTAAGCATCACCCGAAGTCCCCAAATTAATTTCTAAGAATTGAAATCACCAAATTTATAAGAAACCCTATAACCCCTTTTTTTACTTATAAACTAGAGAATTAAGCAAACTATAGTTTTAGAATTTCGTCATGTAAGATGAGATTAAATTAAGCATCTAATTTTATCATTACAAATATCAATTCCAACGTATAAAAGGGAAAGAAAAATAAATCGCAACAAAAATTCAATTAAAAACATGCCTCAAAATCTCTTACTTATAGAATTAAAACCAACGAGCCAACTAAGAAAATTAGTCTTCCATGAGGCTTTTTATGAAAGAAAGAAGAATAAGAATAAGAACGAGGATAAGAATTGAAACTTTATTGAAGACTGTGAATAAGTTTCGATGTCTCTACAATGTGTAAGGGCTTCCCTTTTTATAGACCTAGTTTGCCAATTCAAAATTCAAATTCAAATTCAAAATTTAAAATAAAGATAAAATATAAGTTGGTTTCCTTGATCTTCTAGGTTTGAACTTGAATTCTTGTTTGACTTTGTTGTTTGAATTCAAAATATGAAACATAGGGCCCTATCTCACGTCTGTGTTTCCTAATTTTTTTGAGTGTGTTGACGGCCGAAATAGGGTTTTCATTCTGAACAAATGTTGTATACAATTTTATCCTTGAGCTTTAGAAATTAACCGGCATCGAAAATGACTTTTGAAGCCCTAGATATGCTCATTTGACTGGAACATGTTTGGGTTATCTAGATAAAAGCTCTGAGTCACGGTTTGGCCCAACTAAGTTGATGATTCATTAAGGTTGGGCCATATAGGGATAAATTTTATGTTAGGGCTTTGTCTCATATTTGTAGTGCTGCTGGAATCACTTCAATATCAATTTTATAGCCCAAGATATGGCCTGCACAATGAACAAAGGTCAAGAGTCATTAAAATTTAAAAATTAACCAATTTTTCTCACTTAAGTCCAATGCAATCCAATAACATAAAACTCACTCAAAATGATAAAATTAGACATCACTTAAATCCAATTAAGTCCAATAAAGAAATAAAAATAAATGTATAAAACACATTTATCAATATACATAGCCACGAATGTATAATGAGGCTTCACTATCATAAGCTCGATTTTGCTTAGCAACAATTCTCCTCTTTTACAAGTCCTGTCTAGCCCAATGAAGGTCCATTCATTATCTAACCTCAGGAGTAATCCAAATACCTTTATCCATGTCAATCTGAAGCTTATTCATCGTATTCTTCATCATTACCGAACCTTTATGCTCAAACGTTCCTTTGATGATAATATTATGTTGTGGTAACCACTTATAACTTTTTTGCATGATAGTAAGATATTCATAGACAATAATGAATAGTATGTAAGTAAGCTAAAAAATTAAAATTGAAATGTAATGTTACATAAAGTTCTTCAAACCATATGTTTATAACTTTTGTAGGAACAAAGCTCCTAGTAGCCAAGAATCATATAATTTAGACTTAATAGTTTTTGTAATATCTATATTACATACATCTAGAGGCAAGTAACTGTTCAAATATAATGTTAATAGTAATATTGATTTAACTAAACCAATTTTTTTTATAATCATATAAAGTGTAAGAAAACTAAAATGCTTACTCCTGCTTAGCTCTTGAGCTAATCCATACCCTTATACCAGTAGGTTCTTTGATTCAAACTACTGGTAGAACTGGAAGTATCTAATGAGTGGAGAATATAGGTGTTGAGGAAGGATGTTTACCAGGTGTAGGGTTAGATGTATCGGTATGGAGGATGGATGGACTTGATATATCAATATGTAGGAAAGATGATCTTGATCTAACATTAATTCCTGCAAGTACTAAAATTGGCATGGAGGGCATGTCTTGTAAATCAGGAGAGCCTATTGTATGTGATGGAGATATCTTACCATAAATTCTACCTGAACCTCTTTGTCAATCTTGAACTCTACCTCTAGTTATATTGTTTGTCATATGTATGCATTAAAATATTAGAAATAGTTACTGTACAAGATTAAATACATTAAAAAGAACATAGAATATACTAAAAATTACCTAATTAAGTTAAACTAGTGTCATTTATGTCATTTTCACCCTCACTTTCACATTCATTATCTGTTGAGATATATATGTTTTCACTATCATCATAATATAGGGATATATATGATTAAGAACCTATATCAATTTTCTCATCAATATCGTTGATATCAACAAGACTATCATCACAAAAATATGCATCAATATTCAACATGATATAGGGATCATGAACTTCATTGACATCTAGATACACAATGTCATTATCAACTTGATTAACTACATTATTTGTGATTGCATTACATGCCTCTATCTTAATGGCAACTAAGAAATCATGATGTCTTTTTGGATATGACGAAACTTACTTAGCTTGTGGAGAAAAAATGAACAGGTCAAAGTTTCTATATCTTTCTGATTGTTTGACTTGAGAAAATCTATATTGATTGTCTATCTTTTTCCCATGATTAAGAGTATTATCAAACCAATCATACTTAAAAAGAACTATCTTTTTAGTAGGCATACCAAGATATTCTAATTCAATAATATCAGTCAAAATTCTAAAAAAATTATCATCTTCTAATTCACCATTGGTACCTCACACACATACACCATAGTTAGAAGTCTGCATGTCTTCACTCCATGTCTTAGTATTAAATTTATAGCCACACACACACACATATATATATATATATATATATAATATATATATATATATATATAGGCTATATATATACCATTCTTAATGGTCCTCATGCCAAGGAAATCAAGAATGGATCTTGAATTTGATTTTGTGGATTTTGAACCTATAATAAATAAATTTACTTTATTTAAATCATAAATCATATTATGAAAATATAACACGCTTTGAATAATGTATATAATAAGTGACATATGTTTTCCTAAACCATTTAGGAAAATGAGAAGCAATTTCCTTATCAATTTGAGAGTCAGAAATATTGGGTTGATTCTCTCTTAAGAAACCAACATAGTTGCTACCAAATAAAACATACATATGAAAATTAGACAATAAAATATAACATGTTTTAAATATTATACAAATAATTAAAGATAATTTAAACATAAACTTACTCTAAATATGATTCAACTTCTTAAAATTTTAGAAGAATGTAAAAATGAACAACTTTCATGTCAAGTTCTACTCAGAAATATTTATTACATTTACCACTCCTATGTCTTGTATAGTTAAAAATTGAATTGAAGGATTAAATGAACAACCTTCACCTTCAACATTACATGGTATTCTAATTTTTCGAATGTCTACATGCAATGGGTAGTAAAAAAAAGAAAAAGTATATGCTTCTTCCATTAAATAGGCTTAACAAATAGAACCCTTATCCTAGCCTTGTTCTTGATTTTTTTATTTCAAGGAACACAAAATCTAAGAATTAAAAGAAGAAATTAAGTGAAACATAAATTAAAAGGTTTTACATGAAATTAGTAATGTATAAATAGATTGATTCGGAAAAAGTAATACCTTTCAAATTGAGACATCCTACAATATTGAACTGGACCTCCAACTCGTGCTTCATATGGTGGGTGAATTAGAAGATGTTCCATAGAATAAAATAAGCTTGGAGGAAAGATTTGCTCTACCTTACATAATAACACAGGAATAAGAAATTCCATATCCATCTAATTTGTTTACATATAATGTTATGCAAGTGATTTCTCTAAAAAAATGATTGAGCTCAACAAGTGGCTTCCAAATGACATTCAGTAAAGATTCAAAAGAAATAAGAAGTAACCATTGTATAAATACATGAAAATCATAACTTTTCATTGCATGCAACTTTGCTAATCCCATGTCAACACACTAGCCTAAATTTGAAGCACATCCACCAGGTAACTTACATTGCTTAACCCACCGCAAACAACTACTCTTTCAAACTTGTTAAATGCATATTTAAGCCTTTGGTTCTATATACTTCCTACCCACAACCTCTTATAAGTGAAGCTCCAATCATCTACATATTTTGGCTAAGTATATTCTTCCTTTATCTATATCCTTTGTCTTATCCTTAATATCCATGACTATGTCAAATACATTCATAAACACATTTCTTTCAGTCTGTATAACACCAATGTTATGATGAAGAAGATATGTTCTCCAATAAGGTAACTTCCAAAATATACTTTTTTAGTCTAATTATGATGTTCATCAAAATTAGGTAATTTTTTTCCTTCAAACTCCCATATGATGGAAACTACCAAGTTCTTTGTCAAAGTTTTTCTTTGGTCAAATAAAGAGGAGGGGAAGAGGTATTAACTCAATTTCTCATAAAAGAATTTCTATTTATTCTATAAGGATGATCACTTATATTCTTCTTGAATGTATGGACTTATATATAGGGTACATGAAATCCTCTCTTAAATAGTTTCGAGAAGTGGTGTCAATCATAATGCTTATGTATGGATGACATAGGTGAAGCTTGAACGGATTAGAAACTATATGTGCATGGGATATTCATTGGATTGTTTGAGTATGCATGTTATTTGGAAGCTTTAAACAAGAATCTAATTAACTAAGAGGTCATTAAATAAAGAATTTAAGGGAAAAGATAATACTACTCTTAATGTGCTTTGTGCATATTTAAAAGGCCAAAAGGTCCCTCTAAGGTAGAGACAAAACAGTTCTCCAAAAATCATTATATTATGAAGTGTTAGGTCTTCAACTATTATAATAGTGATGAACATCAAGGAATAAGTTCATGTCCTAAGAATTGAAGGTAGAGTAATAAAGTTAATGAAAAGATATTGTTTGACTAAAATGTATGATATACCTATGATATAGATTATCACTAAAAGGGTGATAGAGAAATGAGAAGAATTATGATTAAGACATGAATGAAATGACAGTCAATGATATTTGTGATATGATATAATATGATCTTAAGAATATGTAAGATGTATGAAATCCATTATAAGTAACTTGTATGCTTATGATAGAAGTCAGTTTATACTTGTCGCAACCGTAATTGCGACTAGACGACGATCTCACTACCATTTTAAAATAGAATTTATTTTTGAATATGTGGAGTCGCCACCAAATTTTTATTTAAGGGAAAAAGATTTGGAAAACCCTAACTCGAGGATGAGATTTAGGTTCAGGAGTCGGTTACGAGTGGGGAAGGTATTAGGCACCCCACTGGTCCGTTCAGAAAAATGGTGCCCTTAAACTGAGTGTGTGATTTGTTTGAAAACTGTTTTCATCCCGTTAATTAGAGTGAAAATAAATAGATTGATGGAGGTTAGCCTGACAATACTTGATCCTGCTCATACATAGTGCAATGGGAAACTCAAGGCTTACGTAGTTCTGGTTTTGAAGGCTTGATCTTCGGAGGTGCTTCAAGAGGAATAGAGAATTTTGAAAACATTTTAAAGAGAAATCCTTAGTTCATATATACATAGGATCCAAGGCAAACAAGGGCTACACTGGGATCCATATGAATCTCTAAACATGGAATAGCAGTGGAACCGCTAGTTTCCCATTTAAAACTCATCGCATGAGACTTTGACTTCCCAAAAGATATTTTGAAAGACTTTATTATTTGAGAGGGATTTCTGGTCCACATTGCACAAGGTCCAAGGAAACTAAGGCTGCACTGGGGCCTATATGAATCTCTAAATATCGAATAGTAGTGAAACCACCAGTTTCCCATTTAGAGCTCATCGTGTTAGACTTTGACTTCCCAAAAGATATTTTGAAAGATTTTATTATTTGAGAGGGATTTCTAGTCCACTTTGTACAAGGTCCAAGGCAAATAAGGCTGCACCGGGGCCTATATGAATCTCTAAATATCGAACAATAGTGAAATCGCCAGTTTCCCATTTACATCTCATCGCGTGAGACTTTGACTTCCCAAAAGATATTTTGGAAGATTTTATTATTTGAGAGGGATTTCTGGTCTACATTGCACAAGGTCCAAGGCAACTAAGGCTGCACTGGGGCCTATATGAATCTCTAAATATCGAACAGTAGAGAAACCTCTAGTTTCCCATTTATAGCTCATCGCGTGAGACTTTGACTTCCCAAAATATATTTTGAAAGATTTTATTATTTGAGAGGGATTTCTGGTCCGTATTACACGAGGTCCAAGGCAACTAAGGCTGCATTGGGGCCTATATGAATCTCTAAATATCGAACAGCAGTGAAACCGCCAGTTTCCCATTTAGAGCTCACCGTGTGAGACTTTGACTTCCCAAAAGATATTTTGAAAGATTTTATTATTTGAGAGGGATTTCTGGTCCACATTGTACAAGGTCCAAGGCAACTAAGGCTGCATTGGGGCCTATACAAACCTTTAAATAGCAAACAACAGTGAAATCACCAGTTCCTATTTTAGAGTCCATTGCATGAGACTTGAAATCATGCAAAACCTATTCCTTGCAATATTTTGCTATTTGAGAGTAAATCCTAAAAATATTTTAATTTGACGATAACAACAATACGAAAATGAATTGGGCTTGATTTGGAGCAGAAAGGAAAAAACGGGGAGAAGGGGTTTGATTAGAATTTTGAGGAATGCAGGGGGCTTAATTGGAATCTTGAGGAATGTAGGGGGCTTAACTGGAATTTGGAGGAAATACAGGGGCTTAATTGGAATTTTGAGGAATGCAAGGGGTTTAAGAGGGATTTGGAGGAAAACAAGGGCTTAATTGGAATTTTTAGGAAAACAGGGGCTTAATTGGAATTTTGAGGAATACAGGGGTTTAAGTGGAATTTTGAGGAATACAGGGGGCTTAAGCGAGATTTGGAGAAAAACAGGGGCTTAATTGGGAAAAAGGGGAATATGAAGGCTTAATGGGAATTTCCTGGTGGGCCCCTCTGTCTTAATTAGCTTTGTCGTTTTCTGCATGGGCTTATCCCATGTTAACGTGCCCCCTTTCCGCCTCATTTCTGTTCCCGCCTATAAGCTAGCCTTTCCCTTTCATGGACATCATGTAGAAGACGACTTAGGGTCTAAGGCTTTGGGCATCAATTTCGTCTCTTTCACTTGCGATCAAAGGAAATCTTTCAGGAGGTTTCAGCCTCATCGAACGCTAGCATAGACAACCCCTGGTGTCAACAATCGTGTGCCAAGTTGGCTCATTGCATCTATGGTAATTGAGGGAGTCTGTTCATCTCTGAATGGGCGTTCCTTCTGGTGCTCAGCGGCGTATGTCTCTGTTGGCTTCGTGAAGAGCTACGTTCCCTGCATGGCCTGGGTATATGGGTCTTTAAATGTGTACGTCACATGTTGTGTGGCGGTTCCCTCCCCAAGCTAGCCTCCAAGGGCTCAACGCACACTGCATGGTTCGTGTCTGTGGTTTTGCACTCGCTCAGCCCATGGAAGTGGGGCAACTCCCATGTGATGCATTACACGACCTTCGTGTCCACAGACTCGTATGTGCATCACTGGAGTTGGTTTTTGGCATGGAGACTCATTCCCGACTTCGCTCGCTTAGTCAAGGCTCATATGAACTCTGCCCCTGCTCACTGCCAGGAGGGCGAGGGCCAGGGAGGCTCCGTGCTTCTACCTGTTGGATAGCTTGCTAAAGTCTAGATGATAGCACCGTATGGGGGCTCAGGGTTTGGTTTCACAGCGCACGCCCCTTGCAAGGGACCCTCTTCTCAAGTTCCCTCGTGACTTCCCCTGGACCTCACTTACCTTTTCTTGGTGCTTCAATCCACCATTGGACCTTGTGATGGTTCGGCAGGTTCTGTGACTTCCATACGTGCGCCTGCCTCTTAAGTATTTCTTCTTATGGATAGAGCAAGTTATTGGTCACCATGATTTCAACTGCCTGGCCTGAGCTCCACCCTTCCTAATGCTCTAGGCGCCGCACTTGCACCAAGGTAGTCTGCTAGGGGAAGCGCTTCCCATGGCAGCTGTGTCATGAGGGTGAACCCATACATCCTAGCATTCATCTCTCCTTGGACCTTAATAGTAAAGATATCTCACCTAAAGCAGTTAAGGATGGAAGGCAGGGTTTCGAGTCCTGTTGCTACTATGGTTAGTTGATAGGCTACGTGTTTACTAAGACTACCTCCCCCAGCCTCTTCCTAATGGTCAGACATGAGGTTCAAACGGGGTCTCACCATGGTGAGTCTAGAGGTTCTTGGCCTTACTTGATGGCTTTTCCTCTTGCTCGCCTTCCTATTCACCATGAGGCTCACATGACAAACAGGATGCAGAGGCCAACTTATGCACATTACCTATATGTGGGAACCGATCTCATCAAATCACTTATTTGTCGCTTATCAATTTTGCAAGCTTAGGTTCATTCTGATTTTTCACGTACCAAGAACAGACTACCAGAGCAACAATCTCCAATGGCCAATGTCTGAACCTATTGCTTTTCAATTTAGTCAAACGTTGAGCGAGAGCAGGGTGATTTCAGCACCACGGCCCCGTTTCGACCTCGTGCATGCGCAGATAATACTAATGGGATCGAGATCTACTGTGTACCCAGTGAGTGAACTCAGCAAACGTCCAACCTTCTCGCAATACACTCAGTGCAAAAGTCCAGATCCATTACTATTTTATCGTGATTAATAGGATTAAGATTGGTTCACATTCGGCGAGTAATTTCAGCAAACATTAAGCAGAGTCTTGGTGATTTTGGCCTCACAGCTTGGTTTCATTTATATATCAACACAATCATCATAAACAGGCACGAAACTTACTTCATTTCAATCAATGGATTGGAACCATGAGAAAAGAAAAAATGCAGGCGAAAGAGAAGACTGACCTTAGCAGGCAGATGCAACAGGCTCCCTAACGATCCTTCCCAAGAGCGATCTTCCAACCTCCAGCAGCGACTCCCCCAAAGAAGATGAAGATTGAGCAACCTTCAAGGAATTTTGGGAAGAAATTTTTCCCCAACCAAGCAAGATCCCCTTCTCCGTTATCAAAATCCATCCTCCCCTTAAGTTCTCAATCCCTTTTCTTTTATACCACTTTCTCTCTCCCCCTTTTTGCTGGGCCATTTTCCTTTTTCACACCTTTTTATTTTTCTTTTCTCCGCTCCTTACTTTTTGCTTTTTCTCCATTTCCCGCATTTTTATTTACTCCCATTATGTTTTTATCATTTACTTAATTCTTCCTCTTTCATTTTGTCCTTTTATTTCTATTACTATCATTTATTTCACTTCGTTTTGGTTATTATTTTCCCATTTCCTTCTCCCTTTATTTTCTTGTTCATTATTATTTTCATGATTGTCACATGGGAGGATCTTCTTATTTTATCATATTTTATTATTATTTTCTTTTTTTTTTTCCTGTATTTGTTTTCTATTTGCTGCATTTTGTTTTCTATTTTTCCGTATATACATTTTTATTCATTTTCAATTCGTTTTTGTTTTAAATTGTTATTTATTTATTGATTAATTTAGCGGTGAGGGCTCGGACATAATCGTGTGTTTATAATACCATTGTAAAAAAAACCCCACTTCAGCTAAGGATTTTCTAAAAGTTAAAAGTGAACTTGTATGCATGTCATGTTTCTTACAAAACTAAAGTGAATGGTTGGGTTGAAAATGTTGACACTATCTATCCTAAACTTAGTTTCTCACGCCTCTCCCACCATTTTCTTTCCCAAATGCATAAAATGTCTTTTGCGATGGAAATGGTGTTTGTCAAGCTTAACAACATTAACTAGGTGGCTAAATCTCATGGGATATTAATCACAACTCATGCCAACATGGGGATTTATTTTTCTTTGGATCATATCTTCATATCTACTGTCTGAGCTTAGACTTTTCTACTATCAATTTTGTTATACCCCTAGAGGCTTTCCACCCTAACGTTGCTTTTCCTCCGCCACCAAGGGTATCAAGCACCCTCAGCAGCACACATTGGCATCTCCTCATCTTCTGAAGGAGAGAATTGTCCACAAACACCTTCATATTGCTACAGTTCCTACCATATATGGTCTTTGTAGGGAAGTTCTCCTTTCTTCATGTTGTACCCACTTCAGGCTTATCAAGAGATGAGAGATGGAGTATACTACACCCTAGATGAAAGCTTGCGGTTAGAGCATTGAGGCCTACACCATTGATGCATTAATCAGACCTAATGAAGTTGAAGGTTGTGTTACATCCAATAATGTAAATTTTTCATAATATAATCAAGGATGAATATATAATGAATAAGGGATATGTAGTATTATAATATAATGTGTATAAGTAAGTATGTAAAGGTATTGATGCCTTAGCTTAGCTTCCTTTTAACCTAATGGACTTTGAGACTATAATGTTTTTACAATTCATGTCATATAAATGTTTGTGCTAAATTTTGAACCTAAGTGATTGTAATAAATATTAAGCCTGTATAAGTAATATGTACTTGTATTGTGTGTATGGTTGTGTGTTATGCTTAAGTAACATAGCCAAGTTAGCAAATTAACGTGAGTGACGACCTCTGAATATTTATTTTAAGTTACGTTAATTGCTACGACAAGACTTGCATTTTTAGCAAAGGTTTTAAAAGAAATTTTCCTATATTTTCAATATCATTAATTTCTTAAAAGTATTCCACATATGAGGTAACAGTTTAATAATGAACCCACTGGTTCAACTTAAGCGTAAAACAAGCTTCATTTGTAGGTTTTATAGAAGACCCAATGCTTCATAATAGAAGGATTTTCGGAAGACTCACATCTTTCCATAGAAGGATCTCTTGCCCTTCTAGATGTGCATGAGCACATTTAAGAGTAGTATTAAATTTTCACATAAACTCTTCTTTAATGATCTCTTGATTTATTAGATTCCTCTTTAAATCTTCTAGATAACATCCATGCTCAAGCAACCCAACCAATATGGTATGCACATATAGCATCCAATCCAATAAATTCTCATATATTTCATGACATAAATCATCATAATCACATCACCTTTATAAATTATTCAAGAGAGAATTTAATACACCTTATGCATGCATCTGCATACTCAAAAAGTAACATAGGAAGGTAGCATAATTATTTAACTAGAAATCTATCTCGTAATAAAAATTACTTAATTATGCTTGATACTAAGTTTTTACACAGCATGTAACCTTTCTCTAAATTTTGTCCATCTTACTTTACCTTTGAGTTTTAGAAGAAATTTTTCATGGGAACTTAACTCACTTATCATTCTAAATTATCTCTTAACCTTTCCTTTTCTCATAAGCTAAGTTTTCTCAACATTCTTGGGTTTAAGTTTGGGAAAGATGTTCCATGGGTTGCTTGGCCGAATGACCTATTTTGGTTTGACATAGCTTGTGTTCCTTAATGTAGGGATTTTTGTGAACAACATTAATATAACAAACTTTAGTGAATGTGGTTTTATACTTCTAGATTATTAATCCAATTAGCCAATGAAATTTGTTAATCTTAACTTATTTTATTTGTAAATTTTTATTAAGAATCCATGCCTATTAACTTGAAAATTCCCATAGAAATATTTAAACACCCAAACTAATCATAATAAGATCTATTAACCACTTTTATGGAATTACCTAGGTCTTGGAAAAATCATCACCCTTATTCTTAGGGCTTGCTGATCAAGTTTTCAAATCTTTGATAATTTTTAAAGTCTTCCTTCTTATTTACCATGAGTTGGCTAAATGGTCTTCTACCTTGTCCAACCACTTAATTAAAATTTTAATCATCATCTTAGGCTTAGATGGGCTTATACCAAACCTTAACAAAATTTTAATTCCTTTCTTCTTGACTTGTGACTCTTAATTTAGGTCACAAAATCCACACTTTTTCTTTCTGGTCCAACTTTTGTTCTTAGTTCATGGTTATGATCATGTGTAAACACCTAATTATGTCTGAGGTCCCCATTGGGTAAATTAATTATTAAATAAATAATAATTTAAATAAAATAAAAATTAAATAAAAAACAAGGAAAAAACATAAATTAATAAAAATGAAGAAAAATAAAAGCAGAAAATCAAAATAGAAAATAATGAAAAGAAAAAACAATTAATAAAAAAAAACAATAATAAAAAAATAATAAATAAAACAAAAAGACAAAGGAAAGGAAACGAAAAAACATAATTAGTAAAAATAAAAATAAAAAGGGGGAAGAAAGGGATTTCGATGAAAAGTAGTTAAAATCCTCATAATTCAGTTAGATTAATTAGGCACGGTAGTTAATTAGAAATAGGAAAAAAAGAAAAAAAGGGAATGAAAAAGTGGAGAGAGCAAAAAGGAAAATATAAAAGGAAAAGGCCCCACCTAAAAGGATTTTTCTTCTGGAAAACTCTCCTTGTGAGAGGAGAAAATTTTCTTGCTTGCTTGGGTTTGTTGCTCCGCTAATTGAGAAGGAGATGTGTGAACCACCCCTAGGAGAAGGAAGTGAGTGCCTGCAACTGCTCTGGGACCGAACTCTCTGCTTAGTTTTTCTAGAAGTTCCTCTCAAGTATTGCCTCTCTTAAAATCATCATCATCCGAAGTCCTTTGGAGTTCCTCTCCTCTGATCCTTCCTCTAGAGATTCTCTTCATCATTGCGGGAAAGGAAGGTACCTGCACAACCTCACTTAGCCAGAGTTGCACCAAATCTTATTATTCCTTGCGAAATCTCCATGTGAACTCAAGAACAATTCAATTTGTGCATTCTATAGATCTAAACCATAGCTAGGCATATTTGCATGCTTTGTAGTATTACTCCATGTCTTTTATGTCTCTAATCATAAGAAAAAGAAGGTCGTTCAAGAAAAATGAAGCCTGGAATCATAACCGAATGATGTTTATGCACTCTGGATTTACGAAATTGATGCCGATTCATGCATTTTTCGAAAAGAGAACCTATGAGATTACATTGATAAAGTTTGAGTACATTTAATCATCTTACACTACCACGGTTGCTGCACGACCCTCTTCTCCATCAATGTTGCCTTTTCCCAGTGACTTGTTTTTTACTTGATAATTCAATATATATAGTTAGTCTAATTAAATAAACAGCAAAAAGGAAAATGTAATGTAATTTATGGAAATAGCGTAAGTGAGAACTCTTGAAAGACATGATCAGGAGGACCATTCCTCTCACAATGAGAACATCTTTGAATTGACATTGTCCTTCTTTATATTGTTCGGTTTACAATAGCAAATTTTCAAAGAAAAAAGAAATAAAAAGGAAACAATATAAAAAGAACGAAAGAAAGTATAGGTTGCGGTTGCTTCGAATAAATAAAAAAAGGTAAGGTTAAGTTAGTTGCTCAAAAGATGAACCATAGGATGATTAATGTAGCATTGCTGATGTAAAGATCAAATAAGGGGTAGACCTAAAACTGTTGGCAAAACTTCTGATTTCATACAAGGGAAGCACAGAAGGTATCCAAAATTATGATGAGTTATGGCGAACATGGCCTGCCACATTCGTAGACCCAAGTACTGGAGATATTAAGTATGAATTGTCAGCTAAGACTCATAGAAATTCTGAGTAGCATTTCCTCTTGATTAGTGTTGAAAGTTACTACCAATATGACACTGGAAATGATTATGGACCAGTACCATTCGCTCTTAAGGCATCTACCGTAGGTCCTTCGACTGGAGCTCTAGAAGCTTACATGCACAATCTTCTTATGCCTGTGGTGAGCCAACAAGTGGCTGGTTTGGGCACGGGGAAGGCGTATCACTTCGTGGAGGAGAGGACCCACATCCATGCATGCATACGTTGGATGAAATCTGAAAAGTTGACTAGACCAAACCCAAATCCATTAATGTTGTGGGGGGGGGGGGGGCAGAGAAGATCATGTATTCTACTGCAGTAAATGAATCTTGAGAAGACCTGAAGCACCAAAGTTTGTCTACAAGGGTCAGTTTGGAGCTTTTAACGTGAAAAACCCAGGCATATGCACGCATACTCTTTAGTTAAGCACGTGTTAATGTAGTGATCTGGCCTTGGTCAAACCCTTGAGTCATGAACCTCCTCAAATCAGAATCTGATTCAACATGGGAGGCAACGGCGGTCACGTAGAACTCGTACAATTCTGGGTGGACTGGCGAGGAGATAGGATTTTATACCTACTTTTCCATGGCCAGAGGTAATGCCTCTGTTCCTACAATGGAGATGACCAAATGGTCTAACACCAATTATCACTATATTGTTCCCGAACTTGGACCTGATGTAAATTTCACTTATGCTTCCCACAAGGCAGTGAATGAGTACAAGGAGGACCAGGCGCTTGGGGAAGATACAGTTCCCGTCCTTGTTGGCCATGTATCATACTTATTGCTCTCCAAACCTGCCAAGGGTGTTGATAAATCCTTTTGCCTTCTTTCCCTCTTTCCAAAAGTTCTTGCTGTCTATAAGGAAGTTGTGGCTGATCTTAAGGCAGCCAGTGCTTATTGGATTCAATTTGATGAAACCACTCGTGTCATGGACTTTGGCTTTCAAAAGTTGCAAGCATTTTTTCTATAACACACTCAAAACTTGAATCTCCATTATTCGGTTTAAATGTTCTTATTGAGACTTACTTTGCTGATTTCCTACTGAGGCATACAAGACTATCACAGCTCTAAGTGGTATTACAACATTTAGATTTGATTTAGTGCGTGGAACTAAGACTCTCAATCTGATCAAGGGTGGATTTCCCAGTGGAAAATACTTGTTTGTTGGAGTGGTTGATGGAAGGAACATTTTGGCCAATAATCCTGCCAGTTCTCTCGATGCATTAAAATGTCTTGAGGGCATTGTGGGCAAAGATAAACTGGTTATATCCACCTCATGCTCACTTCTTCACACCGTTGTTGATCTTGTTAATGAGACCAAGTTAGATAATGATATTTAATCATGGCTAGCTTTTGCTGCCAAGAAAATTATTGAAGTAAATGCATTGACCAAGGCATTGGCTGGTCAAAAGGATGAGACATTTTTCTCTTATGCAGCTTCGGCTTCAAGAAAGACCTCTCCACGGGTGACTAATGAGGCTGTTCAAAAGGCTGCTACAACATTGAAGGGTTCTGACTATCACCGCGCCAGAAATGTTAGTGCTAGATTGGACACTCCGTAAAAGAAGCTCAATCTTCCAATTATCCCTATAATCATCCAATTATGTCCGAGGCCTCGTTTTCAAAATTAATTAAGAAAAGAAAGGGAAAGAAAAAACAGCAAAATGAATAAAAATAATAATAATAATAAAATAAAATAGAAAATCCAAAAAATCTAAAGTCGATAAAAAAATCAAAAACAAAATAGATAAAAATAACAAAAATGAAAACAATAAATTAAAATTTTGGAAAAGAGAAGAAAATGATAAATATAATATTAACACAAAAAAATAATAATAAAAAATAAAAACTAAAAAAATAGTATAAATAAATAAATAATAACAGGGAAGTAAAAGCAAAATAAATAAATAATACCAAAAATACATAATAAAAATAAACAAAACAAAATAAAATAAAACAAGAACGAATAATAAAAGATAATATAAATATAATAAAGAAAGAAAATTAAAATGAAAAATAAACAAAGTAGAAATGAATCCAAAGATAAAAAGAAAGTAGATAAATGAAAAGAAAAGCTCCAAGACAAGAAAACAAAAAGAAAAAGAAAGCCGGACAAAGGCAGAAAGGAAAAATAACGAAAAGAAGAAAAGGGGTATAAGTTTAGGAAGCCCCTATAAATAAGGGGAGGCAAAAGTCCAGGGGGCTCTTTTTTTTTGGGGGGAGGACCTCTCCAGAAAAACTAAGAAGGAGGATATTTTCTCTCTTCTCAAAGTGCACTTTTCGTCCAGAAGCATAATCGCTCAAGTATAGGAGGTGTTGCAGGGCAGAGAAGAGTGTCACCATTGCGGCATTCCTGCATACGTGTTCGTCCGACTCTGTACAGGTTAGTTAAAATCGCTTCTCTAGAATTAAAGATCTCGCACTGATCTGTATGGAAGTAGATTGATCATAGTATAGATCTGAATTCGATAATATGAATCTTGAATCGACTTGATCTGGTTTGATTTTGAATAATTCTTATAAAAGAATCTTGATTAAGCAATGAACAAAACCATATCGAGCTATCACTCTGTTCTGATGGAAATAGAAAGTAGAATTCGAACGAGAAACAGACGTTCTTCTTGGAATTAATTGAGACATGATATCTCCCCGCGCTATAAGAAACATGCACTGGTTCCCATGATGAACCAACATGAAAAGAAATTCTATTTGAAAAAGGAGAAAACACTGAATATAGGCCCCGAGTCTCAATCATGAACCCGAGGTGCTTGAGAATAGGAAAATGAGAGAGTAGTTCTAAGGCACTCTTGCTTAAAAGGTTGGCTTACTATGTCACTTTGGCGACATCCTCGAACATCAAGTATCAAGAAAAGATGGTCTCGCTCATACGGGGCATCAATTCTTGATAAGCTGGAGAATCAGCTACCCGAATCATGGAAACCGAAACTGCATGGCGAAGGTAGATGCATGCTAATGTAGGTCACGTTCACACCTAGCCTATGATCCCTGGTAGTCAACATATCCGCCTCACACAACTAAATGTTTGGGCGTCGCTCAGAGGTACGTGCAGGAATTGGTGCAACTGCTACGACAACGCGCAATGTGGTGAGTAATCGATCTCGTAGGTCATGGATCTAAGGCTGGACGCAGCAATTGCTTTGGTTCGAGGGATGGAGCTGAGCAACACGAACTAGCATAGCTTTATTGCCGCCTAGAATGAGACAAATATGTTCATATAAAGCATAGGGATCCATGGCAAGATAATGGTAATACGACTCTATGGGGAGAAAGGGAATCAAGTCGGATATAAGAGTCCTTGAAGTAAAGTACAGCTAGAACCATTCCCGTACTTCGCTGCCCAGTTCCAAGCCAATAGAAATTAAGATCCTCATGGTCGTATCCCTTTTTTTGGACGTCCATTATGGTCATCTCCCCTGCATGGCGACCTGGAGTGAGGCATGCGGATAGCCCTGGTGCTGTAAAAGTAACCCAACAGGGAAGGGCAATGTCGAGGAAAACAATGACAAGGAAGACCATGTGGGACTCGTCCATGAGGGATTAAAATGAGACCTCACAAGTGCGGTAGTGCATGGGGGTGCCGCAAGCCAAAATGATTGAAGCTGGATCAAAACCAGGACACCCATATAGAAATGGGACATTTAGGGGGTGAGTGGAAGCGAGAGACCCCTTACCATTTGAGTAGGTGACCTCCATACTGAAAGGATGAATCTTTGATGAAGTAGAGGCTCGGACGTAGAAGGATACGCCAGGGTGGTCTCTAAATGGGAGTTGAAAGGGGGATGACAGGTCGTAACAACCTAGAAACACCATATACAAAAGGGAGCCTTAGAGAGATGCACGCCAAAACGGAGCCTCGGTGGCCTATTCTGCCAAAAGCTCTTAATTTACGAGGGTTCTAGGAAGCCACCTCAAAGGATAAGATGGGTGGCGGATATAAGATTCGTTGTCGATTCAAGGGTCGGCGTCGAGAGAGCAAAAGTCGAAGGGGTGATTCGTAATAAGCTCACTGGTTTGGGCTGTGACAGTCCCTTTAATTCCCTTTGAGGCTACCCAAATCACATAGACACAAAGTAGCAGCATATAAGTCCTCAAGAATCACCCTAAGCCAGGGAGATGCTTCGAACGTCCAAGAATGAAACGTAGGCAACTCCCTCGAAGGTTGGACGCCATGTATATGTGCCTCGCTAAGCCAATAATGCGTATGGATGCACATGGGAGTAAGCGCCTCTCCCTGATCGTCCTCCGAATTGTATAAATTCCTAATAAAAATTAAAGACTCCCTACAAAGGAAGCTAACGTCAAATGCGAGTGGGACCCACGGATAATCATCATGTGAAGCTAGCTTTGGCCTTATTTTGTACGTACCTATGCTTCTTAATGTTGTAATCTAACCCCTGGACGTTTCCCTTATTCTAATTTAACCCCCAAACTTTTCATAATTCTAATATAACCCCCCAAACTTCTTATAATTCTGATTTAACCCCCAAGTTTCCTATAATTCAAATTTAACCCCCATATTTCTCATAATTCAAATTTAACCCCCACATTTTCCATAATTCAAATTTAACCCCCATATTTCTCATAATTCAAAATTAACCCCCATATTTCTCATAATTCAAATTTAACCCCCATATGTCCCATAATTCAAGTACTTCCCGTTATCCAAAACTCAACCCCATGCTATCCATTATCAAAATTCAATCCCTATAATTCCTGCCGTTCCGATTAAACCCCCCGAATCCCCTTTTTGTCTAAAAAAATGAGCAATTTATCTTATTACCACTGCGGTTTCAAAAATAAAATTCTTTTCAAATGTTTTGGGATCTACGGTCTCACGCGACGAACCCTAGACGAGAAACTAGCGGTTTACACTGTTGTTCGATGTCTAGTGGTTTGTATAGGCCCCCGTGCTGCCTTAGCTGCCTCGGACCTTGTGCATGAGTGGACCGAAAGTCCTTTCAAAATAAAATTCCTTGAAAAATGCTTTGGGATCTACAGTGTCATGCGACGAAGCCTAGACAGGAAACTGGCGATCTACACTGCTGTTCGATGTCTAGTGGTTCGTATAGGCCCTCGTGCTTGCCTTAGCGCCTTGGACCTTGTGCATGAGTGGACCAAAAGTCCTATCAAAATAAAATTCTTTTCAAAATGTTTTGGGATCTACGATCTCACGTGGACGAATTCTAAATGGGAACTGGTGGTCTACACTGTTGTTCGATGTTTAGTGGTTCGTATGGGCCCCCGTGTTGCCTTAGCTGCCTCGGACCTTGTGATTGAGTGGACCGAAGGTCCTCCAAAAAATATAGAGCTTTTTAAAACAACATCTTCGAATACTTCTTTTCAAGCATTTTCGAAGGTCAAGCCTTCAAAATAAACCAGAACTACGTAAGCCTTGAGTTTCCCATTGCACCGGGGAATACATAGGAGCAGGATCAAGTCCTGTTAGGCTAACCTCCATCAAGGTATTTATTTTCACTCTAATTAAAGGGATCAAACAATTTTGAAAGAAGTCACACGCTCATTTTAAGGGTACCGTTCTTCGGAATGGGCGAGTGGGGTGCCTAACACCTTCCCCACTCGTAACCAACTCCCGAACCTAAATCTCTTCCTCGAGTTAGGGTTTTTCCAAATCTTTTCCCTTAAATAAAATTTGGTGGCGACTCCACATTAATCCAATAAAATCCTATTTTTTAAAAAAAATTTAGCGAGTTCGTTGTCTCGTCAGAATTACGGTTGCAACAATCCCCACAAAAACTAAAGTGAGCTAGGCCAAAATTCAGCAAACGGGCCATATCAAAGTGGGCTGGGCCACTTCCTATATTCAACCAAGCCTCTCCTCTGAGATTGATCACATCTCCAGCATCCCGCCTCAGTCAAGCTAATTAAAATTTCCAATCAACCCTTTCATGACTAATTTGTTTAATTTTTAATTTGGAACCAAACTTTTTTCTTAAAGTTTTACCAAGTTCATTTTTTTAATCAAGTTTAATTTTAAATTTAATTCTTTTCCTCAAGTTTGAAATAAAATTCATTTTGGTTCAAATCAAATTTAATTCTTTTCCTCATGTTCCAAATAAAATTCATTTCGGTTTAAATCAAATTTAATTCTTTTCCTTAAGTTTCAAATAAAATTCATTTTTGTTCTGATCAAATTTAATTATTTTCCTCAAGTTTCAACTAAAATTCATGTTGGTTCTAATCAAATTTAAGTCTTTTCCACAAGTTTTAAATAAAATTCATTTTGGTTCATTTCAAATCAAGTTTAATTTCTCAAGTTTAAAATCAAGTTCATTTTAAATCAAGTTCATTTCAAATCAAGTTCATTTTTAAATCAAGTTCATTTTAAATCGAGTTCGATTCCTCAAATCTTAAATCAAGTTCATTTCAAATAAGTAATTTTCTTTTAAATCAAGCTCAATTATTTCTCTACCTATTCCCAATCCCTTTTTATCCTTATTATTTTCAAATTAAATTCATTGATTCTAAGTCTCATGTGATGAACCCTAAGCACGAACAAATAGCTTTTTTTGTTGTTCGATGTTTAGGGATTCATATGGGTCCCAGTGCAGCGTAGTTGTCTTGGACCCTGTGCATATGTGGATTAAGAATATTTTTAAATAATCTCAAGAGAAACTTCATTTTGAAATTCTAAGTCTCGTGCAATGGGCTCTAAATACGAATTGGTAGCTTTTTCTATTGTTCGATATTTATAGACTCATGGATCCCAATGCAGCCATAGTTGTCTTGGATCCTATGCATATGTGGACTAAGAATTATGCAAAGATATCGAAAGTACTTTCAAAATCATCTTCCACTTCCTTTTTACGCCAAAGGTCAAGCCTTCAAACCAAAACTATGCAAGCCTTGAGTTTTCCATTGCACCAGGGAATACATAGGAGCAGGATCAAGTCCTATCAAGCTATCTCTCCATCAACTTATTTATTTTCTATTCTAATTAAAGGGATCAAGTAGTTTTCAAATAAATCACACTCTCAGTTTAAGGTTACCGTTTTTCAGAACGGGCGAGTATGGTGCCTAACACCTTCCCTACTCGTAACCGACTCCCGAACCTAAATCTCTTCCTCAAGTTAGGGTTTTTCCAAATCTTTTGCCTAAAATTAAATTTGGTGGCCACTCCACATAATCAATTAAAATAATTATTTTTTAAATTTTAACGAGTTCTTCGTCTCGTCGTGATCACGGTTACGACATCATGTTTATGGAGAGTTTAAGATGTATTTTTCACTTTTTAAGTCTTAAATCCATATCTTGTCTTATAACGATAGAGGTCCAATTTTTGTGAAGTAAAGTTTTACCTTATGAATTAACTCTCTTGAGTCTTTGTTACATATGATTACTTGGGTCTAGATCTACACTTTTAGAGAAGTTCCAAGTTAAAGATTTGAACTTTTCATGAAGATGTACTCTAGCTTACAGCTTTGAAGAGAAAATATCATATAACATCATTTTTCAAGACAACCAAGTTTAGATCCATAAGATCTACTCCAAGCTTTAATTATCCTCCAAAACTTAACAAAATCTTCCAAAATCTACCCAAAATATCTATATATCACTCTTAAAAAATTTTAACCGATTAAATTTCTCCAAGAGCTTCAAGAAGCACTTTAATCCATTAAAACTTCCTTTTGGCCTCCAAAAATCACTAAAAACTTAATGATGCTTATGTTTCACAAACTATGGTAGTTTTAAACAAGAACATGCTCAAGAAAGTTGAATCCATAGAGTTTAGAGAAAGGTTCACAAAAAATAAGACGAACAAGTTAAAATCACATAATGAAAGACTTAGAAAAGTTTTAAGGTAGAAATCCTTACTTTTTGAAGACTAGAAAAGGACTTGGTGGGGTTTTTAGGTAGATTTACCATTCCTTGTGGTCCACATGAGATCTTCAAGGATGGAAACTTAAACTTGTGTAAGTTTTTGGGTGTTAAGGAGATTTGAGTGAATGTTTAGAGGTGAATTGTGAAACAAATGAGACCCCTTGGTTGCATATCAAATTTGCCCACTTTGGGGTAAATGGGAATTAGATTTCTACTTAAGATAATTTTGGTCCATTCATATTAAATTTATATTTTTAAATTTAATTATAAAATATAAGTAATTATCCTTTAATACTAATCATGGTTTGTTTAACCTAATTCTGGTTAATTTTTAACTTAACTATGATTACTTTTATCTCTCTTCATAAATGTTTTTGTCTCTTATGTCATTATAGCTTGATGGCTCATGGGGGTTTAATCATCACCACATTTAAACCATGTAAAATTTAGTGCATAAGGATAATCTCCAAGTTACATAATCTTTGCTTGGAAGTTTTTGGCCTTTCTCACACTTCTACGGGTATTTTGATTATTTTTATAAATTTTTTCAAAAAAGTTTGTAAACTGCGTTCTTGATAGTTTTAACCCTTATTAGTTTGTTCCCAACTTATTTCTGAGTCATGTTCTAGTTATTTGGGAACAGTTTAGCTCTTTTAGAAGTCAAGGCTCTTTAAGGCCATTTTGAGCGTTTTCAATGGTGTTTTCCCTCTTTCTTCAACTTTAGTTTTTATTCTTGATATTCTATCCCTTATTGATAAATTCTAAGTCTCTAGAGTGTCTTCTATCTTTTTATTTTGAGTTGTCTACGCATTATCCACTATTGTCCCAGGGCAGGATACTTTTATCATTTTATCAAAAGTTTTCTACTTTCTTTAAAATTTCGTTTCTATGTTTGCTTTCCTTTTTGCTAGTATGAATTCATGATGTTGGGTATCATAGAAATTTTAGGTGCTACATTACTACCACCCTTTAAAAAAAATTTCCCTCAAAATTCATTACTTGTAAATAGGTATGGATAGACTCTCCTCGTGTCAGCCTCCAACTCCCAGGTCTTCTCCTCCATATTCCCTCTCCCCTAGACCACTTGTACCAAGGACACCATTTTATGCCTAAGTTGATTTTCTTTTTTATCTAAAATTTTTACTTATGTGATTTCGTAACCATAATTCCGACGAGACAACGAACTTGCTACAATTTTAAAATGGAATTTAATTGATGATGTTTGTGGAGTCACCACCAAATTTTTATTTAAGGGAAAAATATTTGGAATAAACCTTGACTTGAAGATGAGATTTAGGTTCGGGAGTCGGTTACAAATGGGGAAGGTATTTAGGCACCCCATTCGTCGTTCCGAAGAACGGTACCCTGAAACTGAGTGTGTGATTATTTGAAAAGGGTTTGATCCCTTTAATTAGAGTGAAAATAAATACTTGATGGAGGTTAGCCTGACAGGACTTGATCCTGCTCCTACGTATTCTCCGGTGCAATGGGAAACTCAAGGGTTACGTAGTTCTGGTTCATGAAGGCTTAACCTTCAGAGGTGTTTAAAAGAAAGATGATATTTTGAAGAGGTTTCCGTTTTTTGGAAGGACCTTTAGTCCACTCATGCACAAGACCTGAGGCAGCTACGGCAGCACGGGGGCCTATATAGACTACTAAATGTTGGACAGCAGGTGAACCGCCAGTCCCCCATTTAGAATCCATCGTGTGAGACCAAGAATCCAAAAAAAATTTAAAAGGAATTTTATTTTTTAAAAGAGGGTTAAAAGAGAGCATTTATTTTAACTCTTAGTCCAAGAGCTTGATTCTTGAAAGGGAAGAAATTTTATTTGATGTTTGGGGATGAAATTTTTTTTTTTGGGACTTATTAGCAATTATGAAATTTTTGGGATTTATTATGAATTTTTGGGAATTTATTAGCAATTATGGAATTTGGAGGAGAAAATGTATAATTATGGAATTTTTGGGGTTACTTTTGCAATTATGAATAATTAGGGATTTATTAGGAATTTCTGGGAATTTATTAGCAATTATGGAATTTGGAGGGGCAAATGTGTAATTATGGAACTTTTGGGGTTACTTTGCAATTATGAAGAATTAGGGGGTAAAATGGTCATTTGAGAGGTAAGGGGCAGTTTAGGGATTTTTGGGAAAGTGAGGGGGCAAAATGGTCATTTGAGAGGCAAGGGGGCAGTTTAGGGATTTTGGGAAAGGTAAGGGCAAAATGGTCATTTGAGAGGCAAGGGGCAGTTTAGGGATTTTTGGGAAAGTGAGGGGCAAAATAGTCATTTGAGAGGCAACGGGCAGTTTAGGAATTTTTGGGAAAATGAGGGGCAAAATGGTCATTTGAGAGGCAAGGGACAATTCTGGGATTTTGTGAAAAGACAGGGGCAAAATGGTCATTTGTAGGGGTTAGGGACAATTTTGGAATTTTGTGAAAAGGCAGGGGTGAATATTGGAAAAAGGGTTCAAAATGCCTCCCCTAGCATTCAAATTCAAAGAGGGGGAAGGCTGTGCTTCTGACCACTGAAGCCATCTCTAGTTGACGTTCTATATTACTCCTATCAATATTTGAGCCAGCTCTACTGAATGTGAGGATCCCTTGTGAAATGCAAGGCTTGTGAGGTGTTCTACCAAGGGCTTGGCTGGTCTTGATTTGTTTAAAAACAGAAACGCCCTCCAAGAGATTCGAACTTGTGCTTTAGAAATTATGTAGCACGAATAGTACCACTGGGCTAAGCCTTCACTTGGTGTTCTATAACCACACAAAATATATTAACCAAAACCTGAAAAGCAAGGCATTTCCATGCAACCAAAACCTGACAAGCTCTGTTTTTTCAGAACCAAGACTGCGTTAGAACGTTCAAATAGCTCCTGGCCTGCTGCCTCAAGTTACTCAAACCTCACCCTTGTGCTTGAAGGTTCTTTCCTACGTGCATATGGGTTGTATGGGATGGACGTGATCAGTTGTATTTGCAGACCCGTTGCTAGCTACGGATAAAAGAAGGTTGTGCATACATTTAAAGGGGCCACAAGAGATAAACGGAGGCTTGGAATTCAAAGCACAATGGTGTACTTCTTTGGAGTGGTTTGCACGTTTTGATAACAACAATTAGGTAGGAATATTGAACCTTGCGTGAACCAAACTATGCGTGGCTAAACAGGGCTTTTATATGCCATGACTCTCACTTACTAGAACTCACTTCTCTTCCCACTATGTTCGAGGAGTGCCCCTACTCGAGGCTAGGCACCGACGTAGACACTAGTATCAATATGCATGGATACAATGGTAAAATCTGGATGCATTAAATGGAAATTGAGCAGACTATTAGCTCCTGCATACCACAGGCTTCATAAGCACTATCAATAATTCTGGCAGCTGTATTTGGTCGTGGATTCTTGGACAATTTTGGATTGATAATCCGAATAGTATCATGATTTATATGGAATTGAAAGCACATGTCCTGTGATTCTGGTATAGGTTTAATTCAGATCTAATTGCATTGAATTTTACATCATAGTCGAAGATCTGGTTATTGGTAGCAGACTCTGTTCTTTATACGTCAATCTTGCTTAATTTGATTATCATTAAATGTTAATTTGGCTAGATCAAAACAATCATCAATGCATCATGCAAACGATTGGTTCGTTCAAGGAATTTCCATCATTTTTCAGGATCTCACGTCATGCAAGCATGGATGCAGCAAACATGGATGAAAACTATGTAACCTCCTTCAAGATTTGCACCAATAACAGAGTAATTCCTAACATAATTGTTGAAGGAGTTGCAAACCTGGAAATTGAACTTCTTCTTCTCTATATTTGTCCAGGTTCAATGTTGAAAGCCGCCTCCGATTCCACTCTAGAACACCACCTCATCAAGGGGATTTCCGAGGCCTTTTTGAGCTCCGGATCAGAGAGATCTAGAGGCTCTTTTAAAGATGCCAAAAAGCCAACCCCTACTCCCTCCTTCTTTCCTGCTTTTATAGAAAAATTTTAAAACTTTCCCGTTTTTCTTTCTTTAATTCTTGATTTGTTTTATTTCTTTTCTTTTCCCCTTTTTTGGCTTTATGTATATTTTTTATTTTTTTATTTTTCCAGTTTTATTTATTTATTTTTTCTTCTTTTTTTTCTCTTTTCTCTCTTTTTTTCTTTCTTTTTTTTATTTTTTTATTTTCTTTATTTTCAAGTTTTATTTAACTTTTCAGATTTTGATTCTTAGTTTTTACAGATTTTTATTTTTTCTTTAATTTTTGTCAGATTTTTTATTTTTAATTTTTAACTTCCGTTTTTTTTCATTTTTATTTATCCTTTTGCTTATTTTTTCTTTTTGCATCATTTAATTTAGAATTGATTTTACATGTGAGACTTATTGTTAAGTCTTTCTTTAATTTATTGGATCCAGTTCAATGAGGTGACTGGGATTAGGATTGTACTCTCATAACTGAGACACATGGAAAACATCATGAAGATTTCCCAGATTTGGTAGGAGGGCCACTTGGTAAGAAACTAGCCCAATAGTAGGCGAGATTCACAAGAAAACATGTTGTCCTTCGAAAAAGACTAGAGATTTTATTCTCTTATTGGCGTAACTCTTTTGTTTGCTTTGAGAGGTTAGGATCCTATGCCTAATCTTCCTAATCTATTCTATGGTCTGCCTAACTAAATCAGAGCCTAATAGGCTTTGTTCTCCTGAATCATGTTAGCATAATGGGGATTGACACTTCCTACCATATGAAGCTTCATGTGGTGCCATTCCTATGCTAGCATGATAGATATTATTGTAAGCCAAGTCTATTATGGATAACTGCTTATCCCAACTTCTCGGTTCATCTAGCACACAGGCTCTAAGCATGTCCTCTAAAGTTTGGATTGTTCTCTCGAAGTATCCACTGGTTTAGGGATAATAGGTTATGCTTAATTGTAATGTCATGCTAAATTCCTTTTGCAAAGCTCTCCAAAATCTAGAGGTGAACTTGGGATCATTGTGTGACAATATGGATGACGATGTTCCACGTAGCCTTACGATCTCTTTTATGTATATTTGTTCCCGTCGTTCTAGAGGATATGCCACTTTAATAGGTAGGAAGTGGATGGACTTGGTCAATCTATCCACTATTACCTAGACTGCATCCACCCTCTTTGTGTTTTAGGTAATCCTACTACGAAATTCATAGAAATTCCTTCTCATTTCCACTTAAGTATGTCTAAAGGTTGAAATAAACCTACACATTCCTGATGATCTATCTTTACCTTCTAATATACCAGACATCTATTTACAAACTCTACCATATCGTTTTTCATTCATATTCCCCAAAATTATTTCTTTAAATCCTGGTTCATCTTAGTGGTTCCTAGGTGCACAGTAAAATGGTTCTTATGGGCTTCCTCTAGGATTCTCCTATGTAGGTCCTCAATTGTAGGTACATAATTATGCCCTTGATACCTCCACAAGTCATCCTAGTCTAAGGTTACTTCTTCCAACTCACTCTCTCTCATTTCCATAATCTACTCCTTGAATTCTGCATTCCCTTCTCGAGCTTCTCTTATCTCCCTCTTGAAGTCACTAGTCACTTACAGATGACTTAATTTAATGCTTCCTTCCATTATAGCCACTTCTAAGTTCATGCCTCTAAAAATCCTTATGAGATCCATCTCTTTCACCATTAGCCAAGAGGCATGCAATCATTTTCTACTCAACATGTCAACTACTATGTTAGCCTTTTTAGGATGGTAGTCCAATCCAAAATTATAATCCTTTAAGAACTCCATCCACCCACTTGCCTCATGTTCAACCTTTCTAATCAGATAAATACTTCAAACTCTAATGATCTGAAAATACCTAAAAACTTATTCCATACAAATAGTGCATCCATATCTTAAGGGAAAACACCAGTGCTGCTAGTTCCAGATCATAGGTTGAATAGTTGTTTTCATGAATTTTTAATTGCCTAGAGGCATAGGCCACTACATTTTCCTCTTGCATGAGTACATAGCCTAGACCTCTACTTGAGATGTTACAATAAAATTTAAAAGCTCCATTAAGGTCTGATAATACTAACATTAGGGTGGTGGTCAGTCATTCTTTCAATTCTTGAAAACTCTTCTAACACTCAGGAGTCCAAAGAAAAGAAGTATTCTTCTTATTGAGCTTAGTTAGGTTTAGAGCTATTTGAGAAAACCCTTGGATAAACATATAGTAGGATCCAAATAATCTTAGGAAACTCCTTATTTTTGTCACTAAGGTTGGTCTCTCCCACTTGGTCACGACCTCTACTTTGCTAGGGTCGAAAGACATTCCTCCTTATAATACTATATGTCCTAATAACTTTACTTCCTCCACCCAAAATTCATACTTAGACAACTTGGCATACAACTCTTTTCTCTTGAGGATCTCCAAAATAATTTTAAGGTTTTCCTCATGCTTTCTCTTGGTCTGGAATAGACAACATCATTTATAAATGAAACTGCAAACTTATCCAGGTATGATTTGAAAATTTGGTTCAAATATTCCATGAAAATTGCAAGAGCATTAATTAGTCCAAACGATATGACTGTGAACTCATAATGCTCATAACAAGTGTTAAAGGCTATCTTAGGCAAAGACTCGTAGATATATTTATAGTTGTTAATGGTAATATAAGGAAAGGAGCAACAAAAGCAAACAAAGAGGTTGTAGAGTTGTTGATACAAAGAGTAATTAAATAAATCTAATAAAAACACAAGAATATTTAAAATATTGTTTTGCCATTTATTACTTAACAAAATAATGAATAAAAGGTTTTAACTAAAATTATAATAAAAATGTATCTATAATATTAAATATATTTTTAATAAAAATTCTTAGGTTTGCATTTTTTCAATTTATAAATATTATAAAAATTAATTAAATATAACAAATCAATATTAGAGTTTATCTCATGAGGTAAAGAAAGAATTTGATAAATAATAAAAATTTAAAATAACAATTGTGTTATCATGGGTAACTGTAAACACTCAATTATGTCTGAGACCTCTGGTTGCTAAATTAACTAAGGGACTAACCTTACTTTGACAAATAAGTGAATGGTAAAATAAATAAACGTAAAAACAAAACAGATATAGAAGGAAAAGACCAAAACAAAAGGAAGTAAATAAAGTAAAGACCAAATTAAAAAGAAAGGAAAAAGATAAAATGGAAAAGGAAAAAGGAAAAATAGAAAAGAGGGAAAATAATAATAACTAAAACAAGTAAAAAGTCATAAATAAATAAATAAAAAGTAAGAAAAATGAAAATAAAAAAAATATAATAATAAAAAGAAAAATAGTAAATAAACAAATGTAAATATAAGTAAATAACTATTAATTACTTTAAATGATTAAGAAATAGACGAAAATAAATAAAATAAACAAATAAGTAGTAAACAAAATAACGGTGACAATAAATTTCTGACGATAGTAACAGTAGCCATTAAGAGTAAAGTAGATGGCAAAAAACGGAAAAATAAGCAAGGTACAATAAAGCTAAATAAAAAAAAGGAAAAATAAATGTCCGGGGAAAGGAAATTTGAGGGCTATAAATAGAGTTTTTATGCTAGAGGAAAGGGGTTTTTCGTTCTTTTGGGGTTTTGAGATTAGAAATCGGGAGGTTCCTTTGTGGGGCTTTTTCTTTGAATTCAGAGGTGTAAAAGACGAGAGAAAAGGAATCGGAACTCGGGGTTTCGGAAGGGACGTCTCTAGAAACTCGTCGAAACTTCTTCTTGTGTGCGCTATAGGTGATCGGTTGCTACATCCAGCAGCTTCGTCTCCCACTCGATCGCGCCGCTGCGCTTTGCTGCCGCCGATCCAGTTCGTGGCAGATACAGTTGTAACCACAGATTCGACCATAGTTCGTCGCACGGAAGCACCTAGCTCTGCACATCGAGGTTAGCATTTGGTTTCCCTTAACTCTTCCATTCCACTTCTTGGATCTATAACATTTCTACTTAGTATATGATGAAATCTGTATGCGAATAAACTTGAATAACCACGCAGCACCACCGATTCACTCAACACCTTGTTGCTTGCCATATACTGTCATGAATAGACAGAGTAGGGTAATGAATCGGACATCCAAATACTTAACATAAAAATGAGTGGCGTGTCCTTCATAAGTCTGCACTAGGACACCAGTAACACTAGACGTAGAGATGAAGGATTGTCTAGGGACACATTAGGCTCCAAAATGTTGCTCCCGATCGTGACTACGGGGTAAGGAGAAGAATGCATAAGTGCTCATCGCTACGTCTCCCTGAAATTAAAAACGACTAAGTGGATTAAAAGAATGAACGAGGGAGAATAGGTAACAATCAGAGAACGAGTCAAAGGACGACCCTTAACACTGGATCGACCACGGGCGAGCCTAGGGGAGCAGAGCCAAGAGACGAGCGTCACACTCCCGCGTCCTCTTAGTCCACCAAATAGCGACCGTAGTGGGGTCGTGTGGCCGTGACCACGAGTTGATCGGGGAAACCACTCTGTTCGTGCAAGACAATGCCATGGGGTCCGGGTATCCCTGGGAAATCACAACCAAGAGAGAAGCCCTCATCGAAGGCGCTTGAGTAGAAAGGCGAGGGAGATCCGAAGCTCAATCCTCCAGTGAGACCAGTCCTGCACCTTGACATCCTTTACAGTACGGTCACACGCCGACGCACCTGGTTAAAGAAAACGCACCCCCTCCAGTTACTAGGAAATAGGCGACCCAAAGAAACCCCGTGAACCCCAGCAACGTGACGCGGGAGGAGCTAAGGACCATGGTGGTGCATCGGTGAGCGGCAGTGTAGCGGACTCACCTACTCCTATACGAACACAATCATGGAGAGGGGTGGGTCAGCCATGAGATAAGAGAATGGCCTCCGTGTGCGAGCTGAACGAGGCTTAGAGGATAGGCGGAGCAGGGCAAGCATGAACAGAGGAAGTGATCCCGCTTGATGGCACGCAACGTCGCCCCGTGGATAGGTGGAGCAACAACAATATTGGCCCATAGCATAGGAAGCCGAACGAATACGTGTCATACCCGAAAGCACAGGGAGCAGGCTTTACTCGACTTTGAGACGGGGAGGGGCCCAACGCCTGGGTGTGACGGAGGCTAGGATGGATGCACCATTGGCTGTTGTCCACAGATCGAGGCCCGGCCTCACTCAACCCCCAGATAAGGTCCAATACGTGAAGGAAGATGGCGTCTCCAGGACTGGGCAGCAGCAGGTTCCCCAGAAGATCGAAATGGCGATAGAAACCATGGAGACGCCATATGGGAGCCATGCTAAGCCATGCATAAAAGGGGCCCACCATGTGCCACGAATAAAACCTTTTGCGGAAAAACACAATCGGGCCCCTGAGAATCTCCTAATTTACGATCAGACCATCAAGAATCGCAACTGAGTCCCCACATTTTCCCAAAATTGCAATTAAGTCTCTCGAATTTCCCAAAATTCCACTTTGACCCTTAAACTTTTCAAAATTACAATTTGACACCTGAACTTCTCATATTTACATTTTGGCCCCAAAATTTCCTGTATTTACAATCCAACCCTGATATTTCTTGTATTTAAAATTTGGCCCCAATATTTCCTATATTTACGATCAATCCCCTCAACTTTCCATATTTGCATTTTGACCCCTATACTTTTAATATTTATAATTCGACCCCAACATCTCCCATATCTACAATTTGACCCTTAAGTCCGCTTAGGCTCCCGCGCCTCCAATAGTTACAAATCAAGTTCATTTTGTTTTAAATCAAGTCCGTTTTGCATTTCCTTAATCTCACGCAACGAGCTCTAAAACCGAACTAGTAGCTTTTTCTACTGTTCGTTGTTTAGAGGTCCGTATGGGTCCAAGTGCAGCCGTAGTTGTTTTGGACCCTGTGCGTGTGTGGATTGGGATTGCCTTCCCTTTTTCAATTAAATAAAAATCTTAATTTTCATTCCTTAATCTCATGTAACGGGCCCTAAAAACGAACTGGTAGCTTTTTCTACTGTTCGTTGTTTAGAGGTCCGTATGGGTCCAAGTGCAGCCGTAGTTCTCTTGGGCCCTGTGCATATGTGGATTGGGATTGCCCTTCCCTTTTTCAACTAAATAAAAATCTTATTTTTCATTCCTTAATCTCACGCGACGAGCTCTAAAAACGAACTGGTAGTTTTTTCTACTGTTCGTTGTTTAGAGATTCGTATAGGTTCAAGTGCAGCAGTAGTTGTCTTGGGCCCTATGCATATGTGGATTGGAGATTGTATTTCCCTTTTTCTATCAAATAAAAATCTTATTTTTCCTTCCTTAATCTTATGCGACGGGCTCTAAAAACGAACTGGTAGCTTTTTCTATTGTTCGCTGTTTAGAGATTCGTATGGGTTCAAGTGCAGCCGTAGTTGTCTTGGGCCTTGTGCATACGTGGATTAGGAAGCATCCTTAAAATATTTTCAAAAAGAACGTGTTCACCTTTTCAAGCATCTTCGAAGGTCAAGCCTTTAAACCAACCAGAACTACGTAAGCCTTGAATTTCCCATTGCACCGGGGAATACGTAGGAGAAGGATCAAGTCCTGTCAGGCTAACCTCCATCAAGTATTTATTTTCACTCTAGTTAAAGGGATCAAACTATTTTCGATAAATCACACACTCGGTTTAAGGGTACCGTTCTTTGGAATGGACGAGTGGGGTGCCTAACACCTTCCCCACTCGTAACCGACTCCTGAACCTAAATCTCATCCTCGAGTCAGGGTTTTTCCAAATCTTTTTCTCTTAAATAAAAATTTGGTGGTGACTCCACATTAATCCAAATAAATCCTTTTTAAAATTTTAGCGAGTCCGTCGTCTCGTCGTAATTACGGTTGCGACAGTAACATATAGTAATCACTAGGAATAGGTACCGACATGTAATGATTTACCTTATTATAATTGTAATCTTAAAAAGCATTTGTAGTTACGTATGAGAGTCATGAATGTCACTTTCTACCTTCTTGTATATAATTCTTGATCTTAATCCCACTATTAGTCATTTGATCGTAGCAACAAAGAAAAGAAGATATACAAAATAAGGGACAATACATAAAATAGAAGAAATTTACACAAAAAGGTTTGGTTGGAAAATGATTAATATTATACTGTGAAAGTATTTAGAAAATTTTTTTTTGTACTCTTATTTTAAATTTTAGATGCTTGCTAGCTCTTGAATTGTGGAATATGGTTGAATTCTTAGGTTCAAAAAACATTTTCCAACATTTATCTCACTTATAAAAGGTGGCTTGAGTGATATTTTTTCATATATCAATAAAACTTTATTTAGTTCGTGTTTGGATAAGATATTTTAGCAATTCAAAGAATTTTAAATTTTAAAAAATTTAAATGCTTTCAATTAAAATATATTTATTTTAAAAATATTTTATTTGAATAAAAAAATTAATTTATTATATTTAAAATTTTTAGTTTTGATGAAAGATTTTAAATTTTTTCAATTTTAAATTCTTATATTTTAAATATTTTATTTGGATAAAATAATTTAATTTTCTTTATATAGAAAATTTATTTAAAAATTGAAATAATATTAATAAAATTCTCAAAAATTAATGAATTAAATAATTTGAATAATCTTTTTTATATTTTGTAATTTGGTTGATAATTTTATAAAAAGGATAGAATATACAAAAATTGATAAAGGAAGCACAGTGAGTCGAGTCCATAGTGTAGCATGTGGAGGGTTGGGATTTCAAGAATTTTAAAATTCTTCCAATTTTGGTGGTATTTTAAATCCATCCATTTGAATCTATTAAAGTTCATTCTTAAAATTCCTTCAATTTAAAATTCTCCTTAAAAATTATCCAAACAAAATATTTAAATTTTAAAATTTCAAATCTTCTACTAAATTATTTTACTCTCTTAAAATGATTCATCCAAATACAACTTAAGAAATTCTAATGAATATTTTTAACCAATTCCTTTGAATGTATTAATTGAGAAGTTGGAGTAGTTAGTTTACCAAAAATAAGTATATATAGAACTTGACATATTGGGTTAAAGGTGCTTGGTACGTACCTATGAAATATGAGGGAAACAAGGGATAACATGAAATATGGGTTAAAGATTGTAATTGTATGTTAGGTTTGGAATTATGAAGCTTTAGTAGTTGCAGATATTATTTACCTTGCAGCCTTGTTGCTGCAACACTTACAATGCATATATTAATTTATTGTATTCAATTTTTAGGTTTTAAATACGTGTGCATGGAGTGTGTGCACATATTAATAACTTTTGAGAGTGAATTTTCATAGGGTTCTGAGTTGTCAAACTAGATATGATCTTGCTAATTTTATTATTGACTCATAGTCTGTCATGTATATATGTGCAATTTATAAAATGAAATTTGAAGTTGATCTTAGTTTTCCTTTTTTCTTCAAATTTCAAATTGCATGTACATCTACATCTTTCACACCTACAGTTAGCATTTTCCTATCATTTCAAAAACATTAATTTTATTATATTTCATCCATTTGTTTTAGTCACTGAGAATGAAGCTATAAATATGAGGGAAAATGTTTTCTGAACCTGAAGATAATTTGTATCCTAGAATTTATGTTAAATATCCTAGCTATTGTGTATAGGCATGAAACATCCAAGAAGAAATTTGTTTGGAATAATATTGATGTAGTTTTGTTTATATAAATGGATGAGGAAGGGTATAGACTTCAGCATGAAAAAGGTTAATTGGATGCAACAAGCAATGACTAATTTCAAGTAGCTAAACAAAAAGTGGCTAATTTAAAGCAACTGAACAAAAAATTAGAGAAGTGAGGCTAAAAGCCAATCAACTAAACAAATTTATTTTATTTTATTTTTAAAATTTCTACCCACTTGTTTTATTATATCCATCTTTTATCTTTTTCTACTTTGTTCCTTTTTCTTCTTTTTTTTTTTCCATTTGTAACATCCTAATTTCTCATAACAAACTCTCTAGATTAAAGATATTATCCTCTAGTAAGAAATGAAGCAGAAATAAGAACAAAAGTCAGAGAAATTAGAACTTTTTTAATCAAATGACGAGAATACCCCTGCACAAGATAACCCAAATAATGTAGGAAAAACCTAAAAAAGGGTTAAGAGACATTTTAAGGAATTATAATACATTAATAATGATTGAAAAGTCATAAGAAAAGAATAGGAACAAAGAGAGGGAGAAAGAGCCATAAAAAAATTTCGAAAATGTGCAAAACACTCTTAGAAAACTTTGTTTTCCCCAAAGGCTAAACTATTCCCAGAAAAATAGAAAATGGCATTATAATTATTTGGAAACAAACCAATAAGTGTTATAAATATCGGAGGAACAATTTGGAACCTCCTAAGAAATGTAAAAATTGCCAAAATTCCCCTAGAAAGTTGGGAGGGGAAGAAAATGTAAAGCAGAAGCTAGAAAGTAGATCCCACTCATGGAGCACGAATTTGCATGGGGAAAATGAGGTGGTGACTCACCCCATCAATCATTACTTCAATTATGACATGTAAGACAAAAATAATAAATAAGAGAGATAAAATTATTCATGGTTAAAGTAAATTAATTTTGTTTAATTAAAATTAACCACGCATAAAATAATTTAATCTTAATTAGTAAAAAATTTAGAATAATTTAATTATCATTAAACTAATCCTAAAAGGATAATTCCTTACATTTATATTTTTTTAGAAAATGGAAATTATATGCAAATTTACCAAAATTTTCTTTGGTGGAAATTTAATTCTCATATGCCCTAAAGTGCACGAAATTCATGTAAGGGCTAAGGAGGCTTATTTTCTTCATTCTCCATCTTCTAAAAACTTAGAGAAATCCTCCAAACTCTCTCTAAACTCAAACTAATTCTAAAACCCAAAAATTGCACTAAGCTTAAACTTCCATCTTTGAAGTTTAAGTTAAATTAAGACAAATTCACCAAGCCCCACCACCAACACCAAGAGGTTTTGTGTTGACCACCAAGGAGAAGGAAGAGAAGCCATAAAGCCCCACAAAACCCATCACAAAGTCTTAAACAAGTAGGATTTTATCTTATATTTTTCTAAGCTTTAAATCTTATATTTATGGTTTAATTTTCATCTTCTTTATGGATCCTTCTCTAAGAACTATGGATGTATTTTTGTTTAAACTCATTGGAGCTCAAAACTAGTATTGAATGGTTAAATATGAGCATAATTTTTTTTAGTGATTTTTGAAAGTAAAATAGAAGTTTGATTGATGGATTAAAGTGCTTCTAGCAACCTTAGGAGCAATTTAATTGATTAAAATTTCTTAAAAATCAATTTTGATGCATTGGGGAAGGTTTGAGTGTTTATGAGAAAAGTTTCAAACTGTTAAAAGTAAGGGATTGATAGATCTTGGAGTAGATCTAGTGGATCTACATTTGTTTGCCATACAAAGGTGGTTTCTTTAAGATTTTCATGTTCAATGTTAGTAACTTGGTTATGTCTTTTATTAAAATCTTTGTTTATGAGTTCTTATTAAGAGTCCAGATTTAGTAAGAATTAGCTAAAAACCTTGTTAGAATTTAAAAGTGGATTTAGGTGAGCTTAAAGAGGTGATTAGAAATTAATTATGTAGTAGAAGTGTGAATAAGGGCATTTGGCCATGCTTCAAGGAAGAAAAGCCCAAAAATTTCTAAGGTTGGTGTAATTAATAACCTAAATCTTAATTAGTGTAGATCCAATTTCTAAAAGGAGAAAAATTAAACTATAATTCCCTAGGATTAAAGTGTGCATTCGGCCACCTAGGTAAGCAATGGGAAAATAGGCTAATTTGGGATACTTATGGATAATTAAATATGGCACGAGTAGAAAACTTAAAGTTAATGAATAAGGAGACAAGCAAGTAGGCTTACTAGTGGAAAAAACATAAAAAATTAAGTTACTAGTCAAGAAACACAAAACATATAACACTTAAACTTGAATTAAGTAAATGGTGTATAATACATTCAATTTTAAGAACACAAAGAGTAAACAATTAAAGAGGCCATTCGACCAACAAGAGAAGAAAATTTTATATACCATGATCTTTCATTAAAGTATTAAGAAGAACTTAATCTTTGAGAAAGGAAAGGTTGAGTGGTAACTTAGAAATATGATTTGACTAAGTTCCCATGAGAGGTTTCTCATAAAACACAAAGAATGAGGACAACTTGGCAATTTTGAAAAAAATGTGCATCCAAAATTTAAGGACCATGCTTAAGTAAATATTCTTACTAAAAAAGCGAACCTTTGGATAACTATTAATGCCCTATTTATCATGGTGATGCTTGAGCATGTCCTTATATGTTTAAATGTGTTATGTGCTCTCTTGGGTGATGTAATGAGTTGTGTGATCTCTTGGATGACATGATGATTTGTGTATGTTTATATAGTTCCATGATTTGATATTAAATGGATGAATTGGATGTTATATATACATAAAATTTTGAATGAATATTGAGTATGCATCCTATCATGAAGACTTAAAGTGGAGCCTAATAAGTCAAGAGATCACTAAAGAAGAACCTTACGTGAAAAAACACTACTCCCAGTGTGCTAAGTCCAGGACTTGTGCACACTTAGAAGGCAAGAGGTTCTTCTATGGTAATCAGAAGCTACATGACCTTCTATGGTGAAGCCATAGGGGTTCAAATAAATCCTTCTATAGGGAAGCAGTAAGTCTTCCAAATTTATGATGGTGACAACCATCCGAAATGAGCTCATATCCAAGATCAGAAGGTGGAGTAGTAGACAAGTGGAAGATATTGTTTGACTAAATTGTTAATATTATGCATTAAATGAAACTGTCATTCAAAGGATGACTAGACAATAAAAATGATTATAATTAAGGCATAAAATGAGTAAGACTCAGACAATATCTATCTTATCATTAAAAAATGATCTAAAGAATGAAGAGATTTATGTTTAAAAGATTTTATATGAATAAGTAATTTAGAGTATGTATGAATTGCATGTTGTATGAGATTAAATTTCTAGTATCATTAAAAATAATCCACTTCAAATAAGAATAAATTTTAAAAATAGATAATTGAACTTGTGTGCATGTCATCTTTTCTTAATAAACTGGAGTGGTTGGGTTAGAAATGGTGATGTCAACCTTAGGGTAGACACCTACTGAGAAATTACGATTTCTCACTTCCTACCTCCTATTTCTTTCCCAGAATTTGATCATACTTTTCATACTGGCAGTGATCTATGCGAGACAAATAACCTAGACTAGAGATAAATGTTGATGAAATGAAATGAGTGAAGAGCTATAAAGGACCTTATACTACTTTGTCCAACTTTATATCTTTTTCTTTGGATGATTGTAACTTATGAAAAACATTGAAGCCTTTCTTTGAAGGACTCACTAGGAGTCTTAACTAATTAGTGTTTGTGTGTTGTATTACGTATATAACTAACAATGTAAATACTGTTGTGGAAATGAATATATAGCGTAAGTAAAAGAATATAAGTTTCATAATTTAACGTGAGTGGAGATGTTAGAATGTTCATTATCTACTACATTGATTATGATGATGAGACTAGCATTTTTAACAATTTTTTTTTGAAAAATTATATCATATTTTGCATAACATTAATTTTATAAATGGATTCTACATCATGAAGTAACAGAATAATAGTGAATTTGCAATACGACTTAAGCGTAGGACGAGTATCATTATTAGAGTGTTACATTATGGTATCAAAATAGTTCATCCTTAAGGAGCCTAAGGATGGTTTGACTATGCTTCTAGAGCATGTTCTATGGTAGAATTATATGTCATGCTATGAATTCTATTAGTAACATTGATGAATGATTTCCTTCTGCTTTCTGAGATTAGTTACTGACATACTTAATTTCAATGTTGAGCTTGATCACCTCAATTTCTATGCATGTGTGTCTAAGAACTAATGGTAGAAGTAAGGCACAATAAAGGCTACCCTAGAAATGATGAAGCTCTAGCAGATTTGAACACTACGTTACAGGATATGGCTACAACCATGCAATGAATGATGGACTGCATGGGCCGACAACTTGAGAATAATAGGGGTACTGCAAATACATGTGTTGCAAACCTCGATCGTCATTAGTTTGTAGAGTTTCAAAAGGTGAACCCAGCAAGTTTTAGGGAAGCCCTAAACCTTGACAAGGATGATGAGTGCATCAAGGCCATGGAGAAAATATTTGTAATCATAGGCTGAAATGAGGAGCAGAAGGAAACTTATGCAACCTATACGCTAGAAGCCAATATTGAGTTCTAGTGGATGGGCACCAGAAGACTATTAGAAGCTGGCAAGAATCCCATCACTTGGGAAGTCTTCAAAGAGGCTTTCTATGAGAAGTATTTCCCATAGTTCGTATGAGATGCAAAGGAAACGGAGTTTCTTTGCCTTTAATAAGGAGCAGTCAGTAGCTGAGTACACAACAAGGTTTGAACAACTGTGTAAATACTTTGCTCTTTACTAAAGATACCCTGATGAGGTATGGAACTGTTTTAGATATCAAGGGGGATTGAGGAGGATCTCTTGGTAGTAGTTAACCTTATGGAGATTGGAGATTTCGCTTGACTAGTGAATAAAAGCTGGTCGAGCAAAGAATGCAATCAAAAGTTAGCAACTATAAAGATTGAGGCATATGGAAATAGATTGACACCTCAAGGGAATCAATTTAAACCAAAGTTTGGGAAGCAACCATTTCCTCAAGGAGAAAATAAGGGAAAGAAGCTACAGGGGAAACCTGTTAATGCCCGAAGGTAATCCACCAACCTTCAATACCAAAAGTGTGGGAAGAATCATAGGGATAAGCCCTACTTGTGGGGGCAGAATGTTTGCTTTCTTTGTGGCAAGATAAGACATTTCATGAAGAATTGCATAGAGAAGCTACCAACCTCTCCCAATAGACCTAATCACCAGAGGAAGGTCCTCAGTTGAATATTGAGGAGGCAGGCTGCTTCATCGATCTTATAAGATGTAGGTGTCTTTTAAACGAAAATACTTTAAATGTATTTTTTGAATATAATGTCATGCATTCATTTATTTCTCATGAATGCATGAAAAGAATGGGATTATATATGTCTAAACTTCAATATGATTTATTAATTTCCATTCCTACTAGTAAACCAATGAAGACTTGCCTATGTTGCTTATATTGCATTTTCCATTTGTTTGATAAATTATTTGAATTAGATTGTAATTGTTTCCTCTGGATGGATTGAGTTTAGTATTAGGACTGGATTGACCCTCTAAAAATTAGGTGTATTTTTCTCCATTGTGAATACTCTTTTCAAAATTGCTGAGTTGCTTCCAAACTCCTTAAGTATAAGAAGTAGGAGGAGGAGAAACAAGAATATGTTTCCCCTCTCAGCTAGTGAGGTGGAAGTAGAACAGAGACTTGAAGAGATCCTTACAATGAGAGAATATTCTAAAGTAATCCTATAAGACAAAAGACTTAGTATATAACCTATAAGATCCTTGGATAAGGCTTAAGCAATAAATCACTCAAATATTAAAATTTAGAAGATAGGTTGAAATAAAGAAAAGATAACTTCATGATTTGGGGAGCATAAACTCCATTTGGCCATGAATTTTAAAATGAGCATAAGAGGATTTAAATTCATAGGGTCTAGGTAATTAACTCCTTTAAGTTATGATCCAGAAAGAAATAGCTTTTAGAATTAAGGAAATTGAATTAAATAGACTTGCTAGAAAGCTAAGGGCCATAAGGATATAACTTTAAAAATAAATGGGTATGAAATCAAATAAAATTTAAAAGACTTAGGTACTTTGTTCCTTTTTAAAAAAATGACATTAAAAGGAGTAGTTGTTGAAATTGAGAAAAATGGATCAAAATAGTCTAAGTGGAAAAAGAGTACCATTCAACTTAGGCACCATAGACAAGTAAGGAAGGATTTAAAATTCTTAAAACTTATAAATTTGAACCACTTAGGTTATGACCAGTTGGATTTGATAAAAGCAAAAAAATTTTGTTTGAGGAGAAAAGATATCAATTTAGCCATGACCTTATAATTGGGTGTAAGCAAGTTTAAACTCATAAAATTTAGACATTTATCCTCTTAGGTTATGATGTTGAAAAGATGACTAATTGGACTTGAGAAGAACGAGTGAAATTTGGTTTTCTAAAAAAATACATCATTCATCCTAAACACCTTAAAAGAATAAGAAACAAGTTAAAAGAATTGTGAGTTTATAAACCTACATTTTGGGTGTACATAGGTGAATTAAGATTCACGGTTGATGAAAAAGGTACCATCCGACCCAATGAAAAGATAATTAGGAAAACAAGACTATAAAGTTATTAAATACATGTATTCACCTTCTATAAGAAAATATATTGAGAAAAAACTAATGGGTTTCAGGTTAGTTGAATAAATTTTCTAATTAAGGAACATAAAAGGTATTCAGCCTAGATAATGAGCCTAATGAAAACACCCCTAAGACTTATAAGAAAAGGAAGATAAAGAGAGGTGAAGCTTAGCATAAGAAGACTAGTGAGATTAGTGACATGAGAAACATAGGATCTCCCCTTAAAGAAAATTAGAGATCAGATTTAATTCATTAAAATTAATTTAGGCTACTCAAAAGTAGACACACTTTGTTCAAAATACAAGCTTGATGCCTAAGTAAAGGTTTATAAGAGGGTGAAAAACTAGGTGGCAACTACCTACCCCTCGACCTAGGGAAAGCATGAAAGTTAAGAAGTTAAGTCGTAGGTTCATAGGTAATTTAAAAAACCTTTAAAGAGTTAGACTAGTTGCTTACCAAGTGACCCTTCTGCCAAATTTGGAAAATTTCCATGATGTTTTTCATATGTCTCAATTGGAAAAATATAATCCTGATCTCAGTCGCCTTATTGAATCAGATACAGTATAATTAAAGGAAGACTCAACTATGAATCTTACATCAGTGCAAATCTTAGAAGAGAATGAATAATGGTTAAAAAGTAGGTTCGCACCTCTGGTGTGGAAAGAACAAATGTGGAAGATAGAGATATTCTTGCGGTGAGAATATTCGTACCTGTTTACAGGTAATGAATTTGGAGGAAAAAAATTATTTTTAAAAGGGTGGGAGTAATGTAACATTCCTAATTTCTCATAATGTACTCTCTAGGTTACAAATATCCTCTAGTAAGAAATAAAGCAGAAATAAGAACAAAAGCCATGGAAATTAGAAAACTTTAAACAAATGATGAAAATGTTCCTCCACTAGGATAACGCAAATAATATGCAGTAAAAACCTAAAAGAAAGTTTAAAATACATTTTAAGGAATTATAATACATCAAAGATAATTGAAAAGTCATAAGAAAAGAATAGGAATAAAGAGACGGCGAAAAAACATAAGAAAACTCTAAAATAACCCAAAATGCTCTTAGAAAGCTCTGTTTTCCACAAGAGATAAATTGTTCCTAGAAAAATAAAAAATAACATTAGAAAGATTCAAAAACTAACCAATTAGTGCTAGAAATATTGGAGGAACAATTTGGGACAGATTTGAGAGTTTTCCTAAAAAGTTTTGAAGTGCTCAAAGTAAGGGATGAATATATCTTGGAGTAGATCTACACTTGCTTGTCCTAAAAAATGCTTTCCTTAAGGTCTTTATGTTCAAAGTTGTAGGCTTGTTTATATCTTTTCTTAGAAGTTTTAATCTTGAATTTGGACTTTGATAAAAGTCCAGATCTGGACTCATGATAAATATCCTAAAAGACTAAAAAGTTATGTCATAAAAGTTATAAACTTAACTTGAAGCTTGGACTTTAAAACTAGTAAGATCAAAGATGGAATTATGGATCCAAAGATGAACAAGACACTTAATATCTTTCATGACCATGACCAAAGCTATGGAGTAAGGACAAATCATGATGGATCTAAGGACATGTGATGTACCAAGTGCAAAAATCCATAACACATAGGCCAAGTGAAGAGAAATTGAGTAAAAGATCCTTGTTTTGGTCACTTAGTACATTTGGCCACCTCCTACAAAAGTAAGAAAACTTGAGTTTAAAATTTTAATTAAAGTGTAAAGAGGATCCTAATCAAATATAAGAAAGGAATTATAAATTTGGAAGATATTTGGAAATGGTTGAGTAACCATTCGACCAAGTTGGTTAAAACTAGTGAAAACAAGTTAAAACCTTATTAAGACTTAAAAATGAACCCAAATATGTATAAAATGGCGATTAGAAATTAATTATGGAATAGAGGGAGGAAGATAGAAATTCAGACATACTTACAAGGAGGAAAAGCCATAAGCATTTCTAAGATTGGTGTGAATTAATAGCCTAAGTCCTAACTAGTGTAAATCACCTTATAAGGGAAGAAAAAAATAAGTCATAATGCATTAGGACCTTAGGAATAGGATTAAACCATCTATGAACTAATTAGGTAAAGTAGAATAACTAGGATGCTTAAAGATATTTAAACAAGGCACGAATAAGAAACTTGAAATTCTTGGGCAAGAAGGTAAGCAAGTAGGTTCGTTAGTGGTTCAAAGTTGATTAGTAAAATTATTAGTTAAAAAGCATAAAACTTCTAACATTTAAACTTAAATTAAGTAAGTTGTACATAAAACATTTAAATTAATAAACACAAAGAGTTAAACAAACAAATAGATCATTCAGCCAACTAGAATAGAGATCCAATATTTCATAGTCTTACACTAAAAACTTTAAAAAAATTTATTCTTAAGAAAAGAAGAGGTTGTGAGGTAACTTAGAAGGATGAGCGGACTAGGTTTCTATGAGAGATTTATCATAAAAGTTATGAAATAAGGCAAGATGGACAAGTTCTTGGAGAAAGGCTGCATGTTGTCCGAGAAATCTACATTAAGCATAATTCAGAAATCTTCACTAGAAAGTTGGTTTCTATTTAGAATAATTATTCTAACTTGTGTTGCCTTATGATTACACAAAGATAAATGTAAAGTGTATGGATAATACTCTTGATAGTTTAGAGAGTGATGTATTACATGATGTTCATGTGTGGATGATAAATGTGAAAATAATTTTGAATAAAGACTATATGTACATGGCATATTAGTTGGATTATTTGAGCATGCATGTTATCTAGAAGCTTTAAAAATGAACCTAATTAATTAAGGGATCACTAAGGAAAGAATTTACGTAAAAATTTTATGGCTGGAGCATCGTGACCCACGTAATGGAAGAGTTTGTGTGGATCTTTTGCATAAAATATTTGAAGTCATACCTATAATGTGTATTTTGTAGTATAGCAAGATAACTCTAACATAATTAAGTAGTATGTAGTTTTGTACCATTTTGTATGCAATGTATGTGTGTGGTGTGTGTGTGTCTATATATATATATATATATATATATATATATATATAATGGTAGTAGTAGCTAAATATGTAACTAAGTATGTATATATGGACTATAGGCCTATAAAGTTTGTATAACTTATGATATATTAGTCTTTGAGTTAACTTGTGATTCTACATTGTAAATATCCAATTATGTCTGAGGCCCCATTTTAAAATTAATTAGTGAATAAACCATAATTTAGATAATAAATAAATATTAATAAACAGAAAATAGAAAAAGCATATTAATAAACAGAAAGCGAAGAAACAAATAAATAGAAAACCATGAAATAAGAATAAATAAAGAGAAAGATTAAAATAAAACTAACTAAAAAAGAGGATAAAAATAAAAAAGATAGAAAATGAAAAAATAAATAAAAACTAAAAAAATTAAAAGGAAAATACATAATAAAAAAAACAGAAAAAATATATAAAGTAACAATAAAACAGAAAATGAAAAAATAATAAATAATAGTAGATAAATTAATTTAAGCAGATCTAAAAAAAGTAAATAAATAAATAAAAATAAAAACTGAAAAGTATATAATACTAAAAACATAAGAAAAAATATATAAATAAATATAAGAATTAAAATACTGAAAAAATAATAAATAATAAGGAAAATAAAATAAGAATAAAAAAAAAATAAAACAAAAAATAGAAAAGGTAAAAATAAAATGAAAGATGAGGAAAAACAAAATAACTGAAAATTAATAGAAAAAAGGAAAGAAAAAAAATAGATTTTTGGAAAAGGAGGGGGGACGGAATCTAGAAAAGAGAAGAGGGCTCTGTTTCTGAGAGAATTTTTTAGACCTTCATAAAAGCAGAACAAGGAAGGTAGGGGGATCTTTTGAACTAAAAGCTCGGTGACCAAAGAAAAAGGAGAAACAGAGAAGGGAGGGAACACCCATAAAGGTGAGCACGAGATTCCCAGCACGCATACACTGCTCGTCCAGGTTAGTATGGTTTATGAATGCATGCTCATGAAATAGATGCAACCCCGAATGCTTTTCTTGTTTGAATAATGAGTAATTACAGTAGTACCAAATAATGCTAGTCTCTATGATGAAATGTGATTCTAAATTCTTAGCGTAACCTTCATCGATGTATACGGAAAACTGTGATGCCGTTGCGGTCATTCTTGGAATAGTTCAACATAGCATGAAACGAGTCTTGGATCCCCTATCTAAATACGCAAGATGAAATCAGCCTCAGAGTCTTTAGTGTTAAGAAATGAAATTTCCCAAGATTAATAAAAGCAAGGCGTAATTCATTCTTAGTCTCGAAGGAGATCGCCACTGTTGATTCCGAATTCCAGGGTCATGTTTCATAGTTCATCTATGACCTTGATCGATGAAGAGAATGATAGCAAGTTTTAGGTACGTGAGAGGATAGAAGGCATTAATTTTACAAGCATCATTATCATGGAGTTGGAAGTGCGGTGGTTCGGCTATTGGATAAGCCATGGTTCTTGAACTCGTAATCGTGAACCTTTCAAAGAAATTCTCAAATATGCTCTAGATGGGATGCCCTATTGTTGTTTCTCATTACTACCCTATAAAGTTCTGCTTCGTTTAAAGAAGACATTATTGACGCACGGGTTTTTATTGATATTCAGGAGGCTATTGACGATAGCAAAACAGAATTGTAGGATGATACAAAGCTTCGGTTTCCCATGGTCATGGGACGTGGAAATATACACTGCAAGGATGGCATCCTACATAGGTAAATTCGGATTTGAATCTGTAATTGGTATTCATGTTAATTTTGGATACACAGTAAGCACATATGTCTACCCCCAAGCAGCCATGCATGTACATAAGCTTGATAGCTATGTTTTCCTTCATATTTGCACCAATATGTTGTTTTTAGGTCCCCGTATGCCATGGTGCTAATATCAATTGGCTTTCATTTACTTGTCACGTACAAAGACTAATTCTGGTTTCGGGGGTTGTGGACCCTGTAATGGGGGAGTCGAGGTTGTTGGTAACGCCTAGTACGAAGGAGTGAGCGAAGGAGATTGCAGAGAAAAGCAGGCTTAGAAGAGTGTGGTGGGATTGAGAATGTGAAGACCCTCGATGTGCACACTTTCTTGCAGCATCTTGTTGCCTTTGATTTTATCAAGAACGAGGATTTGGATTTGTATGGAAGCTTGTCATTGCCCCTGCCTGGAGGAAACAGATACCCAAGCTTGCACTTTCACTTGGCCTTACTCATCAAATGCCCTATATGATTGAAGAATTAATCAGTCGGGGACAGCAGCTTGATGCAATTCACTTCACATAAGAAGTGGGTCTTATGGATAAATTCCTTCCCTCCAGAAAATCTGAAGAAGCGGCTTGAACAATTGGAGAAGGTAAAGACCAAGGAAAAGAAGCACAGCCGTCCCTGTTGGGTCTTTGCATAATTGCTTTAATGGAGACAAGCATTGTGCATAGCCATGGCATTGGGAGCAATGTTTGTCTCGATCTTCCTGTGACCTCGATTCTTCGGTTACATGATTCTCATGGGCGCACATACTCACAAAGAAGTGGTGAGGGAATGGAGTATAAATGACTCTGTGTAGAATTACCAAGAGTTAGGTCGATTGGGTATCGAAACGTAAGAAAAATTTCCCATGCAACCCACATGCAAAGCACATCCTTGTACCCCCTAAAGGATGTTTTAAAAATTAATTAAGGGTGCCAAACTCTCAGGCAGAGGCTCGGCCAGTTGGTAAGCACAACGCCCATTTACTTAAGAAACGATGGGTTCGAACCCTGTTGGTGAATTTTTCCATAAATAGCCATTAAGTGTTGGCTCCCTCTATGAATATAGAGAGACAGAATTATACCCAACATGTAGGTGTGGCCAAGTGGTATTGCTGGTGAATCACCACCCCAGGACACAAGTTCGAACCCCTGGAGACCAATTTCCCTTTTTAATAATCTCTAAGCAGGCCACTTAAGCAAGCCATCCAGGCAAGCGTTGAGGCCCCCAATTGTTAAAATAAATAATAAGCAGAAAAATAACTAAATAGAAACAAACTAACGAAAAAAAGGAACAAACAAAAAAGGAAGGAGGGGTTCAAAAGGATTCCTTCTACTCTCTTGATCCAAGGACCGTCCAGAAGCACGGTGAAAGGAGGGGTTCAAAAGGTCCTAGTTCGAGGCTCTCCGAGTGGCTCCGAGAATCAACTTCCATCAAGGACGATCATAGTATAGAGGGGTATATTTTGACAGAAGGAAAGCATTTTGCAGGAAACAAAAGGCTTCACATTGGCTAGGGAGAGAGTTTCTAATCAAGCAGAAGAAAAACGTTCACAAGAGTGCTGGGGTTTGGTTCGGTGGCTTCACCGCTTCTTCACAGGTTAGTTACCTTCTCTCTTTAATCTTGGAATCCATATTTTTATGGAGATTAATGTAAGGGGGAGCTTAGGTCGGGAGTCAGATATTACTCTGTTATAGAAACGGACAAGTACCTGAGGTATTGGTTTCACATGAGGAGCGGATCTTGATCCATTCCAATTTCAATATACGTTGACAACGTACGTTCGATAAGCAACCAGTTCTTGGTCGGAGAATAGACCAGTCAAGGATTTGGTATTGGATATTCTTGAGAGCCTATAAGCCACAGTATGTGATTCATGGATAGGAAAATATGGCTTCTTAATAGCTCCCCTACATCTCGGATTCGCGTAATTTACCTGACCCCTTCTAGTCTAGAATTGTAATCTGCTCATATAATGTGGCGTGCACTTCAGTAGAAGTCATGTGCTACGGCGGTAATAAGCCAAGTTACGATATGGATATTACAAGTAGACCCTAAGGTTTCCCTATGATTGCATCATATCCATTTAGGTGCTCGCACGCATATGAATGGGCGATTCGTGGATAGAAAAATATGGCTTCTTAATAGCTCCCCTACATCTCGGATTCGCGTAATTTACCTGACCCCTTCTAGTCTAGAATTGTAATATGCTCATATACTGTTGCGTGCACTTCAGTATAAGTCATGTGCTACGGCGGTAATAAGCCAAGTTACGATATGGATATTAGAAGTAGACCCTAAGGTTTCCCTATGATTGCATCATATCCATTTAGGTGCCCGCACGCATATGAATGGGAAAGTCTTGGTGCAACGGGTGATGCCCTCAAAAAAGAGTCGTACGCTCTAGAGGGCATAATGAGCAAAAGAAAATACCCTGTTACATGCTCTTCAATGCACAGTGTAGGGTCAAGGGTAGAACCGTTGTAGTATTTAGCACTATCCCCATGGCAATCTATGGGGTACCCCAATTCTACCCAAACAAAAGTAACCAATGCCAAGGCCTGGACACAGTACGTTATAAAGAGTCGAGAAGAGCCATGCATAAAAGGGGGTAGACTCCAATAAGAAGGTCTACTGATAAGTCTTAAGCTAATTAAAAGAAGTGGTGATCATCCCCGTAGGTATTAGAAATAATCTACCCAAGGTCCTTCCCATACATAGATTCAAGTGGTCATTTGGGTTTGAATCAACCATGTCTGAATAAAACAAAAGCATCTATATTCACATGGGGGAAATCATGCAAAGCCATGCAATACATATGTCCCTACGTCCACGAAGTTGGCTTTAGAATTAATTTGAATGTTAGGATTGCATCAAGCAGCTTAGCTCAAAAGGTATCCTTAGTCATGTTCTGGGCGAGAGATTCTGGGTTCGATCCCCAGCTGAGGCCATTCTCCCTAAATATTTCTACTTTGCCAACATGAGGCCTTTCCAGCAACCTTTGTTCAAGACAAAATTGGCCTGACCCTCCCACGTCTTTAATAGTTGAATTATGGGATATAAGTCATAACGTTGAATAGTCCACATGGCTGAGCGTACTGCCCATGATCCTCAGAACCCCGAGTTCAAATCCCCCATAACCCTTTTTCTTATAAAAAGAAACCAAAATCTAAATTCCTCATATATATATATATATATATATATATATATATATATATATATATATATATATATATATATATATATATATATATAAATGGCACGAAACCATAACTAAAGTAGGGTTCGATCCTAGACTGAGCCTTTTAAAAAAATAAAGGAGGTATGTTCCTAAGAACAACAACCATAAGGAGGTATATTCCTTCAAGTTTCAATCCAATTTCTTCAAATTTTCAATCCATTTTCTAATTTAAAACAAGATTAATTCTTTTCTTCAAGTTTCAATTCATTTTCAAATTTCAACCAAAATTCCTTTTTTAATTCATTCTATTTTTTTTTCCTTCAAGACAAATAAAATTCTTTTACACAAATTCATTTTACTTTATTCCTTCCTTCAAGAAAGATAAAAAAAAAATTTAATCAAATTCATTTTAATTCTTTTCCTGAAAGATAAATAGAATTCTTTTTACTCAAATACGAATAAAATTCATTCCTTTCAAGCCAAAATTCTTTCAATTCATTTTCTATTTCAAATCAAAATTAATACTTTCCTTCAAGTTTCAATCATTTTAGTTCATTGCTTTTTCTCAAGTTTTAATATAAGATTTCTAATTCTTTTCCATAATTTTTCTTTTATCTAATTCTCCCAATTCAAGCCAAATTTCATTTCCTAGAATTCAAATCAAACTCCTTTCAAACCAAATTCTTCTTTTGAATCAAAGATTAATTCAACCCAAATCAAGCTCTATTTCTCAAGTTTCAAATCAAGTACAAATTCTCAAGTTTAAATCAAAATATTTTTAAATCAAGTTGGTTTTAAATCAAGTTCACTTTAAATCAAATCCACTTCAAGTAAAATTCTTAAATTGAAGTCAAGTTTACTTTTAGTCAAGTCAAATTCAATTTCTTCAAATTGCAATTTAAATTGGTTTTAATCAAGTTAATTCGTTCATTTTATTTCAAATCAAGCTCAATTCTTTCCTTATCATTATTACTTTCTTCAAATTAAAATTCTTTTGGGAATCACAAGTCTCACGCAATGAGCTCTAAATGGGAAACTGACGGTCTTCACTGTTGTTCGATATTTAGAGATTCATATGGATCCCAGTGCAGCCTACGTTCACCTCGGATCTTGTGCATATGTGGACTAAGGATTCCTCTCTAAAATATTTTCAAAATACTTCGTTCCTTTTCAAGGAACTCGGAGGTCAAGCCTTCAAACCAAAACTACGTAAGCCTTGAGTTTCCCATTGCACCGGGGAATACGTAGGAGCAGGATGAAGTCCTGTCAGGCCAACCTCCATCAAGTAATTTATTTTCACGTTAACTAAGGGATCAAACAATTTTTCAAGAAATCATACACTCATTTTAAGGGTACCGTTCTTCGGAACGGGTGAATAGGGTGTCTAACACCTTCCTTATTTGTAACCGACTCCCGAACCTAAATCTCTTCCTTGAGTCAGAGTTTTTTCCAAGTATTTTCCCTTAAATAAAAATTTGGTGGCGACTCCACATGATCAATCGAATTCATTTTCAAAATTTTAGCGAGTTCTTCGTCTCGTCGGAGTCTGATTCGGCTTGACCCTTGAACCATCAGACAGCGCGGCCCCCCAGAGACAAGCCGCCGAGCGCCAAGTAGGCCGAACGAGCCGTCGAGTCTCCAAGAAGCTCTCCCAAGCCAGTTCTTCACAAATAAGCCACTAAAAAGGAGGCTCTCCCAAGCCATTTGCTCCTATGATTAATTTATCTACCCCCAATTTAAATTTCTTCTTCCTAGGAAAATCAAGTTCAATTCAATTTAATTTCCTTTTCCAAGTAAAGTCAAGTTTAATTTCTTTCTTCAAATTTCAAAACAAGTTCCTTTTTTTTTTCCAAATCAAATTCATTTTAATTCAAGTCAATTTCAATTTCTCAAGATCACGTCGAGCTCATTTTTAGTCAAGTCAAGTTCATTTTCAGTCCAGTTCAGTCCAAATGCCCAAAGTCAAAATCAAGTTCATTTTCAATCAATGTTTCATTCTTTTCTTCAAATTTTAAATCAAAGTTCACTTCAAGTCAGGTTCTTTTAGTCAAGTCCCAATTCTCTTATCTTTGTTCATTTTAAATCAAGCCAATTAAATTCAATAGTTTTAAGTCTCACACAATGAACCCTAAGCACGAACTAATAGCTTTTTCTGTTGTTCGACATTTAGGAATTCATATGGGTCCAAGTACAGTCGTAGTTGTCTTGGACCCTGTGCATATGTGGACTACGAATCCTTTTATAAATAAATTCAAGAAAAAACTCATTTTGGAATCCCTAGTCTCACACGATGAACCCTAAGCACGAACTGGTAGCTTTTTCTGTTGTTCGATGCTTAGAGATTTCTATGGGTCCCAGTGCAGCCGTAGTTGTCTTGGATCTTCTACATATGTGGACTAAGGATATTTTCAAAATATTTTGTTCAAACACCTCCCAAGGTCAAGCCTTCCCACCAGAACTATGTAAGCCTTGAGTTTTCTATTGCACCAGGGAATACGTAGGAGTAGGATTAACTCCTATCAGGCTAACATCCATCAATCTATTTACTTTCACACTAATTAAAGGGATTAAACAATTTTCAAAAATCACACACTTAATTTAAGGGTACCATTCTTCGGAACAGGCAAGCGGAGTGCCTAACACCTTCCCCACTTGTAACCAACTCCCGAACCTAAATCTCTTCCTTGAGTTAGTTTTTTTCTAAATCTTTTTCCCTTAAATAAAAATTTGGTGGTGACTCCACATGAGCACATTAATCGAAATAAATTCTATTCTCAATTGTTAGCAAATTCGACGTCTCGTTGGAATTACGATTGCGACATACATTATAGAAATAGGTAGTAAACCTGTATAACTAAACATAGACAATTTATTAATTAAATGTGAGTAAGGATATCTGATTATTTATTTTTTGATACAATAATTATTGCAACGAGGCTTGCATATTTAATAAAGTTTTTTAAAAAATAAAGTTACTCTATTTTCACTAATAGTAATTTCTAAAAAATTCTGCATCATAAAATAACAATCTAATAATAAAACCATATATACGACTTAAGCGTAAAAACAACTTCAATTTTAAAGTGTTGCAGATTTCACATCCACTTTCCTAATCCTACACACCTTTCTTTGTAAGCAAGAAATCTGAGCACTAGCAACAACAATTGCTTGCCTCACACCTAATAAATGGTGATCCTCTTTTCACTCCTATTTAAATTTTGTGTATAAATCTCAAAAATAAAAAATATGAATTAAGATAATTAGTTTTAAAAATTTTCAAACCAATTGACTTCTAATTAAAGCATATCCTAATAATTAGTTTTATTTTATTTTGAAATGGAAACTAAATATCCATCTAAACCAAATAATTTTTACAAAAAGCACATCAAAATCAAACTTAATTGGTTTTGTTCAAGTTTTAATTTTTCAATAAAAACATTCTTAACATATTATATATTTCTTACATAAAGAATAAAATAATAAAAAATTAGGATGAAATTTTTAAAAAAATATAAATAAAAGAAATATAGTATAATGAATCAATTATGAACACTCTTTCCTGATATACTTGACAGGATTTTTGAAATTCAATATATATAGCTGAATAATTGAGCCTTAGGTAGTGTACTAAATTGTAGTTCTTACACTAGTGATACATGCTTATAGTTTTACACAATTTTAATAATTACAATGCATCACAATTTAAAATTGTCATCAAGATAAATTTTAAACATTTCTTTCCATTCAAGCTCTAAGCAATACACACAAATTTATCATTCGAAATACATATTCGGCAATATAATTTTACACATTAGACATTATCACATAATAATTTTGAGCTATAAAAGAATATTGAAAGTCATCCTCTTGTATCTTTTTAATGCATATATGTCTTACATTCACACAATTTTATTTCTTTTTCATTTCACATAATTACTATGAGTATATATATATATATATATATATATATATATATATATATATATATATATATATATATATATAATATCTTTATTAACTATAACTTAAAATAGCTTTTATTACCTTAAATTGCATGCAAATGAGCCCTTTGTCCAATTTGCTTGAAATTTAGAGGTTTTGCAACGTCTAAATTATAAAGTCAAGAGTTGTGATAGATCTTCAAGTTTAACAATTTAGAAGGACATACAATTTATAATGTGCATAATTTTGATAGAAAATAACCAAGTGTGAATGGTCATAAATCTAATAAATAATATATAGGACGGTGACATAATTTAATCCTTATTTTAACTTATAAGTTACATATATTACATTAATTTTCAATTTTCATCGTTAAATTCAAAGGTTCAACACTTATATTTTTCTACTTGTAGCCAAAATTATATTGCATAATGTATGTAATCCAAGTTTTTCTTAAACTCTATTGACACCATGTAGGCACTAGCTTATACTTTATCATTATCATCCGTAAATGAAAGAATAACTCAAGTTCGACATCTCATGTATATTTAAGTATCTTTCTATATTTTAAAAAATGACTAATTATCGTTTAAATTTAAACAATTGTTAACATCATTAATATGCTTCACTAAAATTTCTTTTATGAATATAATTTATTTTATACTTAATGTTATTTATTAATAACTTATAGAGGATAATGAAATAATAAAAATGTCTCATTTAGAGTAAAAAAAAAACTTAAATAAGCATTCCATAAAAAAGGATTTAGTTAGGATATTTAAAAATAAAGACTTCCCCTAACCCAATATATTTCTCTTAAAATATAAAAAAGAAATATTAAAGGTTTAGATCTATTTTATGAAGATAAACATAATAATATTTTCATAGTTTAAACTCTAAATAAAAAGGAAGGATTAAAAAAATTTTCTTTTTTCAATTATATATGAATGATCTAACACACTAAGTTATGATAAATTTTATATACATATAAATATCAATCAGACATATAGGTATATATATATGCATATCCTTGTTTTATATATATATATATATTCTACTTACCTAATAGAAATATTTTTCACTTAAATTATGCTTCAAATATCAACTAAGATAATGTCAACCAATCTAAAAATGTAGTACTTAGGGCTTAACAATCAAAGAAGCGTAGCTGCCCAAAAAGAAGCTACTACACCAAAAACAATGATGAAGTTTTCATGAAAGAAAATAAAAAATTATGCAAGAAAAGAATTAAAATTGTATATAATAAAGAAGATGAGATAAGATTAAGAAAGAATAATTATATACAAACCTTTGAAAGAATATGAGAGAGCAAAGCAATAAATGGGAGATTGATCTCCTAGAAAGGAGAAACATAGATCAATTTTATAAAATGAGGAAAACATAAATCTATAAAAGTAGGAGACAAAGTCTGACAAAACAGAGTTAGTGATGGAGGAGAATGATTTTGAGTTGGGGTTCAAATTGGGAGAAACACACAAATTGAAAGGAGGGAAGAGAAAAGTGAGCAATAAAACCTAAAATTTATATCATTTTGTTATAAAATACTTTATTTTCAAATAAATTAACAATTTTATATATTAAAAAAATGAGAATGAAATTTAGCTACCATTTCCATATTAAGACTTTGCTATTGACAATTCAATTACTAATTTGGTAGTTAAATAAAATATATTAATTTTTCAGTTACAATCTTCATTGATCTCTAAATCAATCTCTAATGATCACCAAAATTTGAAGGTCATAAAATTTGGTAGCAAAATCCTAATAGTGTAAATAGTAGTAGTGTTAATGGAAACTTCCAAAGCTGCCAATCCTAATCAGGCTTTGACTTTTGAAAACTACCATGCTTCTCCTATCTCACTTTATCATATTTTGAACTTGCCCAAGTACTATACATAATTTTTTCTTATGACAAATTTCATGAGATAAAGATTTTATATGGTAGTTGTAAACTTAATGAAAAGTGCCCAAGGTACATATCCATTATAATTTAAGAACCTGTCTTGTTTTCTTTTCTTATCCGTGTTTGATCAATCTAGAAAACCGAATATGTTTCTAACAGTTTTATGTTTCATCAACTTAAGCATATAATTTGTTTTATTTCTCAAATACATATCATTAACTTTTTATTGAAAGTAAGTATGCACTTGCTTCTCATTACCTGTCTATTCAAGGTTGGATTCTTCTCAAACTAATTGGATGGGACACTTGAACAAAATTTTAAAATGAGAAACCCAAAACTAGAAACTTAAAACCAAAGTAAATGGAAAAATGATCAGAAAGACTTGGGTAGTGTAGTCAGTAATTTAGTTTTTCCAATAGAAACATCAATGGGTCCAATGATATGTGAGGATTGATGGTTACTTAAGTAATATTTGGACCAAATTAAATTACATAATTTAGTCAAATAATTAATAAATTCAACTTACATTGGTGATTGTTCAGACTGTTTGGAGGCATTTTGTTTAGCAACTGATAAGAGTTATTCACTCACTTGAGTTTCTCATGTCTATAATGATGCATAATATTGCTATCTTTTATAAAATTATATATCTTCATTTGATATGTGTTGGCATGTTTCATTATTTGGTGAACTTTGCATAAAAAAAATATTATTCATTAATGTAATTAGTTTATTTCCGGTGTCAGAAGTATTTGCTGGTTAGAAGATTTAATAAACCTCAGAAATATAAACCATTTGTTAGCAAGTGTATCATGCAAGGGGACCTCGGCATTGGAAGCTTAGAGAAGTGAATGTTAAATTTGGCCTCCCGACTATAACAAGTACTGAGAGGTTGGAATAACTTGATGACGAGAAACACATTCTTGGCATTAGAGCTGTTGGAGGTGACCATATCCAGAGGGTAATTAGTTGGATTATGTTTACTTTTTCATTGAACTATATCCATATAATGTAATCTTCAAATTAACACATCTCTCACTTTCTTAAATAGCATTCTTTGATCCAAAATAAAAAAATATGAAAAATTTTCCCAAATTCAATCTCTTGTATGACGAAAATTATATGAAGACATGGAAAGTTCAATATTACTTTTTCATTGAATTATATCCATATTGTTTATTATATTATATCATAAAAAAATGTATATTTATAACTTTTTAATATGAATAGTTCAGTATATGAGTGATAATATTAATTTAGTCTAATTTAATTTAATCTAAAATTTGGTCTTGAAAAGAAGATAAGGTAGAGTATTCAACTTCTGAGTTTTGTTCATGTATTGGACAATGTCACTTGATTATGAGTGGAGCAAACTAATTTTATGTTTCCTATATATATATTGGGTGTTTGAATTATATTGTGATTGCTATAAATACTTAACATAATTAAATGTACATAATATTTTTAGAAATTTAATTATGGGATTATCATTCCTTTTTGCTTACTAAATGGTGTTTATTGTGAGCAAAGTTAGGTTATATACCATGTACGATTGAAAAATATATAATTTTTTTCATATATTTAAAAGTTTGCAATAGTTAAAGTTATTACAACGATATCTTTAAATATATTTTCAACTTATTATATTGGTTATAAATTTAATTGATATAAATAAAAATTTATTATATAGGTTATTTCACAAAATGAGGTAAAAAAAAATTATATTAATTTATAGTAAAAGTTATTATAATTTATACTAACTGTTTTTATATCAATATCAAAATTAATGTAAAAAATTCGCAACGATTTATGTAAAAAATTTATTTATTTTTGGTGATATTTTACAATTGTAATTTTTTTTAGTGTACGAATGATTTTATATTTGATAAATATATATTACTGTGTTCGTTTAACAGAATATATAGGAGTGTGTCAATTTGTTATCATATATGAATTTCAAATTTACTAGATTATCTTATGATCAAAGTAGTATTAATAGGTGAGTGCATCAAAAGTGTGTGGAAGCTAATGATAATAAATCACATTATTATTTATTTAAATGTAATCTTAACATTTGTGCACAACATGCATAAAGTCGTAATTAATTATTAGACAAAGGTAATTTTAATGTCAGTATCAACAAAACACATTAAAATATCCAAGAGCATTGAAAACATGAAGTTCCATGCTAAGTAATATATAGGAAATTTTATTGGTAGAAAGGGTAGAGGAAGAGTAGGAAAAGACATGAAATATCATCTCCAGACATTATTTTTCTGCGAAATTTATTTTGCCAATTATACTAGTTCCTTACTTTCATTGTGCTTATATCCTTAATCAAATTCTCTAAACTAAGATAAGAAGAACCATTCTCTTTAACACTGTCACGAGCTTTTTGTGCAATTTCAGTCGCGGATCTCTTAATCTCTTCTGTATGATTCTCCAACACATGCCTCACCATCTTCTCCACTATCAACCTATCACAGGTCCCACTCAAATCAAGCCCAATCTTCCATTGCTCAGTCACACATCTACGATTTACCGGTTGATCAGCTACCATTGGCCAACAAAGCATAGGCACACCAACAGTAATGCATTCCAATGTAGAGTTCCAACCACTATGGGTTAAAAATCCACCTACAGCAAGATGGGCCAGAACCTCTTCTTGAGGTACCCAATTCACAATGAGCCCCCTCTCTTTAGTACCCAACTCAAGCTCAGTAGGAACATTGGGACCCAAACCACCTTCTCCAACGATCAAGTCCTTTCGAATAACCCACAAGAAAGGCTTCAAACTATTTACCAAACCATGCCAAAACTCCAATAATTGCTCATTTGACAGATTCACTATAGTTCCAAAGCTAACATACAAAACTGACTTTGGCTTTTGTTTGTCCAGCCAAGTCATGCAGCTCCTATCTTCTTTTCTAAAATAAATATTTTTGTGGTGTAATGAACTAGTTTTTGGAAATATTGTCTTGAGAAGACTATGGAGAGGACCAATAGTGTAGACTTTGGGAAATACAGTAGCAAGCTTAGTGATAGCAGAGGCTTCTAGCTGTTCAAAGGTATTGACTATAAGAGCTGAAGCTTGAGTCATGGCTAAGGTTTCTTTTATGAAGAAATCCTGCATGTAGCATTCATTTGTCAATATTCTGAAATAGACTGGAAGATCACTGTTCCTCAATAAATTCTCTATTCCTGGAATTCTTGTGAGCAACTTGTCTCTATCTTCTGCATTTTAAGTCAAACATGAAATCGTCAAAACAGAAAAATGAAAAAATAAAAACTGATTAAATTTTGCTATTATTACTAACCTTGATTCTGGCGAAGCAGCACTCCGTCCTGAATAAGTTTGCTGACATGGACTGTGACCCACGTGCAAGTAGCATTGTAGGTTCGGAAAGCGATGAACGGAAGTTGGAACTCTTGTGCAACACCTATCACAATGGTTGACATAATCCCATCGACTATTATGCAAGATGGTGGCTGCCATTGATCATTATTATTCTCCATCAATCTCAAGAACAATTCTCGGAACTCTTTAGCTACCATAGCCCTGCATGCAGGAGATATTTGCTTTACAAAGTCATTAAAGCCCCCAACTCGATGATAATCATCGGGTATGCCATCAGTGATGGATACAAAGTGGAAATTGGGGAAGTGGGTGTGAAAGGACTCTAAGTCTGTGAATTGGTGCAGGCTATTATGGCAGTGGTGTGTGTTGACGAATGTGATTCTGTAGCCTCTTTGGGAAAGAATCTTTGCTAAATTAAACATTGGTTTTATGTGGCCTTCTGCTGGAAGGGGTAGAACTAATATGTGAGGTGTTTTTGAGTTTTCCATATCTTTCTCTTTAGAGAAGAATTCCGTAAGGGATTTCAAACTTGGATATGCATCCACACTTCATATCTCACCTTAAATAAAAACACAAGATTTCTTAGAATGCTATATTTTAATATCTAATTCAGTATATTTTAGCCTTTAAACAATATAAAATAATTAATTATTAAAAATTTATTAAATTAAATTGTATATGCCCCATGAAGTATAACAACAGTAAAAATAAGATGTGATAGAAATATTATATAAGAACTTATAAGAAATTGAAATGCTAATATCGATCTAGATATATTTTAATAACCGGTTATAAGATTATATATATATATATATATATATATATATATATATATATATATATATTTAAATTTTTAATTTTAGATGTTAAATTTTAAATTTTATATTAATTTAATAATTTTATATAAAATATAAAATTTATTAATTTAACTGTTGAATTATATTTATAATATCTAATAAATTATATATATTAAATTTTTAAAAAATTTATAAATTTATAAATATACTATTCAACTATTAATATTTATATATTTAAATAATATATAAATTGTTAAAATAAAATTATAAAATAAAATATTTATCAATTTTTATTTTATGTAAATTTTTGATAGATGTGATCCAACAATTAATTTAATAAATTTTATATTTTATAATAAAATTATTAAATTTTTAAATATTAAAATTTAATATATGATAAAAATGAATCTGATTATATTTATATATATAATATGGTTGATCTACTTATATTATTTTTTATTTTTTAATAGTGTTTTAACGGTAAAAATAGTTATTATTAATTTGTAGATAATCCGCAAAAATTATTTTAATCTAAAATTTCCAAAAGGCAAAAATTAAAACAGATGTACAATGCAATTTTTCTTATAAATTAATATTTATTTGTAAAAATTTAATAAAAGCAATTATATAAATACACTGTTAAAAGTAATGTCCATTAAAAGATATTATTATAAATAAATATTTAATTTTAAATAGAAATCAGCATATTAAAATAATATATAATTAATTATTTATAGTTGGTTTGAATCTTTAACTTTTTTTTTATTTATTCAAAATGAACGTGTAAATGAAATATAAATAGGGTAGATATGTTAAAAAGTTTAAAATTAAAAATAATATTTATCTTTATAATTTAATAATTATAAAAATATTTTAATTTATTTTAAATTATTTATCCTTTTAAAATTTAAGATAATATTCTTTAATTTTTTTATTTATAAATATGTTATTAAATAAGATAACAAAATATTCACAAATTTATATTATTATTTTAAAAGTTTTATATCATAAAAAATGGGATACAATAACTTTGTTAAACTCTTCTCCATACATTATCCATATACAACTTTCGAAAATAATAAATGTGACATTTATTTTGTGTCTTATTTTGTACCAATCAACAAAAAATATTCAAATTTTAATTAAATATTTTTATTTTTCAAAATTGAATAGATAAAAAAAGGATTATAACAACTATGAGGGATAAAAATATAAAAATAGTTTTAATAAAAGCTGAAATGTTCTTGAAATAATATTTAAAAAAAGTAGTTACTAATTGCTTGACATTTTTTTAAAATATTGTTGCTTTCTACTTAAGATAGTAAAATTAATTTAAATATATGTGTATCTTATAGCACAAGTAATATAGAAATAATGAATTTCAATTATCGAACATAAAAGATTAAGTATGATTATTATACTTTTCATAAGCTCTTTTGTTATTCAATCAATCTAACGTGTAAGAAATAGATCGGAAACTTAATTAAAACTATCAAAAAGTGATTAATAATGAAAAAAACAAACATATCAAGATCAAATGTTAAGACTTATATGAATTGAGATTAGGGTGTTCATTTTATTTATAATAGATTTTAGTGTTATCTAATTTTAAGAACTTATTTATTTTTTAATTATAACCCTAAATGCTATCTATAGTCGGTGATCTTATGTTTATAGAAAATTGAATTCTTAAATTAAATATTCGATTTGGTCATGCAAGATATTCAAAGAAAAACCACATTAAGTTTCAAACGGGTGTTAATTTGATTAATGAATTAAAATTTAAAAATTAAAATTTAGTCAATCAATAACCTTAAAAATCAGTTTATTTTATGATTCTATTAATTTATCTCATGCTACAGAAAGGTCAATTAATTAAATGCATAGGACGATCAAATCTAAATATGAATAAGTGTAAAAAATTAAACCATTTAAAAGAAGAAGAAAATATTATGATTAACTATCAACAAAGCAATTGATAACGTTTAATCCAATCTAAAATTCATCTAACCTTAAAAAAAATTATATTTTCAATAAGAATCAAAATAAAATTTATAATAATAACAAAAAATAATGAATAAAAAAACTTTGTTACAAATGATTTTTTAATTTCTCTCTTATACCATAATTCAATCCAAGAATATTTAAAGGATACTTAGATATATGAAATAGATAATATGAATGATAAAATCAAAATAAAAAAAAAAAAAAGAGATGAAATGTTTCTCTTTCAAAAATATTTCAACAATTTTTTTTTTTATAATCTTATAAAGTAAAGTAAAAAAAATTGATATATAAGCTTATAAAAGTGTATTTTGCAAGAGATATGATCATGCTTATAAAAGATAAGGTCATGCCAACTATCATACTTAATTACTGCATTCCAAATAAAAAAAGCATGATTGCATCTCTTATTTTCATTCTTACCAATCCTTTTTGCTTGAAAGGCACAATCATATCTTTATAGGTTTTTATATAATTTTTTTAAAAGATTTAAATTTTTACTTAAGAAAAATTTATTTTTATATTTTAGCACAACACTTTTTATCATTTTATTCTGTATCTAAAATAATAAAAAAAAGTTAAAAAAATTTAACATAAAACATATTTAAATTAGCATGAAATTTTCATCAAATTACTTCAATAAGCACATATAATAAGGGTTTGTTAGTATTTCACACTTAAAATTTTCTTGTCCTCAAACAAAGAAACTAACTAATAGGAGGAAAAAAAATTATAATTCAATCAAAGAATTCAAAACTAATTGTAAATTAGCAGTTAACATCAAAATTATGTTCATAGTTGTTTCAATTAAAAATTAGATACCTTAAATAGATATTTATTCCTACCAGGTATTGATTCACTCTTTATGCAAACCCTCATGTGTTTCGGAATTTAGAAATTACTCAAATTCCTCCCTCCTCTATTAAAAAACATACACACATAATTATAAGTTTAAAAAAGAACCAAATGTCCATTTCTGGATCATAAACATGCTTAAATCCAATAATTTAGGCTTAAAAATAATGATGGGACCACTTGTATTCTTTGCCTTTTATTTTTCTTAAACTTATTTTTATATTCTTATTTTTTATACTTGTAACAAGACCTATTTTTAGATGAGTTAAAAAATCAATATTTCAACTTCTTCTGCAAATTGTTGGTATAGACTTTGTGAGATCGACACTAAAGTCTAAAAGACTTTCTTTTTGTACTGACAAGTATACTTATCCATAGATAAAATTTGACATACAATTTTTACACTCACGTTTTGCAGGCAACAGAAGGCATAGGCAAGATTGTGTCATCATGAAGCAAGGTTATGTGCATAACATGAGGAATTGAATGGTTAGGATGGTTAGACATAGGTTTGTTGAAGGATATGTTCACATTATTCCATAAGAGACATGGTTGTGTCATGGGTGATGTTAGACCACAAAGGAAACATTGCCATATTACAATTAGGGGAGAAAACTCCATTCTTAGACAACAACAATGGTGCAAATCCTAGTATTTAAAAAATTATATTTCTAGTGTAACTCAACTATAAATATTAATCCTATTATTAATATTACACTAAAATGGTTGCAATTATCATTGACGGCAAAGAAAAATAAGTGAAAGAAAAAAGAAGAACCAAAAATAAGAAGGAAAGAAGAAAATAAAAGAAAAAAAGTGATCACCATCTATTTTATTTTTTAAAGAAGATGACTTACATGGTCTATCTTCAAGGAACATAGTTGTGTTATAGTTATTAATTTTTATTTTATTTATTTATTTAGTTATATTTTTATTTTTTATTTTTAGGAGAGAAGAAGACATTCCCATGCCTTCCAATGAGGTTACCTCTAAAAGGTTGTCACAATTATGTCATCTAGAAAGGAACGAATGTATGTGTTGCTTGAAAAAAATATACATATCGTAAGTGCTTTTCATGATTGAACCTTTTAGCTAGCAGGCTCTTGGAACTAATGACATGCACATGCCGTATTTAGGCATGGTCATGTTAATGAAAGGAATTGGCACAATAGGAACTTTCCTTTTTTGGAACTTCCATAACTTTTTGTATAATATCCCATAATTGAGAAACACAATCATGTTATAAGATAGACTATAACTGCTAAAAAATAAACACCTATAAATTCATTGAAGAAAGAAATGTAGTCTATGAGAACAAGATATTTTAAAGACTAAAGAAAAATTGTAGCGTAGAATAAAATTAAAGATATACAATTAATAAATAAATAAATAAAGAGACAAAAAAAAATGATATAATCGAGATGAAGGAAATAGCAGTTCATGGAGAAGAATGATGTGATTTTTCAAAGCCACAAACTCTTAGTATATCTTAGCTCGTTGACCATTAACTTTGAAGGTCTTTTCATTCTCCTTGGTCATTTCAAGGACTTCAAAAATGTGAACTTTCACTACTACATAGAATCCATACCATATTGACTTTTAATTTTATAGAAACAAATGAAGTCGTGAGTAGTAAATTATAAATTTATCACTTACCTAAAACCTACACTTGTATATGTGCTTATCGTGTCTCTTCTTTGTGTGCTCCTTATATAGCTAACCATTTTCATATGCTTAGAAAAAATTCATCCATCCCATTAAGTTGGATTAAGTTGGAGCCATTGTTCCATAACCTACACTTGTATATGTGCTTATCATGTCTCTTCTTTGTGTGCTCCTTATATAGCTAACTATTTTCATATGCTTAGAAAAAATTCATCCATCCCATTAAGTTGGATTAAGTTGGAGCCATCGTTCCATAGCTACTAGATGTCAAATTAAAGTTGAAGAACTTCAAGTGTTAATAGACCTTGTTCAAGTTCTATAGGTAAGTGACATGTTTTTCCAAAAATTAATATATAAGGGAACATACCAATAAGGATCTTAAAAATAATCCTATATGACCATAATCCATCATTTAATTTTACATACCATTATTTCCATTAGTGACTAATAATTCTTCCCATGATTTTGTTTAGTTTCTTATTCGATACTTTTATGTTGACTAGTTTGGAGGCAATAAGGAGTAGTAGCTACCTTATGAGTGACACCATTTTTATTTATAAGAGAATCAAACTGCATAATTCAAAAAAGGATGCTTTTGTCACAAATAATTGACCTAAGTATACAAAAATAGATGAAATTGAAATTGTAAAACTTTTAAATTTCTTAATTGGGCCTAAAATCCCCCACCTTGTTTCTTTAGAATGATAATATTCTAAACTGTATTGAAAATCAAGTTCATGGATATATCTTCTAATAATCTCATTATAATGAATTTTTTTATTTTAGAAATAACTTAGATCAGAGGGGAGAGTTTTACTTACTAGATAATTGACAAAATCATATACCATGGAGCATGGGAGATGGAGACGATTTTCCCGTTAAGAAATGTTCCTCCAATATCTTCATAGGTAGCTAGTGATATTATTGAGGTATTTACTCTCATCAACAAGCGATTATCTACCAATTATTAGTCCTTTTTCTCATCTTGGATTTTTAGATCGAACTCTTGGGGCAAGAGAACCGAACTAATCAATCTTGATTTTGCATCCTATTTGGCTAGCAAATACTCACCGGGAAAGTGGTTAATACAAAGAATTATCTTAAATAAAAATAAATAGGGATAAAACCTATCAAAGCTAAAAATTACAACTAGGAATCCCTCATCAATTGTGCTATAATTACATTGCACTTCATACAAGGTACAATTGGCATAGTAAATTACTTGAAATATCTCGTCTTTTTATAACCTTATAATTGTTCAACTAACACCTCACATTAGCTTTAAAGATAAAGATCATATATAAAAAACAATAAGAACTTGATCAATTTATCATTTAACAATATAAATATTAAATTTAGAAAAAAAAATCCTGAAAAACTCTATATGGGCTACAAACTTATAACCCCCATTATTGAGCTAGAAGATGGAAGATTTGAAATGACTTCCATTGTAGTTAAATCTACTTTAATCCTTTTTTATTCCATGAGATTATGAACAGATTTACCATTAAATGATAATAAAGCTAAATTTTTTGCCTTGTATCTTTGTAAAAAAAAATGCAAATTATGCAAGCAACTATCAAATTATGACCCACAAACTGAGAAGTCATCCAAGAATATTTTAGTGTAATTTTCAACCACATCAAAAAACATTCTATCATGTATTTTTAGAAGGTAGCAGAAGCGTTGCAAAATTAAAAAGACATCTGTTTATATGAAAATATACCATAAAGGGAAAGTAAAAGTGATTTTTTATTATCTTCAAGTGTCACAAATATTTGCATATAACCAAAATAATCATCCAAACAATGTTAAAACTCATGTCCAAACAACTTCTCAAGCAGTTGATCAATAAAGGGTAACTAAAAATGGTCTTTCTTAGTGGCATCACTAAGTTTCCTATAATCTATACATATACACAAACTAATTAACTTCCTAACCATTATGTGCTCCTTCTTGTTATTTTCCATCATCATGATACCTCTAACAAGTTAGGATTGATTATTACTTTAGGTTGCATCTAGTTATGATGATCACTCTCAAGAAAAATTGAATGGGCAGAAATAATATGAATTATACCTTTTGATATCATGGATCGTCCATTTGAATGCTTCCTTATTGGCTTGTATCACCGTGAGAAAATTTTCTACCATATCTCTTGTTAGTGAAGAAGAAATAGTTAGTTGTAAAGAAGAGGTGGGAAAGGAAATCCATACTCAAGATTAGCAGGAAGAAAGTTATGCTCTAGGTGGTTGTTTAACAAAAGGTCTTGTCTTAATGATACTAGGATCCAAGGGCTTAACTTGTTTATGTTGAATCTAGCTGGTGCTTAACTTTTTTTCACCTGCAACCATAAGGATGGTCACATCCTCTATTTCATAGAAGCTATTAGTGTCTTCACTTTTAAGGAATTGCCCAAACAACATTTTTTCTTCCAATTTTGAAATGTCATCAACATAATCAATTTCATGATAAAATTCATAAAAGAAAGTATACTTTGCAGAATAAAAAAATTCTAAAACTACTTTCTTATCATCTAGTCTTTTAATTAACTTTCCTTATTTTAAATCAATAAGGGTTTTTCTATTTTCAAGAATGGATATCCCAAGATGATAGAGACCTCCTCATCCTCCTTCATGTCCAAAATAATGAAGTCCTTTATGAAGATATCTTTGGAAATGCTTCTAGGATGAGTGGTTAACCAATTAACTAACTACAAAGAAATAATTATTGTCTTTGAATCTTACCTGCCTAGTTATTTAAAAATAAAAGTGGAATTAAGTTATTAATAGCACCTAGATAAAAGGAAATCTATCAAAATGAGAGTTACCAATAAAGAAAGGAATAGTAAACATTATTCATTCATATGAATAATCTTGTAATCCTCCATTTTTTTATTTTTCATAATATCTTTAAAAAACTTAAATACTTAGACATGGAAAGTGGCATTCGTAAAGGGTATATTTATAGTTAGTTGTTTTATCATTTGTAAGAACTTTTCAAATTATTGATCATTATGGATACACTTCAATATTTATTTAAAATGAATAAAAGTTTATAGGTTTTAATAGCAAGCTTTTACCTTGATGTCTCATCAATGGTTTCCTTTTACTTATTGCCTTCAGTAGGGAACATCTAGAGATTCATAAACCTATTTTCATTCTATTTTCTTAGACCTTCTAGCTCCTTGCCACATAATAGTATTATTACCTTTTTCTTTCTTCTTTAGATTCTGCTCAACCGGGCTAGGTAGATTATCAATAAATTATTGACTTAGTAGTTATTTAAGTTATTAATCGAAGTACCCCACTATCTTGACTCAAACTTGGAGATGTAACTCATCATTATCTCTTTAAAATTTGAATTCTTATCAAGTCCTCTAATTTCTAAATTCTAATTTGCTAATGAGGTGGTTTATAAGCATTTGATTACCTTACCTATTACTCCATGATAAATTAGGATGGTTCTCCCAGCACGAATATTAAGTATTTGAATAGAGTTTGTAGGAATAGTTAAAGTCCCCATAATGTTGTCTTCTTCTAGTTTAGGAGAAAATAGGTTAGCCTCTAGGGAACAAGTATTCAAGGGACCAGCTTTACAATAAAACTCACAAGGTGGTGTTCTTATCAATCAATCGAGTTGAGTGGAAATCATAAATCTTTACATTGTTTTTATCAATGCTTGGAGTTGTCCTATCAAGGCAGAAATGTTAATGAAGACTTTAGTCATAATTAAACTCTTCTTGATGTGCCTATTTGAATGCTACTAATATTTAAGGGTCATCTCATTAATTAATTTCAAGATTTCAATGGGTGGTTTTGTTCATAAAAACTTGGTGTGGATTCCATTTTGGGAGACCATGATGCATGCATCGTCATTACATATCTTTAAATCTTTCACAAGTTTCATATAGTGTATTTTGATCATATTGCACAAAGTTAGGTATATCATCTTGGTCTTCAACTGACTTTGCAAGAGGAAAATTTTTTTTCCTAGGAAGAAGTCAACTAGGTGATCCTAACTAGTGATTGAATGATATGGTAATTAATGGATCCATTATGTAGCACCTTCTTTAAGAGAGAATGGGAAGAGTTGTAGTATAATAACGTCCTTGAACACTCCATTTAGCTTGATAGGGTTACAAATATGTAGGAATATGTCAATGAAAAAATTAAGGCATTTAGATGATAAACTTCCAATTGCATTATCATCTACACCATGGAAATTAAGACCAACTTGATCTCAAAAGTATTAACCTAAATAGGGATATGATTATGCTTTTTCTAGGCCCTCAAACTTATGTTCGCAGTGTACTTTATAAGATTTATCTCTAGTTCTTTTCTTCATTTTATAATAACAGTTTTTTTTTATTATCTTATTTCTTTCCTCAACTTACAAGTAATCTTTTACATTTCAATATCAAATTGTAAAGGAGTTTGAGAACATGTTACCATAAAAGAATTAAATATAACTAACACAAGGGAAAAATTCTATAAAATCAATTTAAATAATAAAAAAATAGAGGATAAAAGAAGAGTATACATTAAATAATTTTTTTTATATTTTTCCTTTTTTATTTGAATTAACAAGGATTTAGTATATCCAACATTTTAAATTTGAAACTCAACAATAGCGCCAAAAACTTTCTATCTTCTATTTAAAATAATAAAATTAACTAAAGGATAAGTGTATCCTATTATACAAATAATATAGGGTTAGTGATTCATAGTTATCAAACCTAAACAACCAAGTATGAGTACTAAACTTTTCTAAACTCTTATGTTATCCAAATGACCTAACTTGTAACAAATATACTAGGCACATAATTCAAACTATGAAAAAGTAAATTAACAATGAATAAAAGAAACACAGGAGAAGATGCAAGTGTTATGATTTCATTGATTCGCGATCAAGGTATTAGTATAACTTATATTAAATTTTAGGATTATCTAATTTTAAGAACTTACTCATTTAGCATTATAATAACCTTAACTAAATTTAACTATAATAAATTTTCTTGTGTCTATAGGAAATATAATTCTTGAATTAAATATCAAATTTAGTCGAGCAAAACATCCAAATAAGAATTGATTTAAGTTCCAAAAGGTTGTTAATATAATTAATTGATTAAAATTTAGGAGTTTAAGTTTGATCATTCAATAAATCCAATAACAAGTTTATTTTATTTTATGGTTTTTTATTTATCCAAAATGGTCATGTAAAGGTCAATTAACTAAACATATATCAAAAGCGATCAAATCTCAATATAAATATAAATGAATGTAATAAAGTAAATTAATTAGGCAAAGAACAATAACATATTATCATTAATTATCGGTAAAGAAATTGGAAACATCTATTAATCTCATTGAAGGTTCACCTAACCCTAGGAAAAAATTCGCTAAACACATTATTAACAAGGATCATAATAGAATTCATAATAGTAAAAAAGATGTAAAGAATAACAAACTGTGTTAAAAATAATTTTTCACTTCTTTCCAACATGATAATTCAATTTAAGATTCTTTTTAGCACTCAAGAGATATGAGATGGAGATTGAAAATGATAGAACCAAGGTGAAACTATAAGGGAGAGGGATAATTTGTTCTTCCTTCAAAACTATATTAACAATTACCTTATAGTTTTGCTAGCTAAAAAATGGTACCATCACCTACTCTCCAACTAACTTAGAAAATTGATTAAGTGAAATAAATTAAATACATTGGATAAATATAACATGTAATCATTCATAAGAAAAATTGGGATTCAAGTACTTATATCACAAATTTCATCAAAGTCTCATGATTTGAGGATCAGTTACACATGATAAATGAAATCAAATATGACAACCTAACAAAATTATCCATAACCCTAATTGTAAGATAGAAATACAAATTCATAATGTTAGCAAGGTTATTAAAAGACTTTATAACTTACATTGTAAAAGGATCCTTCCTCCAAGATCCAACGCGTGATGCTAAAAGAAGAAATGAGAATGGGAATAGGGGAAATTTGAAATTAAAAATGTATCTCTAGGATATAAAGGATGATTTCCTCAAGGTGTACCCTTCCTTTTCATATGTATGAATTTAGGCTTTCTCTTTTGTAAATTGGATTTACCTAAGCTTCCTCTTGAGCCATTAGGGTTCCTCAAAATCATCCACTATGTCATCAAAGATGAATAAGATCCTTTTATTCATAATTAGGATTGATTTGAATAATTTATAACATCTCCCATGGTTGACACGAACGTGCTCATTATCTAGCATAGTCATGCTTAGGTTAGCATGGTTGTGTTAGAAAATTTGGTTCACTATAAAAGCGTGTTTCAACTAGCAAGATTGTGTTGGATCTTCATAGGAGCATTTTTGTCCATCCAATGCTCTTTTACCTTTTTATGCTCTTTTCTCCCTCCTTTTTAAGAAAAAATCTGCCTAATTTCTAATTTTTTGCTTGCGTGAGCATTCCTGTAACATAAGAGGAATTAAGTAGAATTGCAATAAAAAATCATTAATCTTATAATAATTATAACTAATTTCTCATAGATAAATCAACAAAATAATGGTTTATAATATCTCCAAACATAAACATTGCTTACCCTAAAGCAATAAACCAAGGAATGAGAACATACCAAGTATGGAATCTAGAAACCTTACATATTAACATGAAATATAGAAACATAATTACCACCATAGGAATAATCAATAATGATCTAATCCTAAAATCAAGTTTCACTCATAGAGAAGATCGCTCTTCTCCTCATCTCTCACGTATGTAAGGATATAGATCATTAATGTTTTATCTCTCACAATCGTACACTACCATTGACTTGTTCATAATCCTCAAATCTTCATTTAAAGTTAACTCACATACAAGAATCGAAAGATCTTTATTAAGGTTGAAACAAGGCTAAGAGAATTCTATAATTAGATAAGATATAAGAAGGGAAGGAAAAACAAATGATTTTTTTGTTTGTTTTTATCTTTAACAACCTTACACCTTAGATTATGACATCATTTACTTGGGTTTTACAAATTTTAACTCTTATTTTTCCAATTTTTTTACACTTTTTCTTTTTCTTCCTTTTTTCTTTTTATTCTTTTTCCCTTTTTGATCACTTTTTCATCCCCAACCATTTACTTCAGTTATAATATAAAGATACTTGAAAGTATATCCATTACGTGAGGAGTACCAAAGAAAGTAACATTTAATCTTTCAAGCCCAAAAAGATATTAAGTGATAGGCTAGATACGTATTCACTCAACAGAAACTAATTTACCTTTATCATTTTACTATTATGTAATCAAGTTATGCAAGCCTTGATAAGGTTACAAGGAAATCTAGAGTGTTGTAAAAGACAAAGGGAGAATCATTCAATAAAAAGAGAAGTATGTTGGGTGTAACCTCAATTAGACTCAATCATTTACTAAGACTACACTAATGTGAAACAAGATAAAAAGAAACATAAATATTATAAATTACTTTTATTAAAATTTCTCATATTCTTATTAAGTTCAACTAATGTTTATCAGTTATCACAAGAATGTAATGTCATCATAAGATACTAGCATTTTTTTCACAAAAATTGAGGAGGGAGGTATTCCTTCTTAAACTTAATCTTCTACTATTTTTTTAATTTACTTTAAAAATAATAATTAAAGTAGAAGCAATATGCATAGGAGGAGGGATAAGTGACTTTTTAAAAGATAATTGGGAGGAAGAAGATCTCTCTCCTCAAACTTAAGCATTTACATACATGTAAAAGGATATAGGTTATAGTGAAGAAAAAAAAAGAAGGAATTTCCTGAGAAGTGGTTGAGGAAGGAGAGGGTCTCCCTCCTCAAACTTAGACATTAGTAGTGCCCTCAATATATTCACAGTTGGGTGTCAATGCTTATGAAAGAAGTCCAAATGCTCCAAGTTATCCTATTCATACTAAATACATATGTAAAAGTCATAGAATCATATATAAAATGAGGAAAAAACCTTATGAGAGCTTAAAATGTTGATGCAAATGAGTGCAATAAAATAAATCAATTATGTGAAGAATAAAAATATATTATCATTAATCATCAGAAAAAAAAATTAAAAACATCCATCTCTAATTGAAGGTCTACCTAACTGTAAGGAAATTTAGTTCAACATATTATTAACAAGAACCGTAATAGAATTCATAGTAGTAAAAGGGAAGTAGAGAATAAAAATTGTGTGAAGGAGAATTCCTTCACGCTTTAACATGAAAATGCAATCGAAAATTCTTTCTAGACCTAGAGATAAAAGATGTTGGAACCAAGATGAAGATGGAAGGAGAGGGATGTTTTATTGCTCTATAAAAAATGCCTTAATATTTCCTTTAGTTCTCTTAGAACCAAGAGCAAAGCTAAAATTTAGAAGTAGAAGATAAGATACCTTTGTGATTGTGTATCCCTTTTCAAAAAACTTGGACACCATATGAGACACGATCATGCTTATAGGAGACATGATTTCACCTAGTTTCATTCTTAAGCGGTGCATCTCAGTTGAAAAAGGCATAGTCTTTTCTTTTGTCTTCACTTTCATTAATCTTTCCTATTTGACATGCATAAGCAAGTGTAGTTTTCAAAGAATTTATTCAAAAAAAAGTTAAATTTCATTCTAAGAATGATTCGTTTTTATATTTTAGCACAACATGTATGAGTATTATAAAACTTGGATTGAATCGAGTAGTTGAATTGATTTAATTGGAAATTGAACAAGCAACTAATAAACTATCATTCCGTTGATTTATTTATGGAAAATTAGTTATAATTACGATATAATTTATGATTATTTAATTATAATTCTACCTAATTTTCCTTATTTTTTGCAGAAATGATCACGTAAGTAAAAAATCTGAAAAAGAGTATAAAAAGATAAGGCATCTGGTGTAACAATGCCATGTCAGCCCTAAGTAGCAATAACAAGACCAGCATCTAGTGTGATAACACACATCAGCTCTAATAACGCATGAGGCATCCGAGTCAGCCCTACGGTATTGCAAGATGACTTAGCATGGCTGTAATGGCTAAGGGAGCGACTATGTCAAGTCCGGTCCACGACAGTGAAACCCTAATCTACACCTATAAAAGGAAGGCTCTACCACACCATTTTTTTACATACCAATATCCAGGGGACAAGCTTCTTACTACCCGAACACATCACTCTAGTACCGATTTCATTCTCATCTTTCTTTCGATATCCTCCCATAAGATCTTGGAGGTAGAGACTCTTTAACAATGCAAGTTGCAATATCCTATTGGCAGCTTTTGACCACTATGATTTTGTCATTCTTTTTTTAGAATTAGGATTATGGATTGTTTTGTTCGATTAGTATGATCTTATTTGTCTTATCTTTCTACGTATAACTAATACACAAATTATAGGACTTTGGTGAAACTTATGATATAACTAGTTGAATCCTTTTTTCCTTTTATGAATGATTATGTGTTTTTATTCAATTATATTTTTCTTATTATGTTTAATTAATTAATGAAAAAATTAGCTACTCTTGTTAATTTTAAAATTAATTGAAGAATAGATAATTATACCATTGGATAATCAATGGAACTATAATGTAAACTAAATTTAAGGATTTTGGAAGATCAATCGGAACCCTTGATTTCTAACCAGTTATTAATTAATAAATCTAAATATTTTATATATATATTTATCTTAATTATATACCTTGCATGATCATTGTGGATAGTAACTTAAGGGAAAAAATATTATTATTGCATGATTATTGGATAATAATAAAATGAGAATGAATGGTTAACAATTGATTTTAAATTATTCATAAAAGAGTTGAAAGCAAAATTAGATAAAATTATAAGAGAAACCAAAGTCTCGTACCTTCTCGCACATAAATTTATAACTTGTAAGTGTGTTATTTTGTCTTTAAATTTTTTACTTTTAATTTTTTTTCTATTTATTTTAAATGTTTTCAAATAAAACTTCTTTTTATTAAATATAAAAATTAAAATTTAATAATTTTTTTAAGAACCATTGAAAAGATCTTTATAAAAACGATATTAAAAATTTTAAATATTTTTTTTATACCATCAGATAATTTTTTTTTTTACATAAAAATTTATATGCATAGTACATAACTACTTATTTAAATAATATAACAAATTGAAATATAACAAAATTGGTTTAAATTGGTGAAATTCAACGAAATTTTCATAAAATCGATAAACCAGGTGAGTTGTACTTAAACTGATAAAAAAATTAAAAAAAAATTATTATACAAAATCTACTTAATTTTTCACCATTTTACAGATAAAATGCAAATAAATAAAAAAGTGAGTTTAAACTTTATCATTTTTTTTTTCTCTAAACTCTTTGCGCTTTTCTTTCCTTCCTTTTCTTCACGTTTTCAACCTGTTTTTCATCAACAACACAAGTTACTTGCGGTTTGGCACAGGTACAATAATCTCATCTCAAGTTTTGTTCAGCTTTTGTTACACGTGAATGAATGTGCTTTGGGATAATATTTAATTCTTACTTTTGTTTTGCTTTTGTTTATTGTAGTTGAATCTATGTTTTTCTTGTATTCAATTTCTTTTATAATTTTAAATATATATATATATATATATATTTAATTTTGGTATAGAATAAAAAGAAGATACATGTAATGTTATAAAATTTAATTTGATTATCAACTTAATAAAAGTATTAAGTTAATAGAAATTGGTTAGATTGTTAAATTATTGGTTTTTTATATGCTTGTTTTATATATATATATATATATATATATATATATATATATATAAATTCAATACAAAACATATTCAAATTAACTTAGAATTTTTATCAAACGTTTTAATAAGCACAATAAATAAAAATTTATCATATACAATTAAGGATATATAATAAAAAATTAGTAAATAATATTTTAAAAAAATTATAATATTTAATATTATCAATACATTATATCATATAATTTTAATACAAGTTTACTATATATTTTTAGAATATTTCTAAAAGCACATAAAAACCTATTTTATCAAATAGGATTATTTTACTTTAACAAACCTTTTAACCGATTAAAAAGTTTATGGAACGGACTTTATAATTTTGAATATTTTTTATATTTTTATTTTATTTTCATATTTGTTTATTTTTTCATTACACTTTTTTTCCCTGTCATACTTTTTGTTTGCACACACCTGAAAGTAGTGAGGGTATCGTACACTCATCATTCACATTAGGACAAACTTTACCAAAATCACCATGTTCTTTCAATCAAAGCCACAAAGAAATGTGCTATTTAAATTAAAATTAAATAGCATTTTATTTGTTCTACCGTTCAATAACCCCACAACTCAACTTTATTGAACTTATGCCAGTGATAAGGACAACCTCAACATGATTACGCAAGAATGGGACCAGCCAGTTATTTTCTCTGATTTTTTTATAATTTTGTTTTGAATGTAAAAACTAAATTATTTTTTAATTTTTAAAATTTTTTAATAAAAAATTAAAATATTAATTTACAAGGTTTTTTTACATTTATTTTTATTATCTTTCTGTATTCATAATGAATATTTAATATGTTTTAAATTAATTTTTAAACATTAATATATATCATTAAATAAATATTAAATATTTAATAAGGTAAAACTATATAATTAATAATAATTTTTTAAATTAAAATATAATTGAATTTTTTTTTGTTTTAAATAGTTACACATAACCTTGGTTGAGTATGTAGTCTGGCATTGAAGGCAGCATTAAAAAAATAGATTGGTAGAAGAGGGTGATGAACGAAGAAGCCCTTGAACATTTTCTTTCCTTTCTAAGAAAATAAATTGATTTTTTAAAATGAGAAGAAAAATAGTTTAAAAATATTTTTTAAAAGAAAAGTTTGAATAAAAGGAAGACAATAAAAGAGTATTATCATAACACTACTTAATTTCGAAACATATTTACTACGTTTAACTAAATTAATTTACTAATATGTCTATCATGAGATTTTTTATAAAATACATATTTAATTTCACTATAATAAATATAGATTCATGTCTTAAGTTAAATTGACAATATAAACTTTATAAATTTTTATTGTTATTTAGGTGCTTTACAAATTACCTTCATTTATTAAAAATAAAAATCAAATATTTAAAATTGAATATATATTTTTAAAATTATAATCAATTTCCAAAAGTATTCACGTAAGAGTATAATGAATGGATTGCCAAATTGAAGCCTCATAAGAAAGCACAAATTGCTTCGTTATCATGATCTGGTCATTTCAGACTGCAAGGATAACCCCTGAAGATAAATAAAGGTGTGGATACCTCTTGAGATGACATTTATTGCTTAAAAATATATAAAAAATAATAACCTAAATGATGATTGTTCATCACACATGGAGTTTATAACACTAAAACTTAAGTTATGAAAGAATAATTCATATAATTTCAATGGGGAACAAATATCTAATAGAAAAATATTAGAATTGCAGGGTACTTGTAAAATATAACTCAGTAAATATTTGCTTGTACCAGAACATGATCATAATATCCAAAGAAAATATCGTATAAAAAATAAAAAAGTCTACATTTCGAATTCATAATAACCTATATTATAGAAAGAAAGTATTATTGTAAAATTTCAAATCATACATATAACAGATCAAACTAAAAGTTTATAAAGTTAAAATTTAGAAACAAATATAAAGATTATTTTATGATATTCAAAATTTCAATTCCTTTGCATTTAATCTTAATCACCATCTTATCATCATCATCAATTTTTTAGATGCTAGAAAGATTTAAATTCTTAATATCATTTTTAGTGTTGTATTGCTTTAACTTTTAATTACTGGTGGAATTTTTTTTTTTTTTGCAATAGTTATAATTAACTTTTGTAGAATTTTAAAATTGGTCTAAATATAGCGGTTATTTGATAGTTTTTTATGTTAGTTGAGAATTTAATATAATTTTTTTATATTGATTATATCACTTAATCATGTATAAAGTTGATTTTCTTACATTATATTTACTATAATTAATATAAAATATAAATTATTTACATTGATTATGTGTGTGAGATAGAAAGTACTTTTTTTTAAAAGAAAACTAATTTTATATATGTAATCTTTCTGAAAAATAGACCACACAGAACTAGAATAAACAGTTCAATATTAATTAAAAGTCACAATCAACCAAAAACAAATATATGATCGATAAATTTTAAATAATTGCAGAAAATTAATGAAAATTTATAATTAAATGATACAAAATTATAAATAGTTGCAAAAAATATAAAAAATATTCAAAATTACATAAAGTTATTTTAAAATTAAAATTTTATAATTTTTAATAAATAATTTATCCAACATTTTCAAATATCATCAATCTTCTCATTAAAAAGTGAATTCAAATTTTTAAATTTCTAAATATTATATTTATATAAAAATATTAATTTATAAAAAAATAAAATATACTTAACGTTATTACGTTCAACACTTTAAATTTTTCTTTCTAAAAATTGATGAGACAGTATTGAATATTATATCCCAAGATACAGTATCCACGCTTTACCTTTTACAAGTTATTTTTTAAAAAAAAACAAGTTAAAAAATAATATAATAACTGAATAATATAATAATTAACTATCAATAATAAAAAAATTTAATAATAAACTACTCAAATATAAGAAAATCATTTATTTTTTATAACTGTAAAATCTATCTTTCAATATATAACGTGCATTCATATGATAAAGTAAATAATAATAATAATAATAATAATTATTATTATTATTATTATTATTATTATTATAATAATAAATAAATAAATAACAATATAACCAAAACTTCTGTATAATACTGCTTCCAAATCATAGTTAAATAAAAAGATGTTACAGATAAGCAAAAACTTACAAATTAATAAACTTTTTGAAATTAGAGAGAAATTCGGCAAATGAAAGTTAATATGTTATGGATACCCGCGCATGCAAGAAAAAAAACTGGTAGAACTCACTGTAAATAAAGAAAACAAAAGTTAAAATTACTCATTTATGTTTAAAATAATTGATTTTAATCTTTTATTTTTTCAAATAAACTTCTTTTAATTTCTTGTCATGGTACGTTAAACATAAATTAATATACATGACGCGTAAACATGGATTACTTTAAAGATTAAAAGTAATTTATTTTAAAAATTTAAAATTAAAATTAATTATCTAACATAAAGAAATAAAATTAAAATTAAATAATTTAAAAAAATTTAAAATATATTTAATCTTTTAAAAATTGAGCACCGAGCATGAATTTGTATTGGATATATTTAATAAGAAAATAAATTAATCTTTTAAATGAGAACAAAAATAGTTTAAGGATGTATTCATAAAAAAAATTAATTTTAATTTATTATTTTTTAATATTTAAAATTAATGTTTTAAATTATATTTTTAAAATATTCTTAAAAATATTTTTAATTACATTTTTACTAAACCAATTTCATAAGTAATGTAAATATACTCATGATTTTTGTTAGGATAGGGTGAAGGTATAAAAATTTTAATCATACTTCTCAATATTTTAAAAAAACTAATATATCAATAACATTTATAACATTTTCAGTAATGATAAATCCAAGAAAATATGATTTCTTGTAAGTATAATATTAAAAGTAGAACAAATTTTGTATTAAGAATATTCTTTTACGATCCAAAAATATAGATATCCTTAACCAATGAGAGTTAACTCTTTAATCTCATTTTTTTTAAAAATAATTTTAATTATATTTTTATTTTTATTTTTATTATTTATATTTTTATAAATTACATATTTTAAATAAATAATTACATATAAATATTAAAAAATAATTCATTTAGAAGTGCTAGTTTCCTTCAAGCTTCAGAAAATAATTTTATTTAGTATCTGAAGGAACACAAATTTGGATGATAGACGTATAATTTACAACACAAATTTTATACAGACAATATACTTAACAAAAATATTTAAAAATATATAAGATTTAATATAATTTTAATCTTAAAATAATTAAATTTAAATTTTTTAATTTTTTAATTTAAAATTTTTGTTTTAAATTATTTATTTTTTAAAAATTTTTAATTATTATTCCTGATATTAACAAAAATTATATTAAATTTAAATAGATTAATTTTAAGTAAGGATCATAATCGATTTTTAAAAAATATCCAAAGTTTTTTTATGATGATTAATTAAATATAATTTAATCTAATTAAAATTAATGTTAGAAATCATAATCAAAATATTTTAAAAAATAAAAAATTTAAAATTAAAGAATAAAAATTAAAATTTGATTATTTTAAAAAAATCAAAAATATATTTAATTCATATATATATATATATATATATATATATTCTATTATAATAAAATAATAATAAAATAGTCAAAGGCAACATTGGATACTTACATCACTTTGCATTAGATTCTTGTGATGGTTTTATTAAAATTGATAAAAAAAAGTTGAATTATCATTTTATAAATTTTTTCAAATAGATAAATGTTTTAACAAATATTCTAACAAAATTAGTATTTCGAAAGGATAAAATTTTTAATTGAAACATAATTATATTAATTCAGTTAATTTAAAAGAAACGCATAAAAATTACATAATATTGAACAATTTTCTTTTAAATAGATTTTAAGTTTGAAATAGAATCTTGATAAATTTTTTTAAAAAGAATAATAGAATGTAAAATTAATGTAAAATAAAGATTTATTATCCATATTATCCTTATTAAAGATAATATTTTCACTAAACCAATAAAATTTAAAATGGAGTATTCCATAAATATGTCTCTCTAGGATTAAATAATATACTTTTTTACAGTAACCTCTATAAATTGTGTATTAGGTGCAGTTTTCTTTCTAGGCTTTGTATTCAACACACTAACGTCAAAATAATACTCTAGCTTAGAATTTTATAAATATCTTACTACAAAGAACTTTTACAGGAATGATATTTAGGTTTCTAAAAACATTCAAGGAGTAAACTTCTATCTAAAATAATCTAACTATTATTTTTTAATTTTTTAAAGAGTAAACTAATTTGCTTGATTTGATCACAAAGATATTGATTAAGAAAGATAGAAGATGATCAAAATAATAATAGTATAGTAAAATATATTTTTATTTTATTTATGTAGTTCACAATGGAAAAGTTATGTAAGTGATTATGAAAAAGAACTTAAAAATGAAAAGTTTTATAAATTTTATAATAAACATAGATTTTTTCATAATTTCATTGCTCCTAGAACATCTTAACAAAAATGGAGTTGTTGAAAGTAAAAATAGAATATTATCTGAAATGTCTAGAACCATGCTTTATGAAAACTCTTCAAACTAGCATTTGCCTAATTCTTTCCAAGGTTCACAAAACAACATCAAAGATGTAATGGATTCAAAGTATAAACTGTATCATCCACTTGATCAAAATTTAGGTCGACCATCTAAAAGGATCAAAACTAGATCAAGTTTCAAATATCAAGGAAATTTTGTTTTACTGTTTGAGATAAAGCCAAAGGTAAGAGATGATACACTTATTGATGAAGGATGAGCTTCAGACATGTAAGAAAAGTTAGCTCAGTTTGATAAGAATCAAGTATGAACACTTGTTCCAAAATATGTTGCGAAAACCATCTTTGGCACTAAGTAGGTGTTTAGAAGCAAACCCAATAAAAGAATGCAAAGTCATAAGAAATAAAAATATATTTGCTGCTTAAGGGTATAACCAACAAAAAGGCAAAGATTTCATTGAATTATTTTCCCTATAAATAGACTAGAATCTATTAGAATTATGCTTGCATATGCATCCTAACATAACACTACTCTCTTTCAAATGGATGTAAAAAGAGCCTTTTGAATGGAATAATAAAATAAAAAGTCTTTTTAAAAGAACCCTTTAGGCTTAAAGATGGGTCACTTCCAAAATTTGTCAATAAATTGAAAAAGGTCTTATATGGTGTAAAAAAGATCCTACAGCTTGATATGATAAGCTAAGTTTTTTTTCTTATGAAAAATAATTTCACAAAAGGAAAAGTAGACATTTACCTTTTAGAAAAAGGCCCTATATATGGACGACATGATGGGAGAACTTAAGTTCTTTCTTGGTATTTAAATCAAATAAGAAGTTAAGTGTATCTATGTTTCTCAATATAAATACACCAAGGAACTTCTTAAAAAATACAAGAGGAAAGACTCAAAGTCCATGCCTATGCCTATCCACCTGTCTATTGTTCTAACAAAGGATAAAGATGGATGATCTGTAGATCAAAAGGTATACAAAGGAATGATTATATCTCTCTTCTACCTTACTGCAAGTCATCCAGACATTATGTCCAATGTTTGTTTTTATGCAAGATTTCAAAATGATTCTCAAAAGTCACTTAAATGTGGTGAAAATAATTTTTAGATATTCAATTGGACTCACTAATTCTGGACTTGTTTATAAAGTGTAGGAATCTTTCAACTTGATTGGCTAATGTGATGCTAAATATGCTAGAGATAGGTGGAAAGGAAGAGCACCAATGAAGAATGTTAATTCACTGGAGAAAATCTCATCTCCTAGGCTAGAAAGAAACAAAACAAGATTGCCTTGTCTATTCCTGACGTAGAGTACATCTCAGCACCAAGTTGTTGTTCACAACTTTTATGAATAAAATATCAATTAGAAGATCATAATATTGTTTAAAATAATATTCCCATTTTATGTGATAACATTTATGCGATTATCTTGTCCAAAAATCCTATTCAATATTTTCATGCTAAACATATAAAGATTAAACATCATTTTCATAAAATACTATGTTCAAAGAGGGGTTTTAATACAAAATTTGTAAATACAAAACATCACTAGCACGTATATTAATTAAAACTTTTCCTAAAGATAGGTTTAGAAATATACTTACATCATCTATAGTCATATCAATGATATGCATAGTAGATCATTACTCACTACGAGCTTCACAATATTCTTCTTAGTAATATAGGAAGAGATTAAAGTAGACATTCTTATGAAATCTAATTTCATGATTAGTTTCAACACATGATTTCCTAGGCTAAAGGAGATTCCATATACGGGTGCGATAGATCAAGTGCAAGTTCCTATGATTTGGGGGGAACATCCTCTTTAACAACAACCTCAGGTTCCTAAACAATATTTAAGAAGCATTAGTAATCATGATATCTAAATCAAGTAGAAGCATAAGTGAATATTTACGAAAAAATAATATCTTAGCTTAATTCGTCTATATTCAAAATATGCTAAATATAAACTCCATCAGATTGTAATATATAAAACTTGTGTAATTTTTAAAATTTGTCTAATATATGCCAACCGTCTAATATACTCAACATGTCTAATCTGAGAAGATTTTCTAATATTTGTTTATTGTCTAATTTATGCATCTTGTCTAATATGTCTACGTTGTCTACATTTTTCGCAATGTGTTTAAAACACGCTTGTACTACCCAGAGCTCTCATGTTTTCCTAGTAGGCCATATCTTTTTGCTTTAACTACCTTATTACACTCAACGTCATATTTTCAAAACCTCTATTAGCCTTTGAATGATGGGACACGCCATATTTATCGCATAATAGTCATTCTCCCTCCAAGTAATAGAGTTGTACCCAATGCGCCCCTCTTTCCCACTTTCCCATACATTTTTGAATTTCAATTTTCAAATAACTTAACTAATTCTTCTATGTTATTCCTTTTTTCCTTCTACACTTTACTTGTATACTTTTTCTCACCTACTCTCAAACCTTTCATCTTCTTTTTCTTTGCAACCCAAACTATCAACAAGAATTCTTAACAAAGACCCTTCATATTAAGTGAACCGAAAATCTATTTAGTGAAAATTTGCTACACCCCAACTCTTGGAGGAAGAAGGCATTCCTCTCTTTGACTACATCCACGCTGCCGAATTAGTCTACTTCTTTGAAGTGGCTAACCCAACTGGTATAAAGATGTCACTATGGAGTTTTGGAAAATTCCTTTAAGATGACCTCCTATGACACTCTTTTCTGATCACAAACATTCTTGGCATTCACACCCCCATCTCATAAGAGCTCGAGTAAAGTGCTCAAGTGTAACTATGAAGATGCCATTCAGTCTTGCATTTGGTAAAAAAACATTACAAAGGAGGTTGATATCGCATTGTACATCAACCTATCCTCCACCAACCATCAAAGCTCTAAGATAAATGACAAGGTTAGGATCATCCATATAGTGTTCTAAAGTGTGTTTCTCCCTCATGCTGGGTCTAAGAATCATCTCTTCTATTTGGAATGTTTTTTATTCTTTTATCTTTTGATGAAACATAAGATCAACATTCACTCTCTCATCTTTAACAACATGCACAAGGTTGTTGAAAGCCAAAGCAAAAACATCCCCTACAAGAACCAGATCACCACACTAGTCTAGAGGCTGATACTGAAGCACCACACCTTTCTTTGTTGAAAGAATCTCACCTTGACCAAACTCTTTGGTCATTGAGAGACCAGGATGATCAAGTTGTCTTTCCTTTATCTTGATTCCCCCTAGATGAATTTGAGAAAGTTTTTCATGTAAAGTTCAACAAGTATAAGTATTCCATTGATCCGAACTCATCTATTGATGATTTATAGGCTCTATTACTCCCTCCCCTATTGCTTCCATGCCAGCTAAACGACCGACTCTGTCTAAGGGGGAAATATTTGAAAAAAAATCGTAGTGCAAATTAGATGTTGATGCTTCTAATGTCGATCATCTAAGCTCTTCCACCATTCCCTATTCCCACCAAAAGGCGATCCACTCATTTTGCACTCGAGGTGGCCTTATAGACTTAAAGCACTTTTGGTGGTTTTGCTCCTACTACAATTGGGTCAATGTTGTGCGTTTACTATGCGTACAAAGTTTTTTCCACGGGAAAGTGCACTCGTCGGTGTAGAAAAGGGTATTTAAATCCCTTAATATCGTTCCCACAGAAACTATTTTAACAATCTTAAAAAAAATATTAAATCCTAATTTTTGAGCTCACCAGAAAAAGGTTTGTTTAGAAATATTTAAAGTAAATGAAAAAAAAAGAACAAAAGGAAAGTAAGCAATTTAAAGACAAAAGGGAACAAATACGAGTTTAATTATGGAGAGACATGAGACTTTGGTTTCCTTTATGATTTTACCCAATTTCATCCCAACTCCTTTACGAATGATTTGAGTCAATTGCTAATCATCCGTTCTCATTCTATTACTACCCAATGATCATGCAATAGCAATATTCTTCCCCTCAAGTTACTACCCCCAATGATCATGCAAGGTATATAATTAAGAGAAGCATAAATAACGTGCGGATTTGTTAAATTAATAATGGATTAGAAATCAAAGATTCCGATTGATCCTCCAAAACCTTAGATTCAGTTTACCTTATAGTTCCATTAATTAGGCAATGGTACGATCGCCTATCCCTTAATTAACTTAGAAATTAATTCTCATTAATTAATTATTCATAATAAGGAAAACACAATTGAATAGAAATACGCAATCATTCATAAAAAGGAAAAGGGGTTCAATTGATTACATTATAAGTTTCACCAAAACCCCATGATTTGGGGATTAGTTACACATCGAGAGATAAGACAAACAAAAACAAACTAATCCAACAAAACAATCCATAATCCTAATTTTAGAAAGAGAATGACAAAACCGTAATGTTAAGGAAAGTTAACAATAGGACGTTGCAACTCGTACTGTGGAAGAGCTTCTGTCTCCAAATCTTACGGAGGGATATCGAGGGATATCGAGGGATACTAAAAGTGGTGTGAGAATGAAATGGTGTGTCTCCGGGGTAGTGATAGGCTTATGCCCCGGAGAGTTGTGTGGCCTTTGGAGCCTAAGGTGGTGTCATATGGTGTAGCAGAGCCTCCCTTTTATAGGCATGGATTAAGGTTTTAATGTGGTGGGCTAGGTTTGACCCAGCCGCTTCCTAAGCCGTCGCGACCAATCTTCGTAATCTTGCAATACCGTAGGGCTGACGTGTCATTATCGCATTAGATGTATTATCTTTTTGTGCTTTTTTACCCTCTTTTTAGTCCAAAACTTGCCTATTTTCGGATTCTTAGCTTGCGTGACCATTCCTATAAAAACAAGGAAAATTAGGTAGAATTACAATTGAATAATCATAACTTATATTGTAATTATAACTAATTTTCCACAAATAAATCAACAGAATGGTGGTTTATCACATCCTCAAACTTAAACATTGCTTGTCCTCAAGCAATATCCCAAGGAATGAGAATGTAGCAAGTATAGAATTTAGAAACCTCACATATTAAGCATGTAGCAACCAAGTATAATTACCATCATGAGAGCAATTAACAATAATCCAATTAGGACCTTAGTTCCTTGAAATCAAGTATCACACATAGATGTGGTCACTCTTCTCACCATCTCTCAAATGTATATGGGTATAGATCATTAACACTCTACTCCTCGCAATTTTACCCTACCATAGGCTTGCCTATAAACCTCAAATCTCCACTGAGAGTCAAATTGCACACAAGAATCAAAAGGTCTTCGTCAAGGTTGTAACGTGGCCAAGGAAACTATATAATTAGGTATGATATAAGAAGGAAGGAAACACAAAGGTTTTCTTTTCATTATATTTTCAATAACCTTTACCCTTAAACTTTAAGCAGATTTCCTTGGGTTTCATGATTTGACAATTTTTTTTTTTTTTGAACTTTTTCTTGTTCTTTTTTTTCATCTTTTTTTCTTATACTTTCCCAAGCATTTATTTTGCTTTAGTGATAATTTAAGGGTATCTGAAATTAGTACAATCAATTAAGGGAACCCAAGAATATAATTTTTAATGTGTTAGGCTCAAAAGGACATTAAATGATATCTAAGTCTGGATCCAATCAAAGAAACCTAATTTTTCCTTTATCATTTTCTTATTATGAAATTAACTTACATAAGCTTTGACAAGGTTACAAGGCAAGTTCTAGAGTGTACAAGTCAGAGGAGAATCACTTAACATAGAGAGAAGTTGGGTGAAACCTCAATTAGGTTCAATCGTCACTATAGCTACTCTAGTGTGAGACAAGATAACAAGGAACATGAATAATTATCAATTATTTTTATTAAAAGTTCTCATGTCCTTATTAGATTCAATTAATGTTTGCTACAAAATATTAGAGATCCCTAAATCCTAAATTCACTAGCATTCCAAACAGTTAAGCATATAAGGATATCACAAGGCATAAGCATTTTTAAAACACATGAGGAGAGAGGTATCCCTCCTCAAACTTAATCTTCTACCATTCTCTTAATTCATTGAAAAAATTAATTACCATAGTAGAGAGAAAAAACAAAAGAAGAGGAAGGATAAAAAATTCTAACAAATGAATAGGAGGGAGAGGGTCTCCCTCCTCAAACTTAAGCTCTTGTATACATGCACATATATGTTATAGTGAAGAGTAAAGGAGAACTTTCCTGAAAAAGTAGCACTGAGGAGGGAGAAGGTCTCCCTCCTTAAACTTATAGACCATCGATACCTTCAATGCATTTCTTGTTGGATGTTAATGGTTGGAGAAGAAGTCTTATCACATTAGATTAAGCTACTCACACTAAACATACATGTTAGAGGAAAAAGATAATAATGCATCCTAAAATTAAGTTTCATACATCCATGTAAAAATAAAATAAAATAAAAGTATACGAATACATAAAGAAATAAGAATTATCTAATGTCCTAAAATAATTAATTATAATAATTTATTGAAAAACAGGTTGCCTCCTGAAAGCGCTTGTTTTCCGTCACGAGCCTAACGTACCTTTACCAGTGCATGAGCACAACCGCGGGTGGCTACCTTAGGATCTAATAACACATTGATAAGTTTCTTAACCTTCACCTCTTTCAAGGTTTCCGTGTTTTCTTGGACAAAGTTCATCACACCATATGGGAATGATTTATTCACCTTATAAGGACTGGTCCCCCTATACTTAAGTTTTCCTGGAAACACACAAAATTGTGAGTTATAAATCAATACTTTCTTACCTATTTGGGACTCATATTTTCGAAAGTGTTTAGGATGTCCTATTTTTGTCCTTTGTTTGTGGAACCTTGAATTCTCATGCATTTTAATCCAAAGTTCATCTTTAATATTTAGGTCAAACCTCCTTTGTGGTTGCATATTTGGTTCACATTCTTTCCTTATAAGAATCTCATGGGCGCAGAGTGTAAGGCTTATGCCTTTCATGTCATGAGTAGACCATCTAAAGACTTCTTTATTTTCCCATAAGATCTTTTGCAATTTCTCTTTCATTGTTCCTATAAGATTAGAAGAAATAATAGTAGAAAAAGAAAAAGTAGGAGGTAGGAATGCATACTTTAGATTTAAGAAAAGAGGTTTGAGTTCAAGCACTAGAGGTTCTTCAACTGATGGTTTAGGCTTACAGGTTCCATGACCCTTTATGCTGTCAAATTTATTACCTCTATCTTCAACTTCTTTTGAGCTCTCACCTATAGGGGTTAAAAGGCCATTAGTAAACTGTTGGTGGTCGTCAGTAGCCACATGCTCTTTTCATTCTCTTTTTCCACATGCATCTCCAATTCTTTCTCGCTCTTTAGAGTAACCGCATTAGCTTGCTCCCCTTGAGTTCACTCAGGCTGGCTAGGTAAAGTTCCACACACTTGCTGTGCTAAAAAGTTAGCAAGTTGTCCCAATTGATTCTCTATATTCTGAAATTGGGTTTCCATATTCTGGAATCGGGATTCTAAACATGTTGGCTTCTTCCTTTCTTGCCTATAGCCTCCTTGGTTCTGTGCGTGAGAGGGCCTGTAAACAAATTGAGTATTGTTAGTGTAATTATTACCTTGATGTCCTCCCCAAGAGAGGTTGAGGTGATTCTTCCAAGTGGGGTTAAAAGTGTTTCCCACATAATTAGTTTCCTCATTTTTTTGGGCTATATCAGCTTTAGCAATGCATCCTTCATTATCAAGACTTATGGATCCATAAGGATTACATGAGTTAGGTTCATATGCCACTGGAGTTTGGATAGGTAAGGTACGTCATGTCTGTGCTTGCATAAGTGTCTCCATCTTTTTATTTAAGGCCTCTATCTGACTGGCTAGCAGAGCAGTATAGTCAACTTGATACATTTCTGTCGATTGAGCATCTTTCTTTCTTACATGTCTATCAGCAGATCTCCATTGATTGTATTAGTGGCTAAGTTTCCTATGATTGTCCATGTGTCCTCAGGAGGGATATGTATGATACCCCCACCAGATGCTGCATCAATAATAACTTTATTAGCATAGGAAAGACTGTTGTAAAAGATCTACACAAGATGAGGTATTTGGTACCCATGATGTGGGCACCTCCTGAGAAGGTTCTGAAATCTATCCCAAGCCTCATACAGGGATTCATTCTCGTACTGAGTGAAGTTGATAATTTTCATTATGATCTTGGACTCCATTGATTATGGAAAGTATTGCGTCAAGAATAGATGCTGTAATTGGTCTCAAGTAGTGATGGATGCTTCTGGAAAAGAGTCTAGCCAATCATTCACCTTTTTAGTAATGGAAAATGGGAACAATTGTAATCGAATGGCATCTTGCGTAATGCCATTAATTTTAATGGTATTTGTCAGCCTCAGGAATTTTCTAATATAGAGATATGGGTCTTTTGAGGCTGTCCCTCCAAACTGAAGCAAGTTCTGAATCATGTTGATTAGAGCAGGCTCAAACTCATAGCTAGGAACACCTTCTAGTGATGGGATTAAAATGATGCTTTGTAGACCCTCACTATTTGGGGCCATGTAATCCAATAATGTCATTCGTCTTTATGCTGCCATCTTTCTTATTTTGGTGTCTCGCCTCAATCTTCTACCTATGTTTCCTAACTCAAGATTAAACTGTAATTAAGAACTTTGAGAGCAAGTTAGAATAAACAACCAAAAGACCGCACAAAATTTAATAATATATTTTTTTAATTTTTTTAAAATTTTTTAATAAAATATATACACGTCTCAAGCAATCAAGATTCAAACTTATAAGATTGTTAAAAAATAATCCCCGGCAACAGCGCCAAAAACATGTTGTGCGTTTACTATGCGTACAAACTTTTTCCCACGGGCAAGTGCACCCGTCGGTGTAGAAAAGGATATTTAAAACCCTTAATATCGTTTCCACAGAGATTATTTTAACAATCTTAAAAAAAATATTAAATCCTAATTTTTGAGCTCACCGAAAAAGGTTTGTTTAAAAATATTTAAAGTAAATGAAAAAAAAAAGAACAAAAGGAAAGTAAGCGATTTAAAGACAAAAGGGCACAAATACGAGTTTAAATATGGAGAAACATGGGACTTTGGTTTCCCTTATAATTTTACCCAATTTCACCCCAGCTCCCTTACGAATGATTTGAGTCAATTGCTAATCATCCGTTCTCATTCTATTACTACCCAATGATCATGCAATAGCAAAATTCTTTCCCTCAAGTTACTACCCTCAATGATCATGCAAGGTATATAATTAAGAGAAGCATAAAGAACATGCGGATTTGTTAAATTAATAATGGATTAGAAATCAAGGATTCTGATTGATCCTCCAAAACCCTTAGATTCAGTTTACCTTATAGTTCCGATAATTAGGCAATGGTACGATCGTCTATCCCTTAATTAACTTAGAAATTAATTCTCATTAACTAATTATGCATAATAAGGAAAACATAATTGCATAGAAATACGCAATCATTCATAAAAAGGAAAAAGGGTTCAATTGGTTACATTATAAGTTTCATCAAAGCCCCATGATTTGGGGATTAGTTACACATCGAGAGATTAGACAAATAAAAACATACTAATCCAACAAAACAATCCATAATCCTAATTTTAGAAAGAGAATGACAAAATCGTAATGTTAGCAAAGATAACAATAGGATGTTGCAACTCATACTGTGGAAGAGCTTCTGTCTCCAAATCCTATGGAGGGATATCGAGGGATTCTAAAAGTAGTGTGAGAATGAAATGGTGCATCTCCGAGGTAGTGATAGGCTTACGCCCCAAAGAGTGGTGTGGCCTTTGGAGCCTAAGGTGGTGTCATATGGTGTAGCAGAACCTCCCTTTTATAGGCGTGGATTAGGATTTTAATTTGGTGGGATGGGTTTTACCTAGCCGTTTCCTAAGCCATCGCGACCAATCTACGTAATCTTGCAGCACCATAGGGCTGATGTGTCATTGTCGCATTAGATGTATTACCTTTTTTTTTGCTTTTTTACCCCTTTTTAGTCCAAAACTTGCCTATTTTCGGATTCTTAGCTTGCGTGACCATTCCTACAAAATAAGGAAAATTAGGTAGAATTACAATTAAATAATCATAAATTATATTGTAATTATAACTAATTTTCCACAGATAAATCAACAGAATGGTGGTTTATCAGTAAACCACACTCAATACTCCCCCTTTGGCTTGTCTAATAAATAAAATTTTGTTGAATGAAATGCATAACCTTAATGCCAATGCTAAATCACTATCTCTTGTTAGTTCATCATTGTAAATGGACTACCTAGCCCTGGCTATTTTTCCATAAGTTATCATGTTGCCTTTCCCCCTCTATGTATCCTTACTCCCTCTTTATTGTTTTACCAGGGATATCCTATTTGTGTATGCTTTTGATGGGACTCTAGTCCACTTTCCCTGGTTGTTCCACCGTTTCTTAATCCACATAAGGCCCTTCCTTTTCCAGTTGCATTTTTGGAACCCCTTACAAGTCCATTGTTTCATGCTCTCTCCTACTCGCTAATCACCTTACCAATTCAGTGACTCCACCTGCCTTTGATCCTCCTACAAGAGCCCCATGCATCCTTTTGACAGATCCAATACTTGGTTTAGGAGCATTGTGCACCACGCCTAGTATTTATTGAAGCTCGACAACGACGAAATCGGTAACAACTCCAACAAATTGAACAAACTCATACGAGCCTTCGCAACAAACTATATCGCTTCTACACCATGTGGACCACACCATTGAATAATCATACAATGAACTTATCTAGATGGTCCCTTAGCGGCTTGAGCTTTATAGGAAATAGTTTTTTAGTGTCTGGAAAAAATAGGGGCAAACTAGTTGCTAATGTTTTATTTTCTGATACTTCAAAATTTTTGGACTGTGTTTCGTGCTTTACAATTTTGAAAATTTTCTTCAGTCTTTATAACCTATGGGTAATATTTTTTTTTATATCTTGTCTTATTCAATAAATCATGTCTAATCCATGTTGATACGCATATAATTTGGGAAATTATCAAGGTTATACTAAATTCATCTTATATCACAACTTGTATGATGCTGCTTAAATAAAAACACAAATATTTTTGTCATCATAAAAAAGGGAGAAGATTTTTGGAACCTATTTTTTCAATTAGATATTAAAATAGGTTCCAAGAAAATTCTAATGAAAAATATTATTTAAGCTTAAAGAGGAAACAAACCGATTTGATATAAAGAAAAAAACAAAGTTAAAAGTACACTTGCCACAAGACACTTGTTTGACTCATAATAAACATTTTCATCTAAACCAAGGCCATCTATTTACAAACATGTAGAAAACTTTGGAAATCTTTCTTAGTCTCTCAATAACTACTTTGTTAATTCTATATAAAGAGAGAAGCTTATGAAAAAAAAAGATAAGAGACATAACTAATCTAAAGCCAAACTTTCTATCCACTACTCGTCTACTTTGCTCATAACCTATATTGTGTATTCAACAATTTTTTAGTGTATTTTACATTTTGTTTTAGGAATCATAACAGATGGATAAGAAGTTTAGAGTTTGTGTTCCTTGGGTATTTTAAGCCTAGAGAGGTTTGTACAAAAATACTAGGGATTGTATGTTTGTTAAAGTTTGTATCTCTTCTTGATAATGGAAATACCTATGGTATGATAACCGGAACTAGACATAGTCCTTGAGTTGATAAGGGTGAACCATTATAATATTTAGTATGAATCTCTCAACCCTTCTCTCTCCAAATTCTATTTGATTACAAACTCATCTAATATGTTAAGCTATTTGAAAAATATTTTCTTATCACGACCTAAAATTCAACCTTCTTTCTATGTGTCGCCTATGTTTCTACAAATATACCATGAACTTTTCATAAGTGATATTTTCTTAAGGATTTTACAATGGCAAAGTGGATATAACTTTCTAAGCATAACATAACTAGTATTTCTAAGACTTGATTTGATGTACTTTTATATTAATTGCATAAATTTCTTTTGGTTTGACTTGATAAACACTTTAATGATCCTTTTCAAATATTTTATATGCCAAAAGAAGGATGTCTCACAAACGAGCATAGGGATAATTGAACTTTCTTAGTTTAAACATTCTAAAGGACTTGATTTTATATGCTTTAAGGTGTTCAATGGTAACTCAACAATCATAGCACTTTTCACTTAAACATGACTAATTTTTATGCTCATGATCAAAATGGATGGGTATAGATCTTCTACATGATATACCACATCTATCATGTTCACTAACTTTGAACATTTATAACTGAATTCCGTTGAATATATGAATTTTCTCAAATGATTTTTACAACACCTAACAATAATTTTAGTAATTTCATTTGACCATTGGTTCCATAATTTTAGTAATTTGATTTGATCAAATTAGTTTCTAATGCAGAGGTGGAATGGGGTGATTCTTCTTAAACAATGGAGGTTGAACTTTGGAGAAGGATGGAGGAAGAATAGAGCCGATTTCAATCTTGACTTGAAAGCACCACCTCTAGAGAAGGATAAGCTTCTTCTCCGCCACTATGAGCTACCATAGATGAGGAGGTTCCTCAACCCTAAGTTTGATTTTAGAGGAGAAAAGGAGAGAGAAAAGCTTTCAAAATTTTAAGTTGAAAACCCTCAATTCATTCAAATGAATCATCATATGTAAAATTACACAAGTGGAGCCTTTATACAAGAAAAAATGAAGGAGGTACAAATGGAGGAAAAGAGGGACATATTTGAATCTAAATTGGGCTTGGATTTTAGCCCAATAACAATGTCTTCCTTACTCCTTAGTGCAGTCTCAAATTGGGTCAAAGAAAGCCCAAAAAAACCTTAGCTAAAATATACAGAAACTTGGCCCAAATCCTATACATATTGGGTTTGCTTGTTCCTAGAATACAAAAAGGTACCTAAATCCTATTCTAAAATATGCAGGGGCAATGGGATATGGATTAGGCTTGAGGGTAAGTCTTCTGGAGGCGTAAGAAGGTCTCCACCTTTGTTTGTAGCTTCTTGGCCCTGGCCTTGGTAATAGGCCCAATAGGCCTAAGGATCCTACCTAGAGAATGGGAGTGCCCTGATGTAGGTCCAGATGCCCCTGAGGATGCCTTTGCATCAAGTCCTACCCTTTGGAGTGCATTCATCCTCGAATGAGAGTTGTCATCATCTGTACCTGTAACAAAAGGATACAAGTAGGTAGGGGAGACTCTTATTAATAAAGGGAAAACAAGACTAATACCAGGATCAAATACTAACCTCCTAAATATTCTAAACATTTTTAACAAAAAATAGGTAAACATAACTAGGAATAAGAGGTAGATTATATCCAACAGGCCATAATTATCATCATAAAAAGTATGAACTTGCATTAGTGGGATGACAGACTTCTCTTGCTTATCTTTAGGGCACTATTAAAGGAAATCATATGTTCAATTTCCCGAGGTAGTGGTGATGGCCAAAACAACTGTGAGGGAGTTACCCTTGCTGGAAACTCCTGACATGACAAATGAGGATGGTTTGAATGGTTACTTCGTAGTGTCTTAGGTGCCTTAATCATGTTATACTTTGTGGGTGGATAAGTTATGCCTATAATACCCATATGTGTCGAAGTGAAAATTTGGCATTCTACCTTTTTTATCTAGCTTCCCAATATGACCTGGTAAGGAACCATAACCTTATGGATATGGAAAGCTATATTCGGGGTTTGAGTCCTAATGCCTTATGATAAATCAAGCAATGAGTCATGCTAGAAAAGTGATGAGACAACCATTATCACTATGAGACACATAAGGCAAGGATTCTACCTAAATTAATCTAGTCATATTATCCTCATTATGCAATATAGCAATGGTGCCCCAGGTATCCATGGGTAATTGAGAAGATGGGGGTTTTATAAGGGCCAACTCTTGACCTCCTCCTAGATGAAATGGTTCTTTAATTATAAGGGTGGAATAAACACCAAAGCCCTACCTTAACAATGATGTCCAAGGTAATGGGAATGATAGAAAGAGGTTTTCTAACTAGGAGGATCTTCCTTACCTCATCCTTTCGGACAAGCCTACCCGCACCTTCTTTTATAAGAGAGGTACACTCCCCACTTACCTTTTCTTCTATCTTTCTCTTTTTATTTTTAAATATTTTGGTTATCTTATTTCTTCAATTATTTTCTTTTTCAAACCATGTCTCTCAGCCTCCCTTTTTTGGCTCATATGCATATGGTCTTTATAGACTTCACTAGGGGACAAAGGTACTAGGGTACTTTTTTGGGTTGGAAGAAATACCTATTAGTATGCCCATCATGATGGATATCCCAATCACATTGCCATGGCCTTCCCAATAACATATGACTGGCCTCTATGGGACAACATCATAAGTAACATTGTCTTCATACCTCCTAATGGTGAATGTGAGGAGGACTTTCTTATCAACCAACAAGTCTCCTTATCACTAAGCCATTGAAGCTTATATGGCTTAGGATGTGAGGTGGTTGCTAGCCCTAGCCTGGTAACTAGCCTAGTACTAGCTACATTGGTGCAGCTACCCCCATCAATAATTAAGGAGAAAGTCTGCCCATTGATTGAACATCTACTGTGAAAGATGTTCTCTCTTTGAGTATCTTCCTCTCCCTTAACAACACTCTACAACAACCTCCTAATCATTAAGAGATTACCTTCAAGCGCATACTCTAAGGCTTTACTATAAGATGAGGATGGAGATGAACTGGAGTCTTTGGAATCTAAGGATGAATAATTACCATTATCCTTAAGGACCATGATCTTTTTGTTTGGGCATTGTGAAGTGATGTGCCCCCTGCCTAAACACTTGAAATATTTGACTGAGGACTCTTTTCCTGAAGGTAAGTTTGAAATTTTGACCTTAGACTCTTTGGTATCTTTAAACTATCTAGGTATGAAACTATAATCCTTTTTCTTGTTTGTCCAAGTGTCTTGTGTAGATGATTTGTATACAATGTATTTGTCTTTACTACTTCTATTTATTTGGGCTTCTACCTTTAGAGCTTGGTGGTAAAGATCATTAAGGATTAAATATTTGGGGAGTTCTACCACATCTCTGATGTCATGCCTAAGTCTATCTAAGAACCTAACTATGGTGGCTTCCTCACTTTCTTGCACATTAGCCGTAATTACTGCAATTTTCATCTCTTTGTAATACTCATCTACACTCTTGGTGCCTTGAGAGAGTCTCTGCAACCTATTGTGGACCTCTCTTAAATGATAGGGAGGTACATGCCTAACCCTCATGATATGTTTCATTTCTTCCCAATCACTTAAGGGCCTAAACCTTTCTTTATTAAGTTTATCCCACCATATTAGGGCATAATCATTAAATTCTAAGCCAGCTAGTTTTACCTTATGTCTTTCCCTAATGGCATGCCTTGCAAAGATTTTTTGTACCTTAAGATCCCAATCTAAGTATGCCTTTGGATTGTTCCCTCCTTGGAACCTATGCATTTTAATCTTAGATAGTTCTATGGGTTCTAAGGTATCCCTACCCCTTGGATTTCTATTCCTATGGTTAACTCTATCATCTAAGTTATCCCTAGAGGAACTCCTAATCCTATGTTCTCTAATCCTATGGGATCTATACCTATGAGTCCTAGGCCTAGAGGGTTTCCTAGTCCTAGTTTCTTCTCTATGCCCATGATCCCTTACTCTTTCTCCTCTTAGTGCATGGTCATTGGACGGTAGTGTCCTCCTTTGTGTGTGTGTCCTATCTCTTGAGGAAGGACTTTCTTTTTCGGGGAGGGAGAGTGTGCTTTCCTTCCCCCATGACTTGTGTTTTCCAAAGAAGTTGACATCTTCACCAGATGTCTCCTCCTCATGATAGTTATTCCCATTCCTAGACTCACTAGTTTTAATTATTCTTTGATTTCTTGGTTGTTTTTTTTATTTTCTTCTTTCTAGGTGATCTAATCTTTGTTCTATGGCCCTTGTTTGGGTTTGAAAAATCCTTTCTAATCTATTGGCCAATTGTTCCATTTGGATTCTCAGAGATAGTTCGTGGATACACATTTGAAAAATAGAAAATGTCTCTCCACACATAGATTGCTTAAGCTAAGAAATCAAGTCACACAAGTCAAAGCACTTAGCATTGAATTTAAGCTTATAAGGCACATACAAATACACAAAGGTTAATGATTTACCTAGCCCCCTTGACTTTTCAAAATAAGACAAGCTTAGTGATACCAAATAGTTCTAAAAAATTCAAGAAGAACTTAGCAGACAAACTAGGTCTAGAGCATACAAACACATAAGAAGCTATAACTTGACTTTAGGTGAGTATCCTACACCAAGGTATGAAAGTCCAAGTCCTTATTACACACAACTTGCAAAGGTAAATCTGAATTACACCACAAATAGATCCTACTACAAATTACTAGGATTTACAATTCAAATCAATCCTAATTACAAAGGCTCAATCTAAAATTTACAATTCAAAAACTAAATGCTACTTATTATAAAATGCCTTCACTTTTGGTCTTCAAATCAGCTTTGCTCTTACTTACCTTTTCACTTTGATTTTAAATTCCAAGTTTCAATCCTTGGTTTCTTGAGTCCTTTGGCACACCTTTCCTTTGACTTAAGCTTCTCCAAATTCCTACAAAATCAAGCACCAACAAAAAGGACATGTGCTGTCCCACTTGGTTAGTGTTAGAAAAAATCAAGTTAAATTTCACCAGTCCTCACCAAGTGTTTATGCTCTCCTCCCTCTAATGTCCTCACCTTACAACCATCCCTCTTACACCAATTCACTCACACAAAATAGCTTCCAAAACAAGTTGGAATCAAGGAATAACTCAATTCAACTTAGATGCTCTAGTGATGCTTAGGTGGTGAAGAAAGTGCTCATGCAAGTAGGTGAAAGTGCTTAGAGGAATTTTAAAGACAAGAAAAAAAAGATAAAAATAAAGAAAAGTATAATCAAAAGGAACTTAAGTAAGATAAAACTTTAGAAACCGATAAAGAGACAAACTAGAGTTAAAGACAAGCAAAGAAGGTAGACACACAAAGGAAATACCTAGAAACTTTAAAGAGTGGCATCACATGCTCATGCAATGAGAAGATGCTATTTAGCAAAGCAATTAAGGCATATATAAACTAAGTAATTAAACCTAATATGATGCAGAACCTATGGCCTAAATGAAGCATGGACAACTAACACACCACACTCAAGGAAAGCAAAGAAAATGACCTTTATGCAAGCCTTTTTCTATATGTTTTCTTTTCTTTTCTTTCTAATTCTTTTTTTTCTTTTGTTTTCAGTTTTCTCAACTTATTCCTTTCATAATTTTGGTCCAAATTCTAGAGATTTCAATTCCTGAATTGTTCCTTGCATAGGCTCTTGTTAAGATCCTAAGTCCACAAATTCATCTTAGTGCATTTAGCACTTCATCCTTTGCATAGGTATGGTATTCTAAGTCATAAGTCCTTGTCCAAATTTCTCCAATCCAGCTCAGGTCATAAGGTCCAGGGACAAGAATTAACTATTTTTATTTTCATTCAATCATACACTTAACTTTTTAGGTTCAATGACTTAATCATGCATATGATTTAAGCTAGACTTAACTCTTTAAGTTCAATGACTTAATCATGCATGATTTAAGCTAGACTTAACATATAGGTGTCGCAACCGTAATTTCGACGAGAGGACGAACTCGCTAAAATTTTGAAAATGTGGGATTTAATCGATGATGTGGAGTTGCCACCAAATTTTTATTAAAGGGTAAAAGATTTGGAAAAAACCCTGACTCGGAGAAGAGATTTAGGTTCAGGAGTCGGTTACGAATGGGGAATGTGTTAGGCACCCCACTCGCCCGTTCCGAAGAACGGTACCCTTAAACTGAGTGTGTGATTATTTGAAAATGGTTTGATCCCTTTTATTAGAGTGAAAATAAATACTTGACGGTGGTTAGCCTGACAGGACTTGATCCTGCTCCTACGTATTCCTCGGTGCAATGGGAAACTCAAGGCTTATGTAGTTCTGGTTTAATTTGAAGGCTTGACCTTCGAAGATGCTTGAAAGAAAGGAATTTTGAAAAAAGAACATGTTGCTTGGGAACACATTTTTAGAAGGGAAATCCTCATCCACATATGCACAGGGCACAAGACAACTACGGCTGCACTTGGACTCATACGAATTTCTTAAACAACGAACAGCAGAAAAAGCTACCAGTTCATGCTTAGAGGTCGTCGCATGAGATCAAGAACCACAAAACCAGATTTTTATTTTGTAAAAATGATGAATGATAAGTCGAATAGGATTTTTATTTTGTAAATAAGAGGGGCAACCCTGACCCACATATGCACAAGGCCCAAGACAACTACAGGTGCACTTGGACCCATATGAATCTCTAAACAACGAACAGTAGAAAAAGCTACCAGTTCGAGCTTAGAGCTCGTCGCGGGAGATTAAGAATCGCAAAACAAGATTTTTATTTTGAAAAACGATGAATGATAAAATAGGCAAGACATTATCGAACGTGAAGGGATACGTGGGTGTGCTTATCATTAATGGAAATTTATGGATTTAATTTGTAGTCAGAAGAACTTTGAGCAATTAAATTGTGATTAGTAGAATTTTAGAGGTTTGAATTAGAAATTTTGAGGCAATTTAGCAAGTATTAATAATTTTGGGATTTATCTAGCAATTATGGAATTTTCTATGGATTTATTTAATAATTATGGAATTTTTTATGCATTTATTTAATAATTATGGAAGTTTTTATGGATTTATTTAATAATTATGGGACAAGGGGACTGTTATGGCATTAATGGAAAGGCTAGGGGCAGCATGGTAATTGCAATGCCAGGGGCATATTGGGAATGATCAGGGGCATTTTGGGTATTCTGCACTTTGGGACAGAATGGGAATTAATGGGAATGATCAGGGGCATTTTGGGTATTCTGCACTTTGGGACAGAATGAGAATTAATGGGAATGATCAAGGGTAGAATGGTAAATTGAGTTTGTGGGACAGATGTGGAATTACTAGAAATGATCAGGGGTAGATTTGGTATTCTGCAGTTAGGGATAGAATGAGGATTACTAGAAATGATCAGGGGTAGAATTATAAATTGAGTTTGTGGGACAGATGTGGAATTTAGGGACAGAATGGGGATTACTAGAAATGATTAGGGCATATTTGGAATTTATCAAAGAGAGGTGATTTAAAGGAGGGAATAATCAAAATGTTGCAAGCAGGATTCGAAGTCGAGCCAGCAAACATGAGGGAAGTGTTTCCACCACTAGGCTAAATGCTTATTTGAAGTCATGTCATCCAATGTTAAATCAAAATTAAGAGTGTAAAGGAATCTCTCCTAGGCTTGGAATTGATAGAGGAGCCACCATTAATGGCCAGGCTTAGAGAGCACTTGCTTACTTTCAAATGAGGTTATTAGTTGCTACAATGATCAACGTCATGGAATCAAAATTTGTTCACTGCCGCCGCATATTCACATTTGCCAACGAGGAGGAAAACTCGTCCTGGTCAGAATTAAGAGTCAAATAATTTGTGGTTGCTCCCACAACCTCTGGTTCTCATATGATCTGTACTGTTTTAGGGCTTTGTTTTGGTCAATTTCATTCTTCCCAACCAAGTCAGAGTCAGCTTGAGAAGATGTTAGTATTTTCATCCTCCACATCTTTCTCTTTTGGAGTTAAACTCGACCTCATGTTTTGCATACACCTTCTTACCATTTCATTTTTCTAATCTTCAGCAAGGTGCAGCATAGTAAACCATTCACTTTTCAGAATTTCAAAATTTCCATTACTACTCGAACTGTGTGTATTGCCTATTGACCTCTTATAATCATGGTAGCAGTACATATTCTTAACTTCTTGCTATTATAGGCATCATAGAAATTCAAACTTATTTTAATGCAAAGAAATCTGAAGTCTAAATGTAGGCAAGAATATGCGAACTAATGCTGGAAGTTTGCAGAATCCAAGCCATGGTTCAAGAATTATTTCCATTCAAGCAATCATGCACAAAAGTGAATGAGATGTTGAGAATCTTACCTAGAAGTTTGTGAAATTATCTCTTCTTTATCCAAGAACCAACTCCAAATATCCTGCGAATATAGGTCTTCCTATAATGGCGCCAAGAGCGAAGGGAGTAGGAGCTGATTAATATGCAAAGAGCTTTAATGCTAATCTCATATGGCCCCCTCTTTGCTGAGTCTTCGTGGATCTTTTTAGAGCCGACGAAAGGAAATTGACTGTGCTCCTTCTTTCAAGCTCTAGAAATTGTGAGTATAAGGGAGAGAAAAAAATAGTGAGCTCTCGAATACCCTTGAAAAAAAATGGAAAGCCACGCCCCCCCCCCCCAAAGAAGAAAAACCTCCCTCAAATTCGTCTTTTTCCTTTTTTTTATCCTCGAGCTCTCTCCTTTTGTTTTTTCTGCTAATCCTTCCAAGAAAATTCTGTTGAGAATTTGTTATTAATTCTTTTTCCTTTTTTTTTGTTTTTGTTTTTTTTTTTGTTTCATTCTTCTCTCTCTTTTTTTTTTCTCTTTGTTATTTTTATATAGGTAGATATATATGATGTTAGATTTTTTCCATTTCATTTTGTATTTATTATTTTTTGTTTTCAGTCTTTCCCTTTCTTTTTTTATGCTTTTTGTTATTATTTTTAGTATTATCATTTTCTATTTTTTTAACGATTTTATATTTTGGAATTTTTTATTTTATTTTCTTCTTATTATTTGTTTTTTTTCAGATTTTAATTTAATTTTTCTGGTTACTATATTTTAATTTCTATTTCTTGCTTTTCCGCTTTCTGTATTTCTATTCTCTATTTTTCTTTGTTTCCTGTTTATTATTTTTTTCCTTTTTGTTTTTTAAAAAAAACTTTGCTATTACTATTTTTAATTTTCCATTTTTCTTTTACTTTTTTTTTTGTTTATTTATTATTTAAAATAGTGTGGGTTTCTTGATTAATTTTAACAATTAGGGATCTCGGACATAATTGGATGTTTACAATAGGATGCATGCACATGATCATGCACTCTTAGGAATTTTTCAAAGGAGGACATACAAACACAAACAACTTATAAATGTATACACATAGAAGGATCAAAACATGCAATATAATACCTAAACAAGGCTAAAAGAACGAGATCTACATAAGAACTTTAAGAACACGATATTTTGGCACCGACATTTGAATTTAAATCTTAAAATTTTTCTAAAACCTTTTTGGAAGATCTGAAAAATTGAGACCAATCAATTAAAAGATATGGGTCATAGAAAGAAAACAAAAGAAGTTTGACAAGGATCAAATAAAAAATGAGCAAATTATGTACAAATCAAACAAGCTAGGTTTGTTTGCGCGCCAAGATGAACATACTTCAATAATCAAGTGATAAAAACTTCATTTCAGATCCAAATTACACAAACAATATCATTCCAGAAACTAGAAAGAAATATAAAAAGAACAAAGCAAAATAATCAAAATCGAAGATAATTTAACCAATAAAAAATAAAAACAAAAATAAAGATGAAAATGAATTTGGAAATTTAAGAAGAAGCAAGAAAATTAAGTCGACTAAAAGCTAGATCTAACCTCCATTGATGGGGCTTTAATACTAGTTGATGCAAAGGTGAAAAGAGGTGGTTCTTCTGGATCAATAGAGGTCGAACTTTAGAGAAGGATGGAGGAGGAATGGAGTTGGTTTTAATCTTGACTTGGAAGCGCCATCCCTAGAGGAGGATAAGCTTCTTCTTTGCCACCATGAGCTGTCATTGATTAAGAGGTTCCTTAACCCCAAGTCTGATTTTAGAGGAGAAAAAGAGAGATAAAATCTCTCAAAATTCTAAGATGAAAACCCTCAATTCATTCAAATGAATCATCATATTCAAAATTACACAAGTAGAGCCTTTATATAAGCAAAATGAAGGAGGTACAAAATGGAGGGAAGGAGGAGCAGATTTGAATCTGAATTAAGCTTAGATTTTATCCTAGTAATGATACCTTCCTTACTCCTCAATGTAGCCTCAAATTGGGCCAAATAAAGCCCAAAAAAGCCTAAGATAAAATACAGGAAAATTGGGTCGAAATCCTATACATATTGGGTCTGTTAGTTCATAGAATACAAAAAAGTACCTAAATCCTATTATAAAATATGTAGGGCCAATGAGAGGTGGATTGAGCCTGAGGGTGAGTCTCTTAGAGGCCCAATAAGGTCTCCACCTCTGTCTGTAACTTCTTGGCCCTAGCCCCGGTAATAGGCCCAATAGGCTTTAAGATCCTTCCTAGAGAATGAGAGTACTTTGGTGTAGGTCCAGATGTCCCTGGGGATGCCTCTACATTAGTTTCCAACTATTATAACATAAACTACTCAAAACTATCAAAATTATAACTTTAAAATTCATTACTAAAGTTGGAAATTGATTATTAAGATGTTATTTTACATTTAAAAATATCAAATAATTTTGGTAATCAATTAAACTAGTTCGTAATCAATTAAACCAGTATTTTATTACTTCTCAAACCTTAAGAAAGTTTTGGTAATCAACTACTAATTTTTAGTAATCAATTATTTAAATACTAGTGATAAATCATTTTTTTAATTTATCTGTAAGAAATTAGTTATAATTATTGTCTGATTGATGATTATTTGATTATAGTTCCATCTAATTTCCCTTATTTGTTCAGGAATGGGTTACTTGGGTAGAAAATGATAAACTAGGTGGATTTTAAGCTAAAAAAGGTGAAAAGAGGCATTAAAAGGCAAAGAAGCATTGGATGGACAAAAATATTGTTGAAGAGTGCAAGCATGATATGCAGATTGAAGGACGCCCTCACAATTAACCAAATTATTTGACACAATCATCCAGAGACGAGCACGACTATGTTGGATGAAGAACACGACCATGTAGACCTGGCCATGAATACTTGAGCATAATGGCGACAACCCTAGAAGATTTTAGAAATGATCCAAGTCAATCTTAATCATACAGACAAGGATCCTAGTTAGCCTTGACAGTATAGGGGTAATTTTGAGCAAAACTAATGACTTAAGGGTGACTTAGGTCAACACAGTTTGTAGTAGAGGAAGCCTAATTCAAGCCTATTGAAAAGGAGGCTATACCTTGGAAGAAATACACCACACACAATAATACAACCCATTTGGGATAAGGAGAATGAACCTAGTTGGAGGTGGAAATGAAGCTCAAATTCTAGGCAGTTTTAAGGGTCTCCAATTTTTATTCAATGTAGCACAAAATTGTGCATAGAAATGAAAGGGAAATAGAACATAAACTTGCATAAAGTAAAGGGGGAATTTGGGAAGGTGATTATTGCAAGAATTAAAGGCTAGAATTAAAATGCTAAAATAGAATAAAAGGAAAAACAAAAATGACAAGAATTAAAAAGAAAAAAAAAGTGGAAATTAAAGACAAACTAGGCCCCATTCCACTAGTTAGAGGAAGTTAGGAAGATAAGCCAAGTTTCCACCACATTGGAGGCTCAAATGATTAGAAAAGAGTCTTGATCTCAAGAACTAAACAAGAGGAGAAGAAAAAAAGAATAGAAGGATCTCTTAATGTGAAATTTTGGATTCCACTCAAGTGTAAATGATCAAAGGTATATTTTCCTACACTAGGCCTTTATTTATAGGAAAACATGAAGGGGCCTTCCTCTATCCAACCAAGCTATTAAGTTAAGCCTATTCCTATTCTAAGTAGCCTATTCTTATTCCATGTTGAAATAAGCTATTCTTACTTTTACAATTTAAGAAAAAATACAACTAAATTGAAATTAAAAGTACAAATTTCAAATTTATTCTCCCTAAGCTAAAATGGTGAACTCCACAATTTCTTTGAAAGATAATTCCATGGAAGATATTTCTTCATGATGTTCCTTTCTTTTGAGGAGCAATGCTTCCATCTCTTATTGAACTCTCTTGGCCCTTGATCTAGTAGTTGGTCCTTTGATGGTGGTACTCACATCACATGATATAGTTAAACATTGGTTACATACCGTTCATCCCTCACACCTTCCACACCTCATTTTCCACTTCTCATTTCTCCCATTCTTAGTTCCTCTTTTAGCATCCTTGGAAAGTATGGGACTTTGGATAAGTATGGAACTTTGGATTCCTTTATGAATTTACCTACTTTTATCCCCAATCTCCGCTATGAAAAATTGAAAAATGTCAATTGGTAACCATCCATTCAGATGTTATTACTACCCATTTATCATGCAATAATAATAATTTTTCTCTTAAATATTATCTCAATGATCATGCAGTGTAAATAAATAAAAGAAGCATAAATCATATTTATATTTTTAAGTTAATAATCAGTTAGAAGTTTAGGATTCTCAATAATCTTCCAAAATTCTTGAACTTAGTTACCTTATAGTTCTGTCATTTTTGGAAATGGTAGGATTTCCTATTTTCCAACTAACTTAGAAATCAATAAGATTAGCTAATTCTTATTGATTGATTAAAAGCAATAAATTAAATATAATTGGATAAAGAAAATATGTAATCATTTATAAGGAAAATTGAGGTTCAAGTAGTTACATCACAAGTTTTTCCAAAACCTTATGATTTATATGTTAGTTACACATGCTAAATGAAATAAAAAATACCAACCAATTAAAATTATCCATAATCCTACTTTTAAGATAGAGAATGCAAAACAGTAATGATAGTAAGGTTGATAAGAAACTCTACAGCTTGCACGGTGAAAAGGGATCCTTCCTCCAATATCCTATAAGGGGATGCTGGAAGAACAATTGGAAATAAGAATAGGAGAAATGAGAAATGAAATGGAGAAATGAGAAATAAGAAATGAGAAATGAAATGGAAAAATGTATCTCCAGGATGGAAGGATGATTTCCTCCAATGTGTAGTCTCTCTTTTATAAGTGTGAATTTGAGCTTTCTCTTCTACAAACTAAGTTGGCCAAAGCTGTCTCTTGAGTGTCAAGGTTGCTCAGAATCTCCTATTGTGTTGTCAGGACTGACTGCAATCCCTTCTTGTATCAAACCTTATTTGGATAATTTATAACATCTTCTAGGATTGGATCACCGTGCTCAGGTTGTACAACCATGTTGGTAACTACAGAACATTGAAAGGTTGTGCTCATGTTTGCATGATAGTGCTCATCATCTGGCACAACCATGCATAGGCCTGCACATTTGTATTGGAAGTTTTGGTTTGCTGTAATAGCATGCTTCAACACAACCATGTTGCTCTCCACAAGGGTATTTTTGTCCATTCAACACTAGTTTTCCTTCTTATGCCTTTTCCCTCCCTCTTTTCAGGCAAAACTTTACTTAGTTTTTTATTCTCTACTAGCATGATAATTCTTGCAACAAATAAGGAAAAGTAGGTGGAATTATAATCTAATAATCATTAATTTCACATTAATTATAATTAGTTTCCTACAGATAAATCAACAAAATGGTGGTTTATCATATCCTCAAACATAAACATTGCTTACCCCTAATTAATAAATCAAGGAATGGTAATATAGCGAGTATAGATTCGGGAAACCTTATATATTAACATGCAACATACAAACACAATTACGATCATAGGATTAATCAACAATGCTCTAATTAAGATCTTTAGTTCCTTAAAATCAAGTTGCATAGAGGAGATCATTTTTGTCACTGTGTCTCTCGTATGTGAGGTTACAAATCATTAGTTCTCTATCTCTTGCAACTGTACATTATTATAAGTTTTCTCATAAAACTCAAATTTCCACTAAAAATTAAGTCACATACAAGAATCAAAAGGTCTTCATTAAAGTTGAAACATGCCCAAAAGGATTCATTCAGTTAAGTAAGATATAAGAAAAGAAGAAAACACCAAATGGTTTCTTTGTTTTTATCTTTAACAACCTTACACCCTTAGACTATGAAATCATTTACTTGAGTTTTACAAATTTTAACTCTTATTTTTCCAAGCTTTTTCATATTTTCCCCTTTTCTTCCTTCTTTCTATTTTTTCTTTCTTTTCTTTTTCCCTTTTTTATTAAATTTTCATCTCCAAGAATTTACTTTGCTTCAATTATAATTTAAAGGTACCTAAAGATATATCAAATACGTAATGGTTATTAAAGAAAGTAACTTTCAATCTTTAAAGTTCAAATGAGATAGTAAGTGATATTCTAGGTTCATGTTCATTCAATAAAACCTAATTTGTCTTTATTATTTTCTTGTTAAATAATCAATTTATGCACGCCTTGACAAGTGATATGAACCTGGATACCACCTTGGATGATCAAGTCCACCTAGGGAAGGACAAAACTCTAGAGAAGATTCATTTAAAAGAGGAAAGTTAAAAGAGATAAAAGAAATAATTGAGATCTAAGCAGATAAGATCGTGTTTCTTTACGCAAATCCAGGAGATCTCCATAAAAAGATCACAATATTTAGAAAGATAGACTATTTATTTTATTAAAATTTATATTTATTTTTAATTTATTTATTTTTCAATTATTTAGGTTGTTTAAATTATTTGAGTAAGATTTGTAAAGATTTAATTAGAATTATGTTGAATATTTGAATCATATTATAGATAGATTCTATTAAGATTGATTATAATTTCCTCATTTTAGAGAATGATAAATTCTATTAGGATTTAGTTATAGTTTCCTTATATTAGTAATTTTACAAGTATAAATAGTTCTTCTGTGACCAGTGAAACATAACATAGATCAGAGATCAGAGTTCTATTTACATAAATAAGGGTTTTTATCTATTGTGTAGGTTATATCTTTCTTTTCTCTTATCAAACCTTGTCTTGTTAATCTTTCCTATAAGGTTGGTGATTCAAATTCATAAAAGTTCAAAGTTTGTGCTTCAACCCAAGTGCCTTGCTGTGTGGATTAGTTATCTTATGTTCATGGTTGGATAATAGGTCTACGTAGTAGGTCATGTTCCTTATAGCGTTGGTTGGCTATTCGTTTGTATTAGGTTATTAAACTATTTAATTATCTTTTATTTTTTCTTTTATAATTTTTTTTATTAACCTATGTCATGAAGACCAGGCCCCTGTCAATTCATATTGATAGGGTTATAAGGCAAGTTCTAGAGTATTGTGCAAGTCAAAGGTTGAATCACCTAACAAAGAGAGAAAGTGGTTGGGTGCATCCTCCTCAATTAGGCTTAATCCTTTACTAATACTACTCTAGTGTGAAATAAGATGAAAAAAATGGCTAATTATCCAGTTCTTATTAAAATTTTCATGTCCTTATTAAGTTCAATTAATGTTGGTCACAAAATATTAGAGATCCTTACACTAAAAAATTGCTAACATTCCAAGCAAACAAGCATGCATGGTCATCATAGGGTACAGGCGTATTTTTTTTCTCAAAAATTGAGGAGGGAAGTATCCCTCTCAAAATTAATTTCTACCATTATCTTAATTTATTTAGAACAATTAAATAATTAAGGTGGAAAGCAATATCCAAAGGAGGAGGGATAAGTGATTTTTGAAAAGAAAATTAGAAGCAAGAGGATCTCCTTCCTCAAACTTAAGCACTTACATACATTCAAATAGATATAGGTTATAATGGAGAGGAAAAAAGCTTCCTTGAGAAGTGATTGAGAAGGACGAACAACCCTAAACCTTCTCCACAAGCTTAAAGGTCAGCAGTACCCTCAATATATTCCTCATTGGGTGCCAATAGTTTGGAAAGAAGTCCAAATGCTCTAAGTTATTCTACTCACATTAAATACACATGTAAGAGTTAGAAAATCATATACAAAATGAGGTAAAATGTTGATAAGAGCTCAACATGTTGATGCAAACAAGTGAAATAAGATAAATAAAGTAGGTGAGGAATAAAAACATATTATCATTAATTATTAGTAAAAAAAGAGAAACATCCATCAATCTACTTGAAGATCCATCTAACCCTAAGGAAATGTAGTTTAATTTATTATTAACAAGAACCATAATAGAATTCGTAGTTGTAAAAAAAGTTGAGAATAACAAAACTATGTTAAAAATGATTTTTTTTCACTTGTGTGAAACACAACAATTCAATTCAAGATTCTTTTTAGTATTCTAGAGATATGAGATGGAGAATAGGAATGATGGAACCAAGATGAAGATAGAGGGGAGAGGGATGATTTGTTCCTCCTTCGAGAATGCTTAAACAATTCTTTTAGTTCTCTTAAAAGATGAAAGAATAGAGATAAAAACTAGATAGAAGATAAAATATCTTTGTGATTACATATTTTTTTCAAAAAATTTTGATATCATAAAAGACATAATTATACTTATAGAAAATATAATTATGTCTAATATCATTATTGAGGAGTACATCTCAGTTAAAAAGACATGGTTGTGCCTTTTGTCCTTACTTCCGTTATCCCTTCTTGTTTGAAAGGTATGACCAAGTATAGTTTTTAGAAAATTTATTAAAAAGATTAAGTTTCATTTTAAGATGGATCCTCTTTTATATTTTAGCATATGTATGAGTGTTATGAAACCTAAATCGAATCAATTGGTTGAACTGATCTAAACAGAAACAGTCAAGTAACTGATTTGAAAAATATAATGATTAGGAATGTAATAGACCAAGTTTAAACCAGTAAAATTTGAAAAAAATTTCATAAAATCGGTAAATGAAATGGGTTACACTTAAATCAATCTAAGTGAAAAAAAATTTCAAAAAATAAAATTAATTATATAAAATCTACTTATTTTTCACCTTTTCTTTGCAAAATGAATAGAAAAACAAAAATATAAAGCAAAAAATAAGTTAGATAAGTTTAGAAAAAGTGATTTTTAAATTTTATCACTTTGTCATCTCCAAACATTTTATGCTATTCATGCCTTCTTTCTTTTTTTTACATCTTCAACTTGTTCTTGTTCACCAACCCAATTCATTTACTATTCGGTATAAGTAAAGTAATCTCCTTCAATTTGGTCTGTCGCTTCTTGCACATGAATAAATAAGTTTTTAGAATAATATTTAAATTTTTACTTTATTTTACTTTTATTTATTGTGACTGGTTCTTTGTTTAACTTATGTTCAACATTTTTTTAATAATTATATATATATATAAATTAAATATATACAAAGGAAGAGATTAAATCATAACCATTATTTTAATATTTCTTTTAATAACATGTTGGGAGAAAATATATAAAAAAATATAAATATAAATATACCTTAAAAGAGATATATTTGTAGAAAAATTTATTTTTAAATTTTAAGTATTCTTTTTAAAAAAATTAAATATAAATTTTTATATATACTAATTTAACTATTTAAATCAATAATTTATTAAGCGAATTAATTATCCATTGATTTAATACTTTAACCGAATTGATGATCGAGTTGAATTTTATAATATTGCTTGTATCACAATTTTATTGTTTACCAAAAAATTAAAATCAATATAAATTAAATATAAAATATATTTAAATTAGCATAAAATTTCTATCAAATTTTCTTAAATAAATACAATAATTTTTTTTAATGTTTATATTTAAGGATATATAATAAAAAATTAATAAATAATAATTTTTATAAAAATTATAATATTTAATATTATTAATATATAATTTTTAATAAAATTTTACTAAAAGCACGTTGAAACCTATTTTATCAAATAGGATTATTTTACTTTAACAAACTTTTTATCCGGTTAAAAAACTTTATGAAACGCACTTTATAATTTGAATATTATATATATATATATATATATATATATATATATATATATATATTTATTACACTATTTTTTCCTGTCGCTTTCTCTGCACACAACTGAAACTCATGAGGGTGTCGTGTACTCATCATTTACATTATTACAAACTTTGAATTATCATCTACATTGTTACCAACTTTACCAAATATAGCATGTGTTCTTTCATAGAACATGCCACAAAGAAATTTTCTATTTTAATGTCAAATTAAAACCATTTTATTTCGTTCTACCGTTCAATACGCTAAGTGACAACTCAGAACTTCCCAGCGAGCGAGAGCTTATGCCGGTACGTATAGGGACAACGCAATTCATTAAGCAAGAATGGGACCAGCCAGTTATTTTCTCTGATTTTTTATATTTAACATTTTAATATTTTTGTTCTGAATGTAAAAAATAAATAATATTTATTAAATTATTGTTAATCTTTTTAAAAATTAATGAAAAATTAAAATATTTATTTACAAGGTTTTTAAATTTATTTTTAATATCATTTTGTATTCATAATGAATATTTAATATGTTTTTAAATTTTATTAAAAAATAATATATATTATTGAATAATATATTAAATATTTATATGGTAAAAATATATAACAAATTAATAATAACGATTTTTCAGATTAAGATATAATTGAATTTTTGTTTTTAATATTTATACATAACCTTGGTTCTATACTTGTACGTCTGGCATTGAAGACAACAGTACATAAATGGATGGTAGAAAGAAATTATTATTGTAAAATATAAAATCATACATACAACAGATCAAACTAAAAGTTTAAAAAGTTAAATACAAAAACAATTGTAAATATTTTATGATATTCAAACTTTCATCCATTAGCATCTTTATTTTAGGCACCATCTTTATTATTAGAGTCGTAGAAAAAAAAAAAAACCTTTTGCAGTGGTCATAATTAACTTTTGCAGAATTTTAAAACTGGTCTAAAAACAATCAATATAGAATTTAGAAACTTTTTATGTTGATTGAAGAATTAATATAAGTTATTTTATGTTAATTTTATTATATAAAGTTAATTTTTTACAATAATCTTTACCATAATTAATATAAAATATTAATTTTTATATTGATTATACTAATAAATGATGCAGAAAGTAATTTTTTAAAATAAAACTAATTTTGTATATGTAGTCTTTCTGAAAAATAAACTACGACAAAACTAGAATAGATAGTTCAATATTAATTAAAAATCACAATAAAAAATAAATATATGATAAATAAATTATAAATAATTGAAAAATTATATAAACAAAATTCAAAATTACATAAAATTATTTTAAAATTACAGTTTCATAACTATTAATAAATAATTTATCCATCATCTTCAAATGTTATCAATCACTCTTTCAGAAAATGACTTTAAATTTTTAAATCTTTAAATGTTGTATTTGTATAAAAAAAATGTTTTAGTTTATGAAATAAAAAAAATATTTAAGTCTACTATGTTTTGAAAATTTCAATATCTTTCTTCCCAGAATCAACAATAGTTGATGATATAATATTGAATATTATATCTCAGAAATAATATTCACATTGTATACCTAAAATTTATTTTTATGCTAAAAATAAATACAGAAAATGAGTATAAAAAATAAATAATATAATAATTAAATAAAAAATTAATGTTAAACTACTCACATGTGAAAAAATTCATTTTATTTTTCATAAGTATAAAACCTATCTTTCAAAGTTATGGTAATTCTAACTATAGAAGTAATTATTATAAAAATTAATACTTTATAGTAATATGATAAATTATGATTGGATAAATAAAAAATATTTACAATATTAATTTATTCTAATTAATTTTTCTTAAATCTTTTCTAAAGAATAATTTGTACATGAACATGCATTCCTTCACCGTTTTGCATAGATGTAGTGTTTGTGCAAGAATATTATTATAAATATTTCTAAAAAATTTTATCTATCACAAGTTTTAAAATTTATTTATTTTTATTTTTTAATTTAAAATTTTAAGATATAACTTATTAGTTTTTATTATATTTTATTATAAATCATTAATTCATTAATGGAAGATATTAAAAATATAAGAAAAAGTTATAAAATAATTTTAATATAAAATAGTATTAAATTTTTTTAATTGTATAAAATTATTTTAGACAATAAATAAAAATAATAGTAAACTTATTTTAAGACTTCACTGGATACAGATTAAAAGAGTTTAGATATAGAAGGCACTTTATAAGGTTTTCTTAAAAAAGGAAAAAAAAATTCTATGGCCAATTGAATTTAAAAAGCAAAAGCAAAGGGCCGTGTAAGCCAGTTTGTTTATAATTATAGAATTATTTATTTTAGAAAAGATACATTTAATAAAAATAAATAATTAAAATTAATTTATGTTGATATTTAAAATGTTTAATAATTTAAATTAATTTTATTTAAATTTAAATTAATTGTGCACTGTAAGTCTGTGACTAAATTATTTAATTATTAATTTTCCTTGCTGAAAGAAGAGTTAAAACAAATAATGGCTATTCAATCATGGGCCCTTCTTTTATTCATTCAAAATGAACGTGTAATTATGGTTCTGTTGTTGTTTGTTATAGTTTTGTCTTCTTTTTTTTACTCTATTATTGCATCCCTTTCACAGCTCAGTATGTCGGATCTGCAAGCTTTAACGAAACCAGCATGGTTTTTCAATTTAAGCTACAAGAATGAGGTAATTTATAATTTAATTTTTTAATATGATGTTTAAAAATATATAATAAAATTTGATAAATAATATTTTTTTATTAAAATTATCACCTTTAACATTATCATTATAACGAATTTAATAATTTTAATAAAAACGTATTTTATATATAAGCTTTATTATATACTTTCAAATATATTAAAAATTTGTTTTCAATTTAAAATAAAATTAAAATTTATTTATTTATTAATTTAATATTATATTAAATATATTTTTAATTCTTTTAAATTTTAATTTTTTATTTTGATATCATGTTTTTTTTTAGATAAATTTCTTTTAGCCTTATGTTTTAATATATTAAGTATTAACATATAGAAGATGTTAAATATTGATTATTTTAAAAATTAAAAAGTAGTTTATTTTAAAAAATTTAATGTCAAAATTGATTATTTTAAAAATAAAAAGTTAAAATGAAAATTAAAAAAGTTTTAAAAAATTAAAAAAAATAATTCTTTAATGTTTAAGAAGTTCAGCAACGAGCGTAAATTTGTAGTGGATGTATTTAATAAAAAAAATTTTAAATGAGAACATAAATAGTTTAAGAGTGTATTTTATAAATTAATTTAATTTTTTAATATTAATTTATTATTATTTTTTTAATATTTAAAATGAATGTTTTAAATTATACTTTTAGAAATTAATATTTTTAATATTTTTTAATTATATTTTCTACTAAAACAATTTTATAAGTGATGTAAATATTCATGATTCTGGTTAGGGTAGGATGATGGTAAAAAAAATTTAATCATACTTACCAATATTTAAAAAATTTAACATATCAATAATATTTATAAAATTTTCAGCAATGATAAATCCTAAAAATGATGATTTTTTGTAAGTATAATATTAAAAATAAAAAAAATCGTATAGTGAATATTCTTTTACGATAAAAGATATAGATATTCCAAACTTATATGAATGAGTTAAACCTTGATTTTATTTTTTAAAATAATATTTATTATATTTTTATTTTTAAAAAATACACATTTTGGATAATGACTTATATATGAACGTTAAAAAAAAAGTTTTATAATCTATTTAGAAGATACTCTAATTTCCATTGAGTTTCAGAAAATAATTTTATTTAATATTTCAATAAACATAAATTTAGATGGTACACATATGATAATATATTACATAAATTTTATACAAACATTATACTTAATCAAAATATTTAAAAAATATAATATTAAATGTATTTTTAATTTTAAAATAATTAAATTTTTATTTTAAATTTTAAAATTTTTAATTTAAATTAATATTTTTAAAATATTTTGGTTATAATCCCTAAAATTAATCAAAATTATATTAAATTTAAATATATTAATCATGAGTAGAAGAATATAATTGATATTTTAGAAAATAATTAATTTTTTAAAAAATAATTAATTAAATTTAATTTAATTTAACTTGAGTTAATGTTAAAAACTATAATCAAGATATTTTAGAAAAAGAAAAATTAAAAAAAAGTTTTAAAATTAAAAATTAAAATTAAAATTAATTATTTTAAAAAATAAAAACATATTTATATATATATATATATATATATATATATATATATATATATATATATATATATATTTTGTTCTATTTTACTATAGTTCAAGGTAGCATTGATTACTCGCATCACTTGATACGGAAGGTTGAATTATTATTTTTTTAAATTTTTTAGAATAAATAAATTTTTTATTAACATTGTAACAAAACTATTATTTAAAAAGGATAAAGTTTCTAAGTTGAAACACGGTTACATCAATTAAGTTAATTTAAAAGAAACGCATAAAACGATTATATAGTATTGGATAATTTTCTTTTAAATAAATTTTAACCTCGAAATAGATAAAAAAAAATCTAATTGATAAAGTTTTTTTTAAAAAAATAGTAAAATACGATATTGATGTAGAATAAAGATTATATAGTGTCCTTATCAAATATAATATTTTCATTAAAATCAACAATGTTTAGAATGGTGTGTTTCCAAATAAGTCTCTTTAATACTAAATAGTATTATTTTTACATTAACCTTTACGAATTGTGTACTAAGCATAATATTCTTTTTAGGTTCTGTATTCAACATAATAATGATACAACAATACTCTAACTTGGATTTTTATAAATATTTTATAGAAAAGAATTTTTATAGGAATGATATTTATTTATGTAAAAATATTTAAGAAGTGAACTCAATTGCTAAGATTCTATCCAAAATAATCTAACTATTATTGCTCAAAATTCTTACAAATTGTGTACTAGGCACAATATTCTTTTTAGGTTCTGTATTCAACACAATAATGATAGAACAATATTCTAACTTGAATTTTTATAAATATTTTACAGGGAAGAACTTTCATAGGAATGATATTTATTTATGTAAAAACATTTAAGAAGTGAACTAAATTGCTAAGGTTCTACCCAAAATAATCCAACTATTATTGCTCAAAACTTTCCAGGAGTAAACTAATTTGCAAGATTTTGTCACAGAGACATTGATTAAGAAAGTTAGAAGATAATAAAAAAAATAATAATGTAGTAAAATACATTTTTACTTTGTTTGTGTAATGTATTATGGGAAGATTATGGAAGATAAATATCATTGGCATTAAATGGGTGTTTAGAGATAAACTCAAAGAAGAAGGCAAAGTCACAAGACATAATGAAAGATTAATTGCTCAAGGGTATAACCAACAAAAAGGTATAGATTTCACTAAATCTTTTCCCTAATAATTAGACTAGAAACTATTAGAATTATGCTCGCATATGCATCCTAACAGAACATAACCCTCTTTATGTAAAAAGTTCCTTTTCAAATGGAATAATAAAATAAGAAGTCTTTATAAAAGAAGCCCAAGGTTTATAAACGAGTGACTTCCAAAATTTGTCAATAAACTAAAAAAGGCTTTATACGGTCTAAAATAAACTCTTGGAGCTTGGTATGATAGGCTAAGTTCTTTTTTATGAAAAAGTTTTACAAGAGAAAAAATAGACATTGTGTTTTAAGAAAAAGTTGTAAGGATGACCTTATCATTGTACAAATATATGTAGAGATAGGAGAACTCAAGTTCTTTCTTGGTATTCAAATCAAGGAAAAAGTGAAGTGTATATATGTTCATCAATATAAATACACCAAGGAACTTCTTAAAAAATACAATATGAAAGACTCAAAGTTCATGCCTAAGTCTATGCGCCTGTCTATTGTTCTGACAAAGGATAAAGATGAACGACCTGTAGATCAAAAAGTATATAGAGAAATGATTGTATCTCTTTTCTACCTTAGTGTAAGTCATCAAGATATTATGTTCAATGTTTATCTCTATGTAAGATTTCAAAATGATTCTAGAAAGTCACACTTAAAGGTGGTGAAAATAAGTTTTAGATATTTAATTGGACTTACTAATTTTGGACTTGTCTATAAAGTGTAGGAACCTTTGAACTTGTTTGGCTACTATGATGCTGAATACACAATAGATAGAGTGGAAAGGAAGAGTACCAGTGGAGAATGTTCCTTCACTGGTACAAATCTCATCTCCTGGACTAGTAAGAAGTAAAACATGATTTCCTTGTCTATTACTGAAGTAAATGACATCTTAGTGCCAAGTTGTTAACAACTTTTATGGGTAAAATATCAATTAAAAGATCACAATATTTTTTAGAATAATATTCCCATTTTATGTGATAATCTTTATGAAAGTATCTTGTCTAAAAATCCTACTCAACATTCTTATGCCAAACCTATAGAGATTAAACATCATTTCATAAGAGTCTATGTTCACAAAGGGTTTTAATATAAAATTTGTAGATACAAAACATCACCAGCACATATATTGACTAAACTTTTTCCTAAAGATAGGTTTAGAAATATACTCACATCATCTATATCCATTTCACCGATATGCATCTTGTCTAATATGTATACATTGTCTACATTTTTCACAATGTATCTAAAACACAGTTGTACTGCCCAAAACTCTCATGCTTCCCTAACATGTCATGTCCTTTTTCTTTAACTCCTTTGTCACGCTCAATATCACTTTTTAGAAACCTCTAACAGCCTTTGAATGATGGAACATGCCACATTTATGGCACAATAGTCATTCTCTCTAAGTAATGGAATTTTCCCCAATGTGCCCCTTTTTCCCACTTTCCCAAACATTTTGAATTTCTCTTTTCAAATAACTTAACTAATTCTTTTATGTTATTCCTTCTTTCCTTCTACACTATATTTATGTACTTTTTCTCACCTACTCTTAAACCTTCATCTTCTTTCTCTTTGCAACCCAAACTGTCAATAGTAATTCCTAACAAAGATCCCTACTGCCAAGCAAATCGAAAATCCATCCAATACATATTTGCTACACCCTAACTCTTAGAGGAAAAAGGCGTTCCTCTCTTTTTCTACATCCATGCTACTAGATTGGTCTATTTCTTTGAAATGGTTGACCCTAACTAGTATGAAGATGTCACTATGGAGCTTTGGAAAATCCCTTTATGATGACCTCCTACGACACTCCCTTCTAATCACCAACGTTCTTGGCATTTGCCATCTCATAAGAGCTCTTGAGCAAAGTTAATGCAAAGGTCCTAGTGGCAAAGGAAGGCTAGCTATAGAGACCTACTAGGCCTATTGGGTCCATCATCAGAATAAAATCTAAGCAACTACAAGAAGAGGTGGAGACTTTTTTGGACTTTCAAGAGGAGCACCATTAGACCTAATTCATATCATCCTTGGCCCTTCACATGGTAGAATGAGATTTAGGTCATTTTTGTTTTCTAGGAACTATAAGGCCCAATATGTATAGGATTTGGGCCCAGTTTTCCTATAATTTAGCGTAGGAATTTTGGGCTTTCTTTGGCCTAATTTGAGGTTGCATTGAGAAATGAAGAAGGTATCATTATTGGGATGAAATCCAATCCCAATTTGGATTCTAAGTTGCCCCTTCCTTCCCTTCATTTTACACCTCTTTAATTTTGCCTATACAAAAGCATCACTATGTAATTTTCAATACTTAGTTCATTTTGAATGAAATTATGAGTTTTCAGTCGGATTTTCAGAGAATTTCTCTCCCTATCCTTCCTCTAGAATTAGACTTAAGGTTAAGCAACCTCCTCAACTATGGATGCTCATAGTGGTGGAGAAGAAGCCCATCCTTCACAAGAGGTGGCTTTTCCAAGTCAAGGCATAACTTCATCACAATTCCACTTCCATTCTCCACTGAATTGAATCCTCCATTGATCTAGAATAACTACCTGTTTCCACTTGTGCATCAACAAGTATAAAAGCTCCATCAATGGAGGTGAGATCTAGGTTTTAATTGGTTTACATTTTTATGTTCTCTTTGTTTTCTCAAGTTCATGTTTGTTCTCACTTTTGTTCAAGCAAACAGGCTTCAATTTCTATGATTTTTTTTTGCATTAAATGTATCTTTCTTTATAGTTTCTGGAATGATATTATTTGATTTATTTGATTTATTTGATTTAGTATTTAATTCTCAGTTATTGATTTACTAAAATATGTTCATACTAGCGTGCGAACACACTTAGCTTGAGTAAAGTGAGCATAACTTGCTCAATTCTGGTCCAATTTGGATCAAATTGGTTTTGGATTTCTTGATCTGATCTCTCTCTTGCAGTTAATTAGTGTGAATTTCATAGATCTTTAAAAAATTCATAAAGATAATTTGAAGTTTGAATCCAATTTTGGCACCAAGAACTAAGAGGTCTTGAGTGCCTTTTTTTGATTTGAATTATTTTAGAACTTATCTAGGTTTGATCATTATGTATTTATCATTCTCTATATGTTAATCTAAGTTGAATGTTGTGTGTTTTGTATTTTTTCAATTCTAATGATATGCATGATCATGTGCATGTAATTTAATGCTAGCTAGGCTTGAATCATGCATGTTCTAAGAAATTAAGGTTAGGTGCTTAAGTGTAAACTTAATTAACATCTTAAGCAACATTAAAAAAGACACTTAAACACATCTAGAACTTCTATGACCTGAGCTAGATTTGGAAACCAATTGGACAACATACTTGACTTAGATTATCCCACTTTTGCAAGGAAGAGTGCAATTGCACTAAGTTGAACTATAGGACTTAGGACCTTGAAAAAGGCCTATGCAAAGACCATTGGAGGATTGTGAATTTTGGACTTGAATTAAGAACTAGAAACAAAAGAAAAAGTCAAAACAAAAAGACCAACAAAAAATATAAAAGACTTGAAGAAAAGTAAAGAAAATCAAAGAAAAGAATAAGTAAAACATATAGAAAAAGGCATGTGCATAAGGTCCATTCTTTGAGTTAAGTTTACTTATGTATTCATGAATTCATGTTTGATCATATAGGGTTCACAAATTAAATCTTAATACTTATTTTGTGTATGATTCATATAGCTTTTCCAAATAAGCATTCATCTTTTTCATGAGCATGTGCATGCTTCTTTTAGGTTTCGAGGATTCTTTTTGTGCACTTGTCTTTAATCTTAGCTTTAATTCTAGTTTGTCTAAATTATTGGCTTATAAAGATTTACCTTAAATTCCTTTTGAGTATACTTTTCTTGTGATTATATTTTTTTGATCATCTTTAAAATTCCTCTAATTTTGTAACCTATCACCTACACTTACTTGAGCACTCCTTCACCACCTTGTTGACACCAAGCACCGTGAGCTTGAGTTGAGTTATTTCTTAGCCTCAGGTTAGGTTTGGGGGCTAATTTTTGAGAGTGAAGTGGTGTGAGATGACTTGTTTTATGTTGAGAACATTCGAGGGAGAGAGTGGACACATTTGGTGAGGTTTAATTGATTTTAGATCTAATTTTCTAACACTAACCAAGAGGGGCATCAAGTGTGCTTTTGTGTGTGCATAATTTTGTAGGTACTTTAGGAAGGTATAAGCACAAGGAAAGGTTACCAAAGTGCTCAAGAAAAAATGTCGGAAGACTTGGATTTTGAGGCTGAATTGAAAACTAAATTGAAGGTTAATTGTAACATTAAGCATTTGGTTGTGAACTTGTAAATTTTAGGTTGAATATTTATAAGTAGGTTTAATTTGAATTGTAAATCCTAGTGAATTGTAGTAGGATTTATTTTTTAGTGTAATTTGGTTTACCTTAGCAATTTGTTTGTAATAAAGACTTTGACTTTCAAACCTTGGTGTATGATACTCACCTAAGGTCAAGTTATAGTTTTTTGTTTGTTTGTGTGCTTAGACCTAGGTTGTGTGCTAAGTGATACTGGTATATTGTAGATCTATCTTATGTAGCACTAACCTTTATCTTCTTTTGCAAGGTCAAGGGGGATAGGTAAATTACTTAACCTTTGTGTGTTTGTATATGCCTTAGAGCCTAAATTGTGTGCTAAGTGTTTTGACTTGTGTGATTTGATTTCTTAGCATAAGCAATTTGGGTGTGGAGAGGTATTTTTGTCAATGAGTACCAATGAACTATCTCCTAGAAACCAAATAGAACAATTGTCCTATAGATTAGAAAGAGTTTTTCAAACCCAAACAAGAGCCATAGAGCAAATACTAGATTACCTAGAAAGAAGAAAGTGTAAAAAAAACCAAGAAATCAAAGAATAATTGAAACTAATAGGTCTAGAGATGGGAATAACTATCATGAGGAGGAGACATCAAGTAAAGATGTCAACTTCTTTGAGGAACACACGAGTCATAGGGAAAGGAGAAGACACTCTCCCTAAAGGGAAAGTCCTTCCTCAAGGGACAGGTCACACTCACAAAGGAGGACACTGCCATCCAATGATCATGCACCAAGCATAGAAAAAACTAGGGATCATGGGCATAGAGAAGCAACTAGGACTAGGAAACCCTCTAGGTCTAGGACTCATAGATATAGTCCCATAAGTTTAGGGAACATAGGAGTAGGAATTCCTTTAAAGATAACTTAGATGATAGAGATTGTAGAGTTAGTTGTAGGAGTAGTGATCCAAAGGGATAGGGATGCCTTAGAGCCCACAGAGCTACCTAAGATTAAAATTCCTAAGTTCTAAGAAGGGAACAAACTAGAGGCATACTTTGATTAGGAGTGTAAGGTAAAACAAATCTTTGCAACTCATGACATTAGGGAAAGACATAAGATGAGATTAACTGCATTAAAATTTGGTGACTATGTCCTAATATGGTGGCATAGGCTTAAAAAAAAGAGGTTTACGCCTTTGAGTCAATGAGAAGAAATGAAATAAACATGAGAGCAAGACATGCACCTTCTCATTATTTAAGAAAGGTCCACAAAAGGCTAGAGAGACTCTCTCAAGGTTACAAAAGTGTAGATAATATATAAGGGAATGAAGGTTTCAATCATTAGGGCTAACTTGAAAGAAAATGACGAAGCCACCATGGTTAGGTTTCTAGACGGGTTTAGGGATGATATCAGGGATATGGTAGAACTCCATCAATACCTAAGCCTAAATTATCTTTACCACTAAGCCCTGAAGGTAGAAACCCAACTCACTAGAAGGGGTAAGGGAAATTCACTACATACAAGGCATCTACACAAGACACTTAGAAAGATAGGAAAAGGAACTCAAAAGACTCTAACTTTAAACCTAGGAACTCCAAAGAGGCTAAAGATTACAAAGAGTCTAAATAAAGGACTCCAAATTTGTCATCTGGCAAAGATTCTTCAGTTAAGTGTTTCAAATGTCTGGGTATGAGACACATTTCTTCCCAATGCCCAACTAAGAAAACTATGATCCTTAAGGACAATGGTAATTATTCCTCACTAGAGTCTAATGGCTCTAGTTCCTCTTTCTCTTCACCTAAAGACTCTAAATTTAAACCTACAGAGTCCAAAGAGGCCAAAGACTCCAAAAAGTCCAAAGGAAAGACTCCAAAATTTTCCTTCGGCAAAGAGTCTTCTATTAAGTATTTCAAGTGTCTAGGTGGGGGCATATTGCATTCCAATGATAATTATTCCTCACTAGATTCCATTGGCTCTAGTTCCTCTTTCTCTTCACCTAATGCCTAAGCCCTACATTATTCCACTAAGTAGTGTTACCAATGGGAAGGAAGAAACTCAGAGAGAGAACATCTTTCATTCTATGTGTTCTATCAATGGGCATACATGATCCTTAATTATTAAAGAAAATATAGTGATATTTTTTAAAAAATATTTTGATATCAATTGAGAGCTTTGTCGATATAGCACTCATAACAAGGTATAAATAATTAGGCACTCTTGTGGACGTATGGGTTATTACCAATACAAATTACTTATTTCATTTTAATTATCTTTAATAAACAGCAAATCAATTCAAACATAACTCATACATACACATCATAATTCATATAATTACATAGTTCTTATGACATATACATAATTAGTCTCAGGTACTAGGACCTTTGCACATTTAATTACATTTATAATTACTTTTACATATTAGTAACTTAACATGCATTCATCCATCTAATTACAACATGTACATCATAAGTATGATGCAAATCTTCTTCTTACTCAAGGAGGTCTCGCATTCACTTAAAGTACATAAATTCCTGCCATCATGAACAACGTTTGGGATGTCTAGGAAAAAATAGCGGGAATAAGGGTGAAAAACTAAGTTTCCAATAGGATTCTACTTTAGGATTAGTGATATCATTTTCATCCTAGTCACTTTAGTTTATTTGAAATCATGTCATACATACACGATCACTTTTAATTTTCTGTGCTAAATATTTAGCTGAAGTGGATTTCTTTTACAGTTATAAAAACTAACCTCTATCACAAGCATACAAGACACTTATTCTAATTTTCGTACATAATTTATAGAAGCCCTATAGATTTCAGATGGTGGGCTCTATGGCCTCCATTTGTGGACAAGTCTTGTGACTCGGCTTGGTAAAGATGTATGTTATTTGTAATTCTTATAACTCCTATCATTTCATTTATGCCTTACTCATAATTCATGCTCATTCTTAAGTCACCCTTTTCATGACAATTTAATTGAAGACATATTCATGCATGCCTTATTCATAAATTATTCTCTTTCTATATTTAAAAAATATCTTTCACTTCCCGCAAACTCTACCTTTTGATTTAGGATGTGAGCTCATTCCGGATGGTCATCACCATCATAATTTATAAAAGCCCTATGGCTTTCATATGGTAGGCCCCGACCTCCATATGTGCACAACTCCTCTGACTTGGCATGATGAAGATATGTGTTAAATTTTCACAAAGGATTTTTCTTTAGTGATCTCTTAATTATTTAGGTTCCTTTTTTAAAAATATCCAAATAATCATGCATGCTCAATCAATATTCAACCAATATGCCAGAAACATTTTTACACCAACATTCACACATGATTATCATATAAAGCATAAATCTCTAGTTATCCATAAGTAGTCATCATACATCTCACATTTCTCTTTATGCATTCATAAAGCACTACAACAAGTTGGCATAACCTTTTCAAGCATGTAATCATCTTCTAAATCAAGACTTACTTGAGCTTATCATTGATTCTTAGGAACAATAATTACATATGCCCATAACATGTCCAACTTGTTTAATTCATGACATTTTATGATGAATCACCCATAGGAGCTTATTCCACTCATCCTTCTAAGTTATCTCTCAACCTTTCCTTTTCTCAAAGGTTAAGTTGTTTCATATAATATCATGATATTTTATGATACTTAAAAGTTTCATTTTAGGTGGCCGAATGGAACCTCTTGATTTATTTACTCTTTGTGTGCTTCAATTTGCATGTCTTATTCATAACCTATTTAAATTAGGTTTAAGGTTGACATGTTAGCAAGATTTAAGTTATTTGCATCCATTTAGTCACACGTGGCCGAATGACACATAACCTTGCCTAGCCCCTCTTAAACCTTTATTTCATTTCTTTTACATGCTGAGCATCCATATTACACCTTAATCAAGTTTTTAAACTCATCCACCTTTAAATAAACTCAAGGTGGTCGAATGTCCTAGATCTCACTTTTATTACTCCATAATTAATTTTCAATTATCTTCTTAAGCTCACATAAAATCGCTTCTTAATTTTAGCAAGCTTTTAGGCTAGTTTCCATACCAACTTTACAATTTATTCCTTGACTTAGTCCTCTCAGAACCTTAATTGAGACTTTAACTCAAACTTCTCTTAACCCTTGAGAGGTGATCGAATCCACACACAAGGGTCCTAAGATATTCTAGTTCTCTTTCCTTTAAATTAGAATATAATTTCTACTAGTTAAGGTTTAGGCCATTAAACATTACCAAACTTAGGAATTGTTAAGACTTCTCCTTTACTCTTGGAGGTCATGGCCGAATGGTCAATTGCAACTTTTCAACCCCGTGGTTCATTCTTAATTGATCAATTTATGCATACTTAGATTTAAGTTTAAGTCATAGTGAAAACTTTAACTTTCCTTCACCAATTTAGCCATCATTGTTGAATGGTCATCCAAACCATTCCTAAAAGTTTCTTACATTTTAAATTCCTTTTATTCACATGCTAAGGGTACTTAATTAACCCTAATCAAGAAATTAAACTCTTTCTTACTTAATTAATCAAGTAATGGCTGAATGCTCCTTATTAAATTCTAGGGCATTTTGGTTCAATTCTCCTCCTCTTAAAAGTTGGTTTACACCAATTAGGACTTAATCTCATAGTTTATTACCATATTTAGAAATTTTTATAGATTTTTATTCACCTTTTACCAAGGTGGCCGAATGATCACTATGAGCATCTAAGGTCATTTTCTCGAAAACATCCTCTACAAGAACCATATCACCATACTGGTCTAAAGGCTGATATTGAAGCACCCTACCTTCCTTCATTGAAAGAATCTCACCTTGACCAAGCTCTTTGGTCGTCGAGAGACCAAGATGATCAAGTTGTTTTTCCCTTATCTTGATTCCCCATAGATGAATTTGAGAAAGTTGTTCATGTAAAGTTTAACAAGTATAAGCATTCCATTGATCTGAACTTATCTATTGATGATGTTATATGCTTTATTGCTCCTTCCCTTATTCATTCCATGCCAGCTAAACAACCGAATTTGTCTCGTGGGGAGCCATATGAAAAAAGGTTCAAGTGTAAATTAGATGTTGATGCATCTAATGTCCATCGCGCATAAGCTACTTCACCATTCCATATTCCCACCAAAAGATGATCCACTTGTCTCACACTCGAGGAAGCGTTACAAACTTAGAGCATTTTTGGTAGCTTCTCTGTAACATCCCAATTTTTTTATGATAAATGTTTGAGGCTACAAATAGTTTCTAGAATAAAACTAGGTGAAATTAGGAGCCAAAAGCAGAGAAATTAGGAAGTTTGGTGCAAATGACGAAAATGCCCTTGCATCTGGGCAGCTCAAATAATGAGCCAGAAAAATGGAAATACAAGTATAAGACATCTTGGAGGGATTATAAACATCATGTATGGTTAAAAGTAGGGAGAAAAATTTAGAAATCTGAGAAGGGACGAAAACGCCCTTCGAAAACCCCGAAAATGACCAAAATGCCCCTAGGAGCTGTACTTTTTGCACAAAGCTAGTCAGTTCCCATAAAAATAGCAAACGACCTTAGATTAACATGGGAACAAACCAAAAAGTCTTAGAAATATCAGAGGAACAATTTGGGAAATTTTCCGGCAATGTTGAGGAAAATTACGAAAATGCCCCTGGAAGGCCGAGAGGGCAGGATAAGGTGATAAACATGCCAAAAATGGGCCCCACACCCATGTGCGCGAGATGCAACAGCTGGAAAGGTGGTGGTGAGTCACCAAAATGAAGTCAATCAAGTCTTCCACAAAAAGACAAAAGTGAATAGTAAAAAGGTTACTTTCACCATGGTTAACACTAACTAACCTTGGTTAATTAAAAGTAAAGCATGCTTAGGTTAAATTAATCATAATTAGAGGAAATATCAGCCTAATTAACACTAATCTAAGCCTAAAAGGATAATTCCTTGAATTTTGATTTATTTTGAAAAATAGGAAAAATCTAGGCAAAATTACCAAAATACCCCTAAGTGCAAAACTAATTCCACTTGGCCCATAGGAGTCCGAATTTTTTGGGACCCTTGGGACCCTTGGGACCCCACTTGCTTCAGATTTTTCAGCTTATAAACTCATAAAAATCCTCTCCATTCTCTCCAAGCTTGCCATAACTCCAAAACACCAAAAACTTACACTTTAAGCCTAAGTCTTCATCTTTAAGACTTAAGCTATATTAAAGCTATAAACACTTAAGCTCCACCACCATCCTTTGTCCACGTCCAGAGCAGACCGAAGGGGATCCAAGGCAGCCTTTAAAGCACACAAAAATACTAAGGAGGTCTTCAACAAGTAGGATTTTTCTACTTGTCTTTTTATGCTTTTAACTTATATTTTTATGATGTGCTTGCTTGTTTTCATGCATCTTTTCTCCAAGATCTATTTGTATTCTTTTATTTTCACTTGTGAGAGTTTAAAACTGTATTTTAACCGTTCAAAATCAGCCCCACCCATTTTTAGTGATTTTTAAGAAGAAAAACAAAGTTTGTTCGGTTAAAAGTGCTTCTAAGGCACTTAGAAGAAATTTAATCGGTGGGTTTTGTTTTAAAATTATTTTTGAAGCTTTGATTAGTTTTATGCTCTCATGAGAAAGGTTTTTGAAGCTTATTTGGAAGAGTATTTACGGATCTTGGAGTAGATCATGAAAATCCACTCTTTATGGCTAGGAAAAAAATATACTATGTTGTTATTTTCATGCTTGTTTATGCTTAAGTTTTAACATTGTGATTTTCTTGTGTGATGAGTTTGGTGTGACCTATGTGCTGGATCTGCACCTCTAAGTATGCATGTTAAGAGGTGGAATAAATTTTTGTAATAAGTTCCAAAGGTTTCCTTTGGACATTAGTTAGAAAGCTACCCAGCAAATGACGTAATTTGTAGCCAAAAGTGGCTAAAATCCTTGTATGGCACCCTAGACTCATCATGGCTAGCACTTAAGCATCAAAATATGGATGAAATAAGCATGGACCAGAGGCAAGAGGGGCTGCACAAACCTAACACAACTGAACCAAGTTGGTGTGAGATGGAGGATATGAAGAAATTACCTTGGCTAACTAAGGAAGGCTTTCGGCCACAACTCCCAAGCAAGCTTTACTTTCATTAAAATTTTTATAAGTAACTTAAGCTCTGAAACAAGGTTTTAAATGAACTAAATCAACCTTTAAACAAAGTTAAACAAAAAAAAATGAGTTAAAAACATCTAGATGAGTGCATTAAGCCCACCCTGTAGAGATTTTGGCAAAAAAAATGCGCTTAAAATGTGATTAAGGAAAAATCAAGTATTTTCAACAAGTAAATAAATTATTTGGAGGTTTAATCATTATTTGAAAGGTTAAGTTTCAGAATATATGGCCTAGGTAAGCTTAGGGAAAAATATCAAAATTACTAAGTGATAAAATTTCCAAATAAGCTTAAAATGGGAAACTAGGAAATCTACCATAACTTAAGCAAGGGTAAATGTCAAATTCAGCCATGCCATTAAATTTTGGGTAAAAATATTTAAGATTAACTTATAATATGTAAATTCTAAAGTTTAAACTTGGCCCTTAAGTAAAGGTCAATTAGGGTTAAGACTTAAGTCAACCAGGGTTAGGAAGAAGGAAACCCTAAACCTAAAAGAGTGGCATTCGGCCACTTAGTAGTTAATTAACTTAAAAGAGGTTTTAATTTCCAATTAGGGTTAATTAAGGACCATTTTTATGTGAATAGGACGAATTTAAAGTATGAAAAAGTTTTAAGGTGGATAAAGAGACCTATTGATTTTTTTTAGACAAATGATTTTATGGTGAAGAAGGAAATTGTGGAAACCTAAGTCTAGGAGGTTGGAATTCAGCTACCATGTTTTAAATTAACTAAAAATGAGTTTCAATCCTTAACTAGGCCCAAATAATGATCCTAAATATGTAAGCAAAATATAATTAAAGTGTATGAAAGGTGGAATTTTAGGAAGTAGGTCATTCGTCCATTTAGGAATAAATTGTCCTAGAAGATTAATTAATTTCTACTTAGATATTATTTGGTTTGGAATAAAAGATACTTTAAAAGTTTAAGAGTCAATTAAACCTAATTATTAAGGTAGTACAAACGAGAACATAAGGTAATATATTTCAAAGGTTTATTAGAGGCATGATTAAGAAGAGTGGATATGACTTAAACTTGAAGTTAGAAGTTCACTAAGTAATTTGATCATAACATACCTTAATGAGAAGAAGTTATAAAAGATTTGTGAATACTTAATACTTGAACTTAGAATAATTAGGATATGCATAATACTTGAAACAAAAGAGAACACAAAGAGAAAAGAACTTGAAAAGGTGCCATTCGACCATCAAGATTGAGATGCTAAGACGTAAAATCTTAATGAACAAATATAAATTTAAGAAAAGGAAAGGATGAGAGGTAATTTAGAAGGATGAGTGATGTAAGTCCTTTGTGTGATTTCAACATCAAACCGCATTGAAGCATTAGATTGGTGGTCTAAATGTGACATTATGCTATGTGATTACCAATCAAATTTCATTATTAGTTATGAATGCTCACTATCTATGAATGAATAAATGATGGATGCTCATGAATGAGAAAGGAAGATGATCATGTATGAGATTGTTATATGTTGATGATTGAGATGAAAATTTGAAACCTATGTGTGCATTCCATGTTGGTTGGAATTTGTTTGAGCATGCATAATTATCTGGAAGCTACTAAAATGAACATAACATTATGTGAAAATGTAAAGCTACTCTCTTTGTGCCTTATGTGCACTAGTATCCAGAGGATCCTAAAAAGCTCTACTAAAGAGAAGCTTAAAGTTGCTTCTAGGAGACTTAAGTTTCTCCAAGAAATCCTTCTACTGTGAAGACTTAAGTTTCTTCACCATGTTATAAGGTGGTGACGACCACCCCGGAATGAGCTCATATCCTTAATTTTTAGTAGGAGGTGGGAGTAGAGTCAGTGAGAAGATATTGTTTGACAAATTTAATACAAGCCTATGTCTTATTGTTTCTCCCGAAGGTGGTGAAACTAGATTCATAAAGTGTCCCAAAAGTTGGACAAATGAATGATAAAGACTAAGATAAGTAATAAAGAATGAAGTTTAAGACATAGAATAATTGTATGTCAAATGATATCTTATGTGTGATCCCAAAGTTATGAATGTTAAGAAGAATGTATGGTGAGACTTTAAGTTGTATGTTTTGAATAAAATTGATCCACTTCAGAGAAATGTTCACAAAGAATTAAAAGTAACCTTTTATGCAAGAAATGTTTTTTTGAAATAAACTGGAAGTGCTGGGATTTAAGTGATGACATTAGAACTAAGTAGAAAGCCTACTGAGAAACTTAGTTTCTCACCCCTACTTCTTCCCACTTTCTTCCCAGACATTCCGGACGTTGTTCGTCACGGTAGCAGATCACGTACTTGAAGAGGATTCGAGGCACTCTATTTTGAAGAAGGTTTACATGGTACGAGTATTAGCAGTAGAATGATGCAAACATCCTAGATATTAGTTAGTGGAAATTTGCTATGTATTTACATATATAATGTGTATGATAGAATATAGTAAATATGTATGTAAATACGGAAGGTTAACTATGTTTGTAATAACTATATGACAAGGCTCACGGGCCTAAGACTTATGGTTTATATGATATGTTATGTATAATTATTCTATGATATGTATGATATGCTTGAGTCTTGCGTATCCAATATATGCAAATGATAAACAGATAGAACAACTTAAACGCTTAGTATTCCTAAGGCTTTAAACGTACGTAGAAATCCGCTCAACGATTTCTTTTACCGCTACGCACATTTTATCGACGAGGCTCGCAGTTTATATCAAACAGTTTTAAAAAAAAAATTACCATATTTTCATATAAGTATTTTCTAAAATGAATTCCGCATCATGAGATAACAAACTAAAAATGGAACCGAATGATCGACTTAAGCGTGAAATCGGTATTCATTTTTAGGGTATTATATTCTCTCCTATTGCAATTAGGTCAACCATACCTAATGATCCTCCTCTAGCTTGTCTGATATTATGAATGTCATGTACAACCTCGACACCAACACTGCATCTCCACCTCCTATCAATCCATCATTTTTTATTAGACTACCTAGCCCTGGTTATTTTTCCATGTGTGTATACTATTGCCTTTCCTCCTCTATGTATCCTCACTCTCTCTTTATGATTTTACCCGAGATATCCTGTTTGTGTATTGTTGATAGGACTCTAGTCCACTTTTCCTTGGTTGTTCCACACTTCTCTACTCCTCATATGGCCCTTCTTTCTACATTTGCATTTTGACACACATTATAAGTCCATTATTTCATGCTCTCTTTTACTCGCCAATCTCCTTGATAATTCAATGGCCCCACCTGCCTTTGATCCTTCTACAAGATCACCATGCATCTCGCTTAACATTTATTGAATCTCAACAACGACGAAATTAGCAACAACTCCAAAAGATTGAGTAGACTCATATGAACCTTCACAACAAGTTGTATTGCTTTTACCCCATGTGGACTGTGTAAACACTCAATTATGTCCGAGGCCCTTTTTTTTAAAAAATTAATTAGTAAATAAAATACAATTTAAATAATAAGCATAAGAATAAATAAATGGAAAACAGAAAAAATAAAAATTACAAAAAATCAAAGAAAAATAAATAGAAAATAGGATTAGAAAAGGAACAAAAGAAATAAGAACAAAATATTAATAAAACAGAAAATTAAAAAATATAATAAATAATAATAGATAAATTAATTAAAACAAAATTAATAAATCTGAAAAAATTAATAAATAAATAAATAAAATCTGAAAAATAAATAGTTAGTTAAAAACTGAAAAAGAAAAAAGAAGAAGTATAAAGAAAAAGTTCAGTAGAAGTTAGTTAAAGGATTACCTAAGTTAGTTAAAATAGTTAGTTAAAAACGAAAAAAAAAGAAAGAAAAAGAGAAAAATGAAAAAATAAAAAAACTAAAAAAACATATAAATGAATAAATGTAAAAATATATAAGAGCAAATAAAAAAGGAGTAGAAAGGAAAAGAAATAATGAAAATTGAAAAATAAAAATAAAGGAAGAATGAGAAAAAAGAAAGAAAAAAAGTGGCAGGGAAATTTCAAAAATAATAATATAAAAGGGGATTTTCCCCAAACTTTCGGGGGAACTCCTTGCTCAAGTCGCGAGGGGAGAAGAGGATTCTCTCTTTATGCTTGCTTTTCTGAACTTCTGAGAATTCCACTTGGAAAAAGATCGAAGAGCTTTTCTTTCTTCTTTTGGAACGAGTGCAGAAGGGGACCCGTGGCAGTTAAGCAAGATAAAGCGCCACACTGTTTTTGATTGAAACAAGATCCAAGTTAGGTTTCTTGACTCCTTCTTCTCTGCAATGCACTCGTTTGGTGAAATGCATGTTTGATGTAAGTACATTCTAGTTATTCTTTTGATGTGAATGAACCACAAATGAAGGTAGACTGATCTGGTGCCATCTCTAATTTTCTTGAATCTTGGAACTCTTAGATCATTGATAACAAATTACTGCACTAATGTGATTTTTGTAAAATGGTGGATCACATGAGATATTCGAATAGGAAGGTAAATCTACTGGTTAGAAACGATCTAGACATGATGGAAAATTCAGAAAATTATCTACTGTGAACTAATTGTCTTAATGTGGTACGAATGAATGTGTTATGCATGGAAAGCAAAGAAAAATCGCAGGCACTTAGAGAGTATAGCGTTAATATGAAATTGACAGTTACTGTAATTATGTATCTGCACCTGAATCGTGGCCCTAAATACTAGGTTGAAACGATAAACAGCGTAAGCAAGGTTAAGGTTCAGCGTTGTCAGTAGCACGACGATGAACTAGAAATACAAATCTTGAAAACTTGAGTTAGCCTTGGTTATTTGGTTATTGAAATCTTGATCGGCCCTTGTAGTCTCTCTGTTGGTCATTATATTCAAGGGACAATAGTAGCTCCTGTAATCTCTGCCATGGTCAAAGTTGAAAGTAGGAGCGTGCAAGAATCGATATCAGGCAGGCCTTGAAATATCATTGTGTGGTGTTTTGTGAGAACATTGATTCCATTATATGCAGCAAAAGGTTTCTCAAATGTTCGCTCGGACTGCTCTTGAACTAGTATTCAGAAAGGAGAATGTGGTTATTGATATGTTGGCTGAATAAGTGCGTCGCTTATGAATAATATATCTAATGGCTTGTATATCTCCACTTGTTCAAACTCTAGAAAAATCTGTGCCCATGTTGAAGACGGATGCTGTCCTTGCATTGTAGTGGCATCAGGGGGCCAATAGGTACTCCCGAAAAGGCTGTATACCAAGGCAATATAAATACTCTGTGCATGGAAGATGATCTTAATACCACCATATACAGTATGCATGTGTCATCGTTGCGAAGACTCACTTGACATGTGCTGATCAGGGGAAAATATCGCACTTGAGACACTGCAAAATGAAAGGATCACACAGATACAACATAGGTTACTAAAAGTCCCATAGCAGAGCCTCCAGCAGATGGGATACACGTCATGCATGGCATATCCTGTTCAACTATGCAAATCTGTTTCTGTATGAAGAAAGGGACATAGCATGTGTTATGGTTTGGTTGATCCAGACTCGTCTTGAATATGGCTAGCAGCATTCACGTGAAGGAGAGGGCCCACCTCTCGCATGCATGCATGCAACTGCAAAATACACGTTCCCTATGCTCTCAACGAATCTAAGGGATCCGATTACCGTCAGGCACCCTGCAAGGCCATCTCAAGAAGTCTTTTTATGGTCCCGCTGTAGCTATATTTTCAAGCATTAGGCGTCAGGAGGAGACCTGTTTTGATACCTAAGAAATGCTCAACGATGGCCATGGATCATTTAGACTACAGGATTCAGAATTATGTATCAAAATTCATATAAGTAAAGTTCCCTACTCGCTTAGCTATATGCACTGTCGAAGACTAATACTCCTATATGCACCCAAATGGCCAAATATTTGAGCAAGCAAGGGTGACTTCTAAAAGGACGCAATCGTATACCAGGCCAACGAGAATATGCGCTGCATCAAGGAATTGGATATGGTGAACGTCAAAGTCTGTTATGCTTCCATATTCCTACCACTACCGCCTGTGCACTCTGCTTCTGGAGGTTCCGAGTTGTTGCTGCCTCTAGAGAATATTTTGATTTATTGGCCTATAGAGTGTTGTAAGGCATACCTCTTAGAATTCTTGATTCTCGAAACCTATGAACCAGTAAGTGAGTTTGTCACAGTGGCTTCTTAGAAGTGGTTCGATAAAACCTCATAAAGGCACAAGTGCACAGCTGTATATATATTGATAAGAATGAAGGGGGCATGGTGCACTGCCCACCAAGCATACAACGGATGAAAGTAGACACTACTCCTCATTGGGGAACTGTTTGTAAGAAACTGCAGGTAGGAGCTCATACCAAAGGCTCGGATGCTGCAATAACGATGGGCACAGTGGTTAGTGAGGTTATATGTTCAAAGAAATAGTCAACATGGATCCTTATTCTCTTCCCTGGACGATGGTAATTCTATTGATTCTGATCACTACAGGAATGGCCGAGCTCCGTTGCCAGAGGAAAGGGCTAATGGCCAAACCTGCCTCCAAAATCTATATGATGCACTCCACTTTGACCTACCAAAGGCTCGTGAATCTATATGCATCAGAATTAAAGGTCACTGGAGTTTGTGCAAACGGGGAGCTTATTTCGACTCAAAGTCAATGCTTGAATATTTTGGGATCTTTCTAAATTGTATCATTGGTGCAAGGGAGAGACACCATACGGCTCGGTCGTACGTCCCCGTGCAGTTGGCATGTAAGTCATGTATCCAAAAGCATGACATTAAATCTAATTTGGAGCATTAGAAACATCAACTTGGTGCTTGGTCTAGTGGTGGATGCGCCCCGTACATGCTTATGGACCTCCCCTCAAACCTCACACACTACTTTCCCTTTTAAGGTCATATTTATCTAAATTAAAGCCACCGACCAGGCTGGATGCAGAATGTGCACGAGCGTTGGGTTTGCCCATATTTGGGCCATTGAGATATTCAATTTGGCCCACTAGATAGGATGTAGGCACGCCTAAGAATTAGGCCACGTTCTCTTTTTAACCCCAGCCCACATAAAACAAAAGAGGAAAAACACTTAAATTTTAGATCAAATTAATTTTGTCTTCGTCTTCTTTGCAATTTTAATTGAATCCCATTTGAAATCAAGGTCAAGCCTGATCTTTAAACTTTTAATCGATTTCTTTAGGTTTATTTTTTATTTCCTCAAGGCCCAATCCCAATCAATTTTAATTCTTTTTCATCAAGTTGCCAATAAAATCCATTTTGGTCCAAACCCAATTCAATTCTTTTCTCTCGAACTTTCAAATAAAAACTCATTTTTGGCTCAAAGCCATGAAATTCTCCTCGGTTCAAATTCATTTTAACTCTTTCCATCAATGTTACAAATAAAATTCATTTTTACTTTAGTGAAGTTTAATTCTTTTCCTCAAATTTCAATTCAATTTTTTTTTCTTTTTTCTCTTTTCCTTTTCTTTTCGAGTTCAATTCTTTTTGTCAGGTTTAATCCCAAATTTTAAATCAATTTCTATTCTCTTCCTCAAACTTTTAAATCAAGATAATTTGAAATTCAAGTAAAGTCTAATTCTTTAAATCAAATTCTTTTCAAGTCAGGTTCAAGCCAAAATTCAATTCTTTTGCTTCAAAAATAATTCAAGTTCAAATATTTTACTCGAGTTCATTCTAGTCAAATCAAACACTTTTTAATTTAAAGCGAATCCAAGTCAAGCTCTCTTTTCCAAATTTAAAATCAAGTTCACTTTTAAGAAAACCTTAGTTTTGTTTCTACCTATGTCAAATGATCTTTTTAGCTTTATCATTTTCAAATTAAATTCTTTGATTCTAGGTCTTACACGATGAACCCTAAGCACGAATTGGTAACTTTTTCTGTTGTTCGATGTTTAGGAATTCGTATGGGTCCTAGTGTAGCCGTAGCTATCTTGGACTCTGTGTATATGTGGACCAAGAATCCTTTTGTAGATAATTTTAAGGAAAACTCGTTTTGGAATCCCTATGTCTCACATGATGAACCTTGAGCATGAACTGTAGGCTTTTTCTACTGTTTGATGCTTTAAGGATTTGTATGGATCCCAGTGTAGCCGTAGTTGTCTTGGATCCTGTGCATATGTGGACTGAGGATTCCCTTCAAAATATTTTGAAAATACTCTGTTCAAACACCTCCGAAGGTCAAGCCTTCACACCAGAACTATGTAAGCCTTGAGTTTTCCATTACACCAGGGAATACATAGGAGCAGGATCAAGTGCTATCAGACTCTCTTCCATCAATCTAATTATTTTGAAGGAACATTTTTCATCTCGCTTAACATTTATTGAAGCTCAACAACGATGAAATTAACAACAACTCCAACAGATTGAGCAGACTCATATGAGTCTTCACAACAAGTTGTATTGCTTTTACCCCATGTGGATTGCACCACTGAAGAATCATAAATGAACTTATTCAGATGGTCCATGATCATCTTGAGCTTTATAGGCATTAGTTTTTTAGTGTTTGACAAAAGTAGGGGCAGATTGGTTGCTAATGTTTTATTTTCTAATTTAAAATTTTTGGACTAAGTTTTGTGCCTTACATTTCTAAAAATTTTCTTTAGTCTTTATAATCTACTTGAATAATTTTGTTTATATCTTGTCTTATTCACTAAATCACTGTAAACACCCGATTATGTCCGAGACTCATTTTAAGGTGGTCAATATATAAAGAAATTCAAAATTGAATTAGATTTATAATTAAAAAAAAAACAGACAACAGACAAACAAAAACAGACATTGAAAGTTTTTTTAAAAAAAAATAATAAAAAATAAAAATGAACTGGTAATTTGGTCCTAAATCGAAATTAACTAATAAAAAAAAGAGACGAAAGAAAAACAGAAAAACAAAATTAAAACAAATTCAAAACAAAAAAACAAAAAAACAAGCAGAAAACAAAAACAGAAAAGCAGAAAGCGAAAACGAAAACAGAAAATGTAAATGACAAAAGTCATTTAGTTTTTTTTTTAACAAAAAGTATAAAAATATATATATTATAACAAACAGAAAAATAAAAAAATAATAAAAATAAAAATAATGAAAATAGAAATGGAATGAAAATTAAAAAAAAACTAGAAAAAAAGAGAAGTCAAAAGAAATCAAAATCTGTTTTTTTTCTGTTTTCTGGAAAATTTGCAAAAGAGGCCAAAACTAAAAAAGGGCAAAGGACGAAAAAGCAAATAAAAGAAAAAGCCAATTTTTTTTATTTGCAGAGAAGGACAAAACCAAATGCAAGGGATGAAGAAATGAGAAGCAAAAAAGGAAGAAGAGGTGGCCTGCTGAAGCCTATAAAATAGGCAAAGAAGCGTTGGACAGGGGGTCCTTTTTTTGGATTTCTATCCTTTTCGAGCATTCTGGATCATAGGCAATTTTCTCTCCCTAAAGGCCAAGAAAAGATTTCAGAAGTTCATTCTTTGTGGAGCACAGATCTTGAGGGAGACGAAAGGCATTGGCATTCTGAACTTTGAACTGGTACAGGGGGCGATTTGATTCCACCAAACAGGTTAGCCTACGAGAATTTGATTGTCTTTGAATGGATTCAATTCTTGAAATGCTGTATCTCAATAAAGGGAAACAAGAAACCTGTTCTTGTATGAAGATTTATTAACTTTCCTACGATCAAGAACATCTAAGATTTGTATGTAATCCGATTAATGATTGAGAAATCTAGACGTCCAGGAATCTGATCTGATGTTTGTGTTTGTGTAACTGAATCGTTCTTGGCCATGGAACAAGAGCATCCATTTCCCCTTATATGTTAATATTGCATGAATATGATAGAGATGCATGAATGATACTTGAACATGCCCCTGTTTTGAGTTCTTGAGTCTGGTTTCAGAAAGTCTAGTTTAGGATATTCATGAAAGGTTAATGAAGTCAAAATGCAGACGTTGAATTCCCCTGCATATGTGCCAATTTTCTCATAAAGATCCAGGGTCGAAAATGAGGTTAGGCATAGTATCACATTGGATTTAGGAGGCTGAGACTCCAAAAAACTGCACACAGTATTTTACTCATTCTTTGACCATCCTATTTATCTTCTCATACACCAATCGAATTCATGCGTGGGGCCAAATTCAAAAGAAGTTAAGATGAGTGAAAATTGGATGGGAAGAGTGAACACCTTGGGGGAGCTTCTCAAAACTGGTGGTGCTGAAGTGGGTAGAAAGATGAGGGCTGGTATGAGTTCTGTGAGCTTCAAGGTCAAGGAGTTGTCCAGGATTCAAAGCGGTTACCGAACTACCTCGAGCACTCTTCTCACCACCTCGATTATGCCATCATTTTTCAAGAAACGATTGGTCGTCAAGAGTTCTAGATGAAGCATTGGTTAAGCATTGTGACAAGGCTATCTTGGAGGTCACAACAGAAAGAGTCCTTGAATTCTAAAGACTCCAACCAACATTTCTGTCTAGTAGTAATCAAAGCCATTATAAAACGTGATCAAATAACGAGGAAAAAGGCTTTAATCATGATTCAGGTATGGGGAGAGTCTAGCCTCGCCATCTCCCTGTGTAGGCATATACTTACGAAAGTTTGAAATCAAAGAAGTAGTCGATTCCCTGGGTGTGACACTGAAAGTGTAGCTCTTGTTCTCACTCTTTCTGCTGCTGCTTCTGTTCCGAAGATTGATGTCACTCTTGCAGGTCTTATTCAGCATAATGACATTCGTGCAAAGTTTTACCCCAACAAGTAGAAGAGGGTCAAGCCCAAACCTCAAGCCATTGGCAATGAGAGAAGAGAATTCCCTCACACCACTGCACTGACAAATACATGCAAGCTGATAGGGAAGTACTGATTTCAAATCCACTGAACACTTCTTGCCTCCCTTCATTGATAAGAACGACGAATTTGAGGGCACTAATAATATCAGGCTACAGTTCAACATATGTGTGTCTTCATAATGTTTCAGCCTTTAAGAATTTGTCCAATTTGAAAAGCCTCTGGGTTGAAAAAATTTCCACTCCAATGATATCAGGCAATGTCTTGGAAAGCATGAGAGAATCGTTTATTATCCTATGAGAGACTAACAACAGTTTAGAGGGGAAAGAGTGAAGATCCTACCATGGTCCTTGCTGCAAAACGTAAATGGGATTTGATGAGTTCTAACAAATACAGAACCAGGTAACAGAGCCTAGGATGCTGCTTCCCTGGTATGCATGGGCAGGATCATGGTTAATTCTCTCGACCTCATGTTACTTATTTAAATTCATGAGAGTTACTCAACGAAGGCACACCTAGCTCAGTGGTTGGCGAGCTGCCTGATCCCCTTGGTCCAGAGTTCGAACCTTGTATGTTACTATTTTGATAGGAAAATTTCATCACATATGCCCCATATGCTGGTGGCTGGGTACAAATCCATTATAATGTTCTAAAGACTCCAACCAACAGCTCAGCCTAGTGGTAATCAGGCTGCTGCCAAAACATAGATCCAGTGTTCGAACCTTAGGGAGGGAACTTCTAATTTCTGATTCACATTTTAAAGCCCCAAAGGTCAAATACCATGTGGTCCTTAGTAAATTCCAAAATTCCACATATGCCCAACGTCCAAATTACCAATCTGCCCCCTGACTTTTGCATTAATTCCACATATGCCCAACGTCCAAATTACTAATCTGCCCCCTGACTTTTGCATTAATTCCACATATGCCCCTACGACCATAATTACTAAACTACTCTTAAATATAAAAAATTAGAATATATAAAAAAAAAATCAGAAAATTTAAGAAAAATTCCAAAAAATAAAAATTTACAAAATTAAGAAAAAATGAAAATTATAAAAAATATAAAACTTAATAAAAAATATACAAAAAATAGAAAATTTAATAAAATTACAAAATTCAGAAAATTAACTAAACTTACAGAAAAATAAAAATTTAGAATAAATTAAATAAGAATTTCAGAAAATAAATAAAAACATAGAAAATTTAGGAAATTAAATAAAAATTTCAGAAAATAAATGAAAACATAGAAAATTCCAGGAAATTAAATAAGAATTTCAGAAAATAAATAAAAACATAGAAAATTTAGGAAATTAAATAAAAATACAGAAATTAATAAAAATTCCCAGAAAATTAGGAAATTCAGAAAGTCCATAAATATTAATAAACAGTCAAAAATTCATAAAATTTATAAAATACAGAAACTTCTCGAAATACAAAGAAGCGAAAAATCTTCTATTATAGCTTCTTTTTATTCAAAGATTGATGACTTCTACAAAATTTTTCTTTTTCCAAAATCTAAAAACCTTTGTCAAGTATTTTAGGATCTTCGAGTCTCACGCAATGGGCTCTAAATGGGGGAAGCTGGCCCGGTTTTTCTGTTTAAGTTTGGTCCATTATAGGTCCTTGTGCTACCTTAGCCGCCTCGGATCTTGTGCATGAGTGGACTTGAGGTCCTTTTCAAATTAAAACAAATATATATCTTTTCCTAAATGTTTTAGGATTCTCGGTCTCACGCAATGGGCTCTAAATGGGGAACTGGTGGTTTACCTGCTGTTCAACATTTAGCAGTTCGTATAGGTCCCTGTGCTGCCTTAGCCGCCTCGGGTCTTGTGCATGAGTGGGCCAAAAGTCCCTCCCAAAAATAAAATTTCTTTTCACAAACTCTTCAAACATTTTCTCAAAAAACAAGATCTTTAAGATGATCTTCCCTTAAGCTTTTTTCTTTTTTGAAGGTCAAGCCTTCACAAACCAAATAATCTTTTCAAGTACTCTTGAAGGTCAAGCCTTCATGAACTAGAACTACGTAAGCCTTGAGTTTCCCATTGCACCGGGGAATACGTAGGAGCAGGATCAAGCCCTGTCAGGCTAACCTCCATCAATTTATTTTTCACTTTAAAGGGATCAAACATTTTCAAAATCACACACTCAGTTTAAGGGTACCGTTCTTCGGAACGGGCAAGTAAGGTGCCTAACACCTTCCTTACTTGTAACCAACTCCCGAACTTAGAAGCTCATTCTTGAGTCAGGGTTTTTTCCAAATATTTTTCCCTTGAATAAGAATTTGGTAGCGACTCCACATTGATCAAACAAATCCTTTTCAAAATTTTAACGAGTTCGTCGTCTCGTCGGAATTACGGTTGCGACAATCATGTTTAACCTATGTTAATACACATATAACTCAGGAAATCATCTAGTCTATACTGAACTTCTTATATCGCAACCATTCTAATGTTGCTTAAATAAAAACACTTAAATATTTTTTCCATCATAAAAAAAAGGAAGATTGTTTGAAACCATTTTTTAATTAGACATTAAATTAAGTCCTAGCAACATCTAATGTTGAAATGATGACAAAAATATATGTAAAAATATTTAAAGATAAGTAAAGAAGAAAAATAATTTTAGATGATAGACTCGTTTAATCCTGGAAGTGTATTCAAAAAATTCGTCAAGCTGGCTTCGACATAAGTAATAACTATTTCTGAATTGATGCAAAATAAAAGAACAATAGAATATTTAATGAAGAGATAAATTAAACTTAAAGAGGAAACATACCCATTTGATATAAAAAAAAAATAAACAAAGTGAAAAGTGCACTTGCCATAAGACAGTTGTTTGACTCATAATAGCAGTTTTTACCTAAACTTAGGCCATGCATTTATGGACATGTGAAATATAACACCCTAAAAATGAATTCTAATTCTACGTTTAAGTCGTTCATTTAGTTCCATTATTAGTTTGTTATCTTATGATGCAGAATCTTTGGAAAATACTTATTAGAGAAAGTACGATAATATTTTTTTTTTACAACAACTGTTTTGATATAAAATGCGAGCATCATCGATGTAGCGTTCGTGTCGATAAATAAATTACTAGGTGTCCTCATGGGCATAAAGATTATTATCATTACAAATTTCTCCCTTCGTCTTATTTTTCTCTCATCAACAGTAAAATTAAACATAAATCATTCTTACACATGTAATATTTATATAATTACACAGTCCTTTTCACATATGCATAGTAGTCTTAGGCACTAAGGCCTTTACATAGATTTCATTACACACCATAATATACATACCGTATTTACATAGATATTTGTTACATATTCTAGTACATGAACTAGCTTACCACCACATAATAATAACTAGGATGCTTGCATCCAACTATTTAAAGAAATTTACATCATGGGAATAACACTTCAACTTCTTATTCTTTGGAAAAACAACGAACGGACCAACAAACCTCCCTAAGCCTAGTGATGAAAACGCTCCAACCATATACTCTGATCCAAAGACATGAAAGTCCCATCAGGAATCTCTTAATAGGCTTGAATCAGATAAGGCAACAGGTATGGAGAACTTCTTTATGAGGACCAAACATATGAAGAAATATGGTGGTGTGATGGACTTTGTGGGTCTGTCTCTCCCTCTGAGGAACAGGATTCCTCAGTCGTGGAAGTCTGTTGCCTTCTATACCCAGGAGGAGGTGAAAAAAACTCCATTGGGGTGAAAGGCCTTCAAGGGAATTGTGAACGTTATTGTTGTAAAGTTTGGACTCAAGACTTCTGAGATAAAAAGATATCCCAACGAAAAGTAAATTCTCACACTAGCTTGGGTTGTGATTAATAGGTCGTGGGGGTTTGCTGACCAATCCATGTTACTGATGTCTACGAAGATCACTAGCATTGTGAAGGATATGGTGTCATCTCGGGAAGAAAGTGGGTTATTTTTATACACAAAACAATCATTGTTACATAGACTTTTGTCTTTGTTAAACATAATAAATCTTTGGTGTCCCATTACAGATATTATTTGACTCATATTTTATTCAATGTCTTACATAATGTCTCATTTAGTTTCTATTCCACACCTTTAGGGAATTTTAGAGATATAGACACACATTATAAACAGTCAAACACTATCTTCTCACTAGCTCTGCTACTCTACCTTAAATTCTTAAGGATATGAGTTCATTTCTAGATGGTCTTCATCATCTTATAATAAGTAAAGAACCCTTTTGTCTTAACAATAGAAGGATTTGTAGGGAACACTTTTGGTCTCCTAGGAGAACCCTTTTGTCTACTCTTTAGTAAGACTTTGTTGCCCTCTGGATATGCATAAGGTATACAAGAGTAGATTAAATTTTCACATAACACTTTACTTTAGTGATCCTTTAAGCCATTTAGGTTCATTTTAAAGGCTTCCAGATAATCATGCATGCTTAATCAATACCCAGCCAATATGCTAAGCATATTTAGATCTAAAATTCTATCACATTATTAAACATCATCATGCTACATAACATCATTCTTTAAACACTTATGAGCATTCATCATTCAACTCACAGTAGACATTATGCATTCATAAAGCAACACAAGTTGGCTTATCTATTAGTCTGGGATAACATAATTACATACATCTGTATATGTCCAACTTGTTTAACTTATAATATTTTAACTTATTTATGTCAATTAAGTTATGCATGGCCAAATGATACACATGTCTTTGCCAAGCTTCATTTAAACTCTTTGTCCTTTACTTTTACATAACAAAGCTTCTTAATGTACCTAAACCAAGTTTTCAAACTCATTTCTACTTATTTAGCTTTAAGTGTCTCAATGCATGACTATGATTTCTGAGGCCTTCTAGTTCTCTTCTTATAGAATATGATTTTTACTAATTGAAGTTTATATCGCTAATTATTGCCTAACTTAGAAATTTTTAAGACTTCTCCCTCACTTTTGAAGGTCAAGGTCGAATGGTCTATTGTAGCTTTCCAACCCCATGGTTCATTCCTAATTACTCAATTCATGCATGGCAAGATTTAATCTTAAGTTAGTGAAATTTTAACTTTCTTTCACTAACCTAGCTATCATGGCCAAATGGACTTCTTATCCTTTCTAAAATTTCCTGCCAAGGATGCTTAATTAACTCTAGTTAATAATTAAAACTTCTTATTGACTAATTAACCCTAAAATGGTCGAATGCCACTCCTAGTATATAAGGCATCAAATTTCATCTTTATTTAACCTAAGTTGATGAATCCTTCTGATTGAAGTATAGGCCATAAATTTTACCAAATTTAGTTAATTTTAAGGATTCTCTTCTATTCCTAAAAGTTATGGCTGAATGTCCCCTTCCTCCTCACAATTCCAGGGTTCATTTTTAATTATCAACTTATGCATTTTGGAAATCTAGCTTAAGTTTTAATTATGGATTTCACTTGGTTCCATCCATTTTGGCTACTATGGACCTAGCTACTTCTAATCCTATATTACACATTTAATCTTCCCATTTACCTAATGAAGGTTCTTAATGTATCATTAACCAAATTTTGAGTTCATTTTCCTTTTATTACTCTTGGGTGGCCTAATGCACACCTATTAAAGTTTAGGACATTTAGCTCAATTTTTCTTATCTTAAAAGTTATTTCACACCATTAAGGACTTAGTTATATGGTTTGTATCATTTTTATAAATTTTAAGAGATTTTATCCTTAACTTAATACATATGGCCATTGTTCCCCATTGAGTTTCCAAGGTCACCTTTTAAAATTTCTTCTCATAAAACCTTGGTTCCATAATTTTGTACACTTGTAGCACATTAAGAACTTGATCCACACAAGGATTATCCAAAATCCTTAGCTTGGGTCATGGTCAAAGAGAGTCATAGTATTTTTATGAAGCTTGTTTAATATTTGGTCCCAAAATATCAACTTTCACTTATTAGCTTTTAAATCTATGCCCAAAGCAAGCTTATGGTACGTATGATTTAAATTTTCTTAGGATTTTTAGTATTTTAGTCGAAGGGTTTATATATGGACATATTATCACACAAGTTCACCATATTAATAAAATCAACAACTTTCAAGCTTTAAGCATAAAAAATCCAAGATAGCATTTTTTCAAGACAAGTAGGTGTAGATTCGCAAGATCTACTCCAAGATCCATCCATCTCCTATCATGAACACTTCAAAAATTTTCCTAATGACATCTCAAAGCTTCCCAAAGCATCAAAATGGATTTTTAAAGAATTTCCACTGATTAAATTGCTTCTAAGGTGTCTAAAAGCACTTTAATCCATCCAAACATCCTTTTATCTTTCAAAAATCACTAAAAAATGGTGATGCTCATTTTTAACCATTTAAAGGTATCATTAGACCTCATGAGTCCAAATAAAAGGAGATCTATAGATCTTAGAGAAAGGATCCACAAACAGAAGAAAACCAACCATACAAAGTAAGATTTGAAGCTTAAAAGACAAAGTAGAAAATCCTACTTGATGGAGACTTGGTGTAGGGTTTTTGTGGGTCTGTGGTGGCTGAACTTGGTTCCCCCTTGATGGTCGACAAAGAGATCCATAGAGATAGTGGTGGGACTTGGTGTTTAGAGGTTGATTTTAGATTAAATGTTAAAGATGGAAATTTAAGCTTAAGGTGCAAGGTTAGGGTTTTTGGATTACATTTAACTTGAAGAGAGTTTGAAGAGATTTTATAAGTGTTTAGGGAGTGAAATTTGAAACAAATGAGGCATTCAAAGGTTCTTAGTGAATTCGGAAAGCAAGGACATCTTAGGGATAATTTTTAACTTAAGGGTATTTTGGTAATTTTGCATGAAATTTCCATTTTCCAAAATAATTCAAAATCAGGAATTATCCTTTTAGAATTAGATTAGTGTTAATGAGACTGGGTTTTTCACTAATCAAGTTTATCTTTTCCTAAACATAGTTAATTTTAATTAATCAAGATTAATTAACCTTAACCATGGTTAAAGGAATCTTTGCATTTATTATTTTTTTCTTTTGTGCATTTACTTTGGGTTGACTAATATGGTGACTCATCACCATATTTTTTACATGGAAATTTCAGGCACACCATGTGGGGCCTACTTTTGGCTTCTTCCTCACACTTTCTTACCTTATCGGTCCTCTAAGGGCATTTTCATGATTTTTTTCAACATTATCCAAGAAGTTCCCAAATTATTCCTCTAAAAATTCTAACACTTTTTGGTTTATTCCTAAGTTAATCTAAGGTTATTTGATATTTTTTGGGAACAAATTAGCCCTGTACAGAAAACAGAGCTTTTTAGGGGCATTTTTAGATTTTTCTGAGGACTTTTTCATCCCTTCTTTGTTTCTAAGTTTTTCTTATCACTTTTGGTCATTCTTAATATTCTATAATCACTTAAAATATATTTTAACTCTTGTTTTAAATTTTTCATCCACCTTATTTGGGTTGCCCAAGTGTAGGGGCATTTTCGTCACTTGCACTAAATTTTCTAATTTCTCTACTTTTAACCCTTAATCCTACTTGGTTTCCTCTTAAAGATTATTCATTTATTTTTAGCTTCAAGAGTTCATTATGAAAATTTTTGGGTGTTACATAGAATACTTTGGAAATATTTCTTACTCTCTTAATGACTACTTTATCAATTCTATATAAAGAGAGAAGCTTATGAAAAAAAGAAAAGATATATAACTAAGTTGAACTCAAACTTTATATTCCTCTACTCGTCTAATTTGTTCATAACCTATATTGTCTATTCAATACTTTTTTGGTGTATTTTAATTTTGGTTCTAGGAATCATAATAGCTAGATAAGAAGTTTCTAGTTTGTATTTCTTGGGTATATTAAGCCTAGAGAGGCTTGCACAAAAATATTAGCAATTGTATGTTTGTTGACAATTTGTATCTTTCTTGATATGGAAATACCCATTGTATGATAAACAGAACTAGATATAGCCCTTGAGTTGATAAGGGTAAATCCTTATAATATCTAATATGAATTTTCTACCTTTCTCTCTTTAACCATATTTCAAGACAAACTCATCTAATATTTCGAGTTGTTTGAAAAATCTTTTCTTATCATGACCTAAAATTCAACCCTTTTTCTACGTGTCATCTATGTTTCTATTATGAAATTTTCATAAGCGATCTTTTCTTAAGGATTTTACGATGGAAAATTGGATAGAACCTTCTAAGCATAACATAACTAGTATTTCTGAGACTTGATCTGATGTACTTCTATATTAGTTGCATAAATTTATTTTGGTATGACTTCATAGATACTTTAATAACCCTCTTATAAGATTTAATATGCCAAATGAAAGATGTCTTTTTAACACCCTAAAAATGAATATTGTTATACTTGAGTCATTCATTCGGTTTCATTATTAGTTTGTTATCTTATGATGCGGAATCTTTAGAAAATAATGATTAGAGAAAATATGGTAATTTTTTATAAAACAACTATTTGTTATAAAAAGCAAGCCTCGTTGATATAGTGTACGTGGCAGTAAATAATTTACTAGGCGTTCTGGTGCGCACATAGAGTATTATCATTACGTATTAGTTACATTAATTTATTTGTCTCTAATCAACAATAAATAATTAAACATAAATTATTCCCAAACATACAAACTTTATATAATTATACAGTTTGTTTTACATGTTCATGACAGTCTTGGACATAAGGTTTTCACCTACGCTTTATTACATACCATATTTATATACATATCGACTATATATTCTAAGACATAATCTAGCTTACCACTACATAGTAATCACTAGGATGCTTGCATCCAACTATTTACAGGACTTATATTATTGGTATGACATAAATCCACTTCTTTGAGAGGGGTCTAGGAAGAAAATGGGAAGGTACGAGGTGAGAAACTAAGTTTCTCAGTAGGATTCTACCATAAACTTAGTGTCATCAGTTTTATTCTAGCCACTTCAGTTTATTAAAAAAGAATCATGTCATAGGTACACGTTCAGTTTTAACTTTTCAAAACTTCTAACCGAAGTGGATTTCCTTTACATAAGACAATCTTTTAAATATATAATTTACTTGAGCATCATGAATCTTTCAAACCACATTGTCACAACCGTAATTACGACGAGACGATGAAATCGCTAAAATTTAAAATAAATTTGATTGATTATGTGGAGTCACCACCAAATTTTTATTTAAGGGAAAATATTTGGAAAAACCCTAACTTGAAAAAGAAATTTTAGGTTTGGGAGTCGATTAGAATAGGGAAGGTGTTAGGCACCCTATTCGCCTGTTCCGAAGAACAGTACCCTTAAACAGAGTGTGTGATTTATATGAAAACAGTTTGATCCCTTTAATTATAATAAAAAATAAATAGATTGATGGAGGTTAGCCTGACAGGACTTGATCCTTCTCCTGCATATTCCCCGGTGCAATGGGAAAATCAAGGCTTACGTAGTTCTAGTTTGAAGGCTTGACCTTCAAAAGTGCTTGAAAAAGGAATAGAGTATTCCGAAAATATTTTAAAGAAAATCCTTAGTCCACAAATGCACAGGATCCGAGGCAAACGAGGGCTGCACTGGGATCCATATAAATCTCTAAACATCAAACAACAATAAACCGCCAGTTCTATTTTAGAGTCCATTGTGTGAGACTTGGGATTTCAAAAAGAGATTTCTCTTGAAGTTATTTAAAAATGATTTTTAGCCCACATATGCACAGGGTCCAAGACAAATACGGCTGCACTGGGACCTATATGAATCCCTAAACATCGAACAGCAGAAAAAGCTACTAGTTCATGCTTAGGGTTCATTTTGTGAGACCAGAATCAAAGAATTTAATTTGAAAATGATAAAGATAAAAAGATGAATGAGCTTAGGTAAAAGAAGGATTGGGCTTGATTTAAACTAAAGAAATGAACTTGATTTTGAATTCAAGAAATTGAATTAAACTTGATTTAAAATGAATTGGATTTAAGATGCACTTGATTTGAAATGAACCTGACTTGAAATAAACTTGACTTGAAATGAACTTGACTTGAAATAAACTTGATTTAAAATGCACTTGATTTGGGATTTTAGGAAAAAGAATTAAACTTGACTTGAATTTGAGAAAAGAATTAAACTTGACTTGGATTTGAGAAAAGGATTTAACTTGGTTTGAAATTTGAGGAAAAAGAATTAAACTTGATTTTGAATTTGAATTAAACTTGACTTAAATTTAACAAAAGGAATTGAACTTGACTTGAACTTGAATTTTTGAATTTGAAGAAATGGGATTGAGATTGATTTTGAAGAAAAATGAATTTTATTTGGAATTTGATGAAAAGATTTGAATTGGATTTGAACAAAAATGAATTTTGTTTCAAACTTGAGGAAAAGAATTAAATTGGATTTGCCCCAAAATGAATTTTATTTGCAACTTGATGAAAAGAACCAAAATGAATTTTATTTAAGACTTGAGGAAAGAATTAAATTGGATTTGAACCAAAATGAATTTAAATTGAAATTTAAGGGAAAGAATTAAATTTGATTTGAATTAATTTAAGGGAGAAGAATTTGATTTAAAAATGAAATATTTAACTTGAATCTTAAGGAAGAAGAATTAAACTTAATTTAGTTTTGAGGAAGAAGAATTTAAACTTAATTTAGTTTTGAGGAAGAAGAATTTGATTTAAGAAGGAAATATTTGACTTGAAACTGAAGAAGAATTTAATTTTGATTTGAGCTCATTTGAATTGAAATTTGAGGAAAAAGAGTTAAACTTAATTTGCATAAAAAATGAATTTGAGTTAAAATTAAAGGACTTTAAAAAAGAAATTAAAGGCTTGATCTACATTAAAGGAGACATAGTTTGTAAATTAGAATAAAATTAGGCTTGATCCACTGGAAATAAACTTGATTTTAAATAATTAAAGGATAGAATTAGGCTTTACTAAAATGAGAAGGTTGATCCCAAGTTAAAAGTAAGGCCAAGAATTGAGCATGGCCTAGTTACTCATGCGGGAACCTCTTCCATAGGGTTGTATGGGCCTAGCTGCTGCTTAGTCCATTTGCATGCGCTTGAGAAGCCCATTTGGGGTGTGCTGTATGGCCCTCTTGTACGAGCCTGGGGAAAGAAAACTATAGCATGTAAGGCTCGAACTCGGGACCTGGGGAAAGGGGACAACATGCTTAGCCAAACAAACTAAGTTGTTGATTGAGTTTCTAACCCCCTGTGATATTTAAACACAGTAATTGTTCATAAAGTTGCATGTGCTGCATGGCTTCATATCCACACCACTAATCCCGCTTGATTCTATAAAGAAAATGTGCCTGACTCTTGCTCGTCTTTTCACTTTGCAATATCTCATTTCAAACTTGTTACATCTATGCTAAGTTGCATCACCAGGAAAATTAAGACCTCATGTACTACGGGACGAATCACAAAGCGCTGGGCTTTTTGTTGTCTCGACGCAGCAGCTGGAATAGCACTTTTCACCTACTCATATTGCTTTGCTAGTGTGAGTTAGGGAGCAGGGGGAAGCTGCGATTATACAGAGGGCCCATTATGTGCATTTACACAATACCACCAATAATATCTTTGATGAGAGAACCTGGAACAATCTCTGCTATAAACATTCGTGGTATCTTGAAGAAGAAAAGCCGCACAAAGTCTAGCAATTAGTCAATAGTTTCAAACAATTTTATATACCATGCTTCAACATATACTGCTCATGGTGAAATAATTCAGAGCTGAGGTACCCTTCTTCTGCATCATTGTCATAGGGAACAAAGTACCTTGCTGGGAAGAAGGGATTTTCACGTTCAAACCTTGTATTATGTATGAGTGACGCTCAATCACGTGTTATGGATCAGCTGTGCCATGATATTATTCAACTGAACATGTGTCTCATTCCAAGAGCCAAGCGTATTGTAACAGCAACAGATTAGCTATGGTGACTTGTGCACGTGAAGCTGCATGACCTTTACAGGGGACGTGACTTCAAGTATTGGAAGCATCCTACTATCATCCGTAGCAGCAACCAACGTTCTTGTGACTGCCACACCCCCCGATCCAAACGTTGTTAGAGTGTATAGAGGGCCATGCTCAAATATGCCCTATTCGTGGTCATAATATGCGTTAACCAGACTTTGCTTTCAGATTGAAGAGCATGATTTCCAGGTCCTGCGAATTCGAACATATGCTAAACAACTCCATTCCTAGAGATGCCTTTGGGGCATAGAAAATAATGCTCTGATCAGGGCCTTTCTCTGCATGGTTACATGCGATGACCTCGTGAAGATAACTGAAGACCAACTCAAGGATTCTCGAATTCATGAAGTGTGATAGATCTGAAACAAGCTCTGTGTTGGTCTCTTAGGCAACCTGTAAGCATACATTTTTTCTTTTCTCAAGAGACACACCAATAAGCGTAGGTAGCCATATACTCCCTAGCCAACGAATTCTTTGCCTTGCATGAGGAAATCATAGTGATAACTGACGTACTCCCGCATACGTTGACCTTCGATCGGGCCTTTCCTCACGACTCCGAACTCTTCTCCCATCACATTGTGAGTTGAATGCTCTGATCTCGATCCAAACAATCTCGAGATTCCATAGTATACCATAATTCATAACTAAAATTGTATGTCTCTATTATTTTAACCACACAATCTTGCATAAATCAATTGCACACCAACAGTACAATAACAGTGCATGAATCCACATGAAAACAAGTAATTCGATCAGTTTGCAAGGAATTTCTATTATTATTCTGAAGATTCATTTATTCTATTTTAGATGTTAATAAAAGCCAAAGATAACCAGATCTATCTAGTGAATTGATGAAGAATTAGACAAGAATGTGTCCTTGGACTTACCTGATGGTGGAGAATAACGAACTAGAAATCTTGCCGGATTTCCAAGCTTTCTCCGGGCAGAGTCTAGATTTCGACCGAAATTAATGCGTTGGTAAGCCTTTTGATAGGAGATCCAGCTGAAGCAACCATGGGGTAAGGAACCAAGAAAGAAACTCCTGCCCCCGAGCAAAGCTACAAGAAGTTTTTGGAGGTTTTCAACATTAGAGGAATTGAGAGCTTCTGGCCCTCCCCAAAGTGATTTTTTTTTTTTTGTAAAGAAAAACCAACCTCTTTCTTCGAAATCTTTAAACATTTTATATCAAGGGCTTCCCCCTCTTTTTTCGAAATTTTTTGGTGGGTACTTTTTTTTTTGCTACTTAATTATTTTCTTTATTATTATTTTTGATTTTCAGTTTTCTATTTATTTTATTCCTGCTTCATTTTATTTATTTTTCAATTTTTATTACTATCATTCTTTTCTTTTTTATTTTATTTTCTATTTTCCCTTTTTTTTATTTCGTATTATTATTTTTTAGTTTGTTATTTTTTCTTAATATTTTAATAATTTATTTTTATTATTAATTTTTGTACTTTTCAATATTTATATATTTTTTAAATTTTCTATTTTATTATTATTTTATTTTTATTCATTTTCTATTTTTTAGTTTTTATATTTTTTTATTATTTCTTTTTTGTTTCTTTTATTTATCTTTGTTTTTGTCTTCTATTTTATTATTTACTTTCTGCTATCTTTATTTTTTATCTTTTATTATTATTTTTTAATCATTCTGTTATCCATTTTTGTCTGTTTATCTGTTTTTATGCTTTTTCTTCATTTATTTTTAATTTTACTATTTACATTATTATTATTAATTTTAAAGATGGTGTCCTTGAACGTAATTGAATGTTTACACACATCGTATGAATTATTTGACTATTGTTTATTCTACATCTTATTTAACTTTGCATTTAATTTCTATCACATTCTTAATGATAATTAAGACATGGGCATATTCATAGTAGTTAAATAACATCATCCTAATTTAGCACATAAATTGCTTGAACATAATAATTCTTTGGAAGCACATCATAAGTATGGATTTACTATTATCTCCTCTAAGTTCCCACACAATTCCCTCTCTTCTCTATTCCACTCTCTTGGTAGAATTTTTAAGACATGGTATGCAATAATATTAGTCAAACAATATCATTTCATATGAACAACTAAATACATCAACATTATAACTCTTTGGATCACAACATGGATATCAATTGACTATTGTTTCTTCTGTCTCGATATAACTCTTCTCTTCTCTTCCTTTCTCTATTTCACAAAACTAGAGAAATTTTAAGACATAGGCATACAAGTATTAGTTAGTCAAACAATATTTTCTCACTGAGTCTACTACTCTAGCTTTTATTCTTAAGGATATAATCTCATTCCTAGACGGTCGTCACCATCAATAATAAGTGAAGAACCCTTTTTGTCTTCATAATAGAAGGATTTGTGGAGAAGTCTTTTATCTCCTAGGAGAACCCTTTTGTCTCCTCTTCAGTAGGACTCTGATTATCCCCTAGATGTGCACAAGGCACATTAAGAATAGATTAAATTTTCACATAAGTTTTCTTTAGTGCTCCCTCCATTTAGGTTCATTTTAATGGCTTCTAAATAATTATGCATGCTTAATCAATATTCAGTTAATATGTCATGGACATTTAGATCTCAAATTATATCTGATCATCAGTAATACACAATCATCATACATAGCATCATTCTTTAAAACATTTATGAGCATTCATCATTCAACTAACATTATGCATTCCTAAAGCATCACAAGTTGACTTATCAATCACATTGGGATAACATAACTGCATACACTCATACATGTCCAACTTATTTAACTCATTCACATTTTATTATGAATCACTCAAGGGGCTTAATTCTCTCAACCTTCTAAGTTATCCCTCAACCTTTCCTTTTCTCAAAGTTCAATTAATTTCACATGATTTTTATAAACTTAGAAGTTTTCGTCTAGGTGGCTGAATGACATCTTTTAAGTTTTTTTTCTTTGTGAACATCAATTTGAAAGTCTTATGCAAGACCTGCTCGTATAAGTTTTAAAGGTTGGGTGTTAACAAGTTTTAAACCTATTTAAGTTAATTTAGATATGCATGGTCGAATAATACATATGCCATTTCCAAGTTTCTTTTAAGCTTTTAATCTTTTTCTTCTACATACAAAGCTTCTTAAGGTACCTAAACCAAGTTTTCAAACTCATTTCTTCTTATTTGACTTTGGGTGGTTGAATGTATATCCTTAGCTTCTATGACCTTCTAGTTTTCTTTCCTTTGTCTTAGGAGTTGATTTTCATCAATTGAAGTCTAATTCATTAATTAAACCCTAAATACACATGCCATTTCCAAGTTTCTTTTAAGCCTTTAATCTTTTTCTTCTACTTGACAAAGCTTCTTAAGGTACCTAAACAAAGTTTTCAAACTCATTTCTTCTTATTTGACTTTGGGTGGCTGAATGTATATCCTTGGTTTCTATGACCTTTTAGTTTTCTTTTCTTTGTCTTAGGAGTTTATTTTCATCAATTGAAGTCTATTTCATTAATTAGTACCTAACATAAAAATTTTTAAGACTTTTTTTTCATACTTGAAAGTTATGGCTGAATGGTTTAATGTAACTTTCCAACGTCATGGTTGGTTCCTAATCACTCAATTTGTGCATGGCTAGGTTTGATCTTCAGTCATAGTGAAATCTTGACTTTCTTTCACTAACTTAGATAATATGGCCAAATGGACTCCTTAACCATTTTAAAACTTACTCACACCCTTAATCCCTTCTACTTATATGCCAAGGATGTTCAATTAATACTAGTTAAAAATTAAATCCCCTTCTTGACCAATTAATCCCTAAGGTGGCCGAATGGATCCCGTAACCATTTTAACACTTCTATACACTTTTAATCCCTTATAATTATATGTCAAGGATCCTTAATTAAACCTAGTTAAGAATTAAAGCTCCTCCTTGACAAATTACCCCTAAGGTGGCCAAATGTCACTCTTATTATTTAGGGCATTGATAAATCCTTCTAGTTAAAGTTTAAGCTACAAGTTTTACGAAGTTTAGTTAATTGTTTAAGACTTCTCCGTTGTTTCAAAGGATCATGGCAGAATGAATCCTCTCCTCCTCATAACTCCAAGGTTTATTTTCAATTACCAACTTGTGCATTTTTGACATCTAGCTTAAGTATTAATTAGGAATTTCACTTAATTTCATCTATTTTGGTTACTATAGACTTAGCCACTTTTAGACCTTACTTACACCTTTAAATCTTCCATTTACCTAATTTCAAGTTCATTTTTCCTTGAATTAAATCATGGTGGCCAAATGCACACCTAGTAGTTTTTAGGTCATTTTTGCTCAATTTTTCTTCTTCCAAAAGTTTTTTCACCTTAGTTAGGACTTTGTCACATGGTTTGTATCCCTTTTATAATTTTAAGAAGTTCTATCCTTAATTTATCCTATCTGCCTGAATGCTCGCTTAGGTCTTCCAAGGTCGCATTTCCAAAATTTCCTTCTCATACAATCTTAGTTCCATGATTTTGTGCACTTGTAGCACCTTAAGCAATTGATCCATACAAGGCTTGTCTAAACTCCATAGTTTGGGTCAAGTTCATAGAGATTCATAGGTATCTGTTGAGCCTTGTGCCATTTTTTGTCCCAAAACCTTAACTTTCACTTAGTAGTTTTTAGATCTATGCCCAAAGCAAGCTTATGGGACTTAATTTTATTTTTTTTACACTTTTTAATATTTATGTCCATGGGTTCAGATATGGACATATTATTATACAAGTCCACCATAGTAAGAAAATCAACAAGTTTCAAGCTTTAAACATAAAAACATGCAAGATAGCATTTTTTTCAAACAAAGTGTAGATTCACAAGATCTACTCCAAGATCCATCCATCTTCCAAAATGACCACTTCAAAAATTTACTCATGACTTCTCAAAACTATCCAAAGCATCAAAATGGTTTTTAAAATATTTTGCACAGATTATATTTCTTCTAAGCTACCTAAAAATACAAATTTTACATTTATATCGTGCATTGGCTTCCATTATTAGTTTGTTATGTCATGATGTGGAATCTTTGGAAAATACTTATTAGAGAAAATACGGTAAATTTGTTTTAAACAAACACTTTGATATAAAATGTGAGTCTTATTGATATAGTGTTTATATAGAAAAGTAATTACTAAGCATTCTCACGCGCATATAAGTTATTATTATCATTACAAATTACTCCCTTTGTTGTAGTAGCCTCTAATCACCAATGAAACAATTTAAGCAAACTCATACATATGTACACAAACTTCATATAATTATACAGTCCTTATACATACATATAATCAGTCTTAGGCTCCAAGACCTTTACACCTACTTAATTACATATCAACATGTACCCGTCATGGTTACATACATAATTATTTCATATCCTAATACATTCAATACTTTACAACTACATACTAATAACTAGGATGCCTTGCATCCAACAACTTACAAAATATACCTTATGGGTTTGACTTCATCTTCATATTCTTCTTCTTGAAATGACAAAGGGACCATCGAACCTCCCTAAGTCTAGTGATAGAAACGCTCCAGCCACATACTCTATTCCAAAGACATGAAGGTTCCATTGGGCATCTCCTGATAGGCTTGAAAAGGATAAGGCATAGGGTATGTGGGGCTCCTGTGTGAGGACTAGGAGTGTGAAGAACTATGGTAGTGAGATGGAGTCTGCGGGTCTATTTCCCCTCCCGAGGAAGAGGAATCATCATCTATTGCAGTTTTTTTCCTTCTATAGTCGGGAGGAAGCAGGAAAACCTTATTTGGATGGAAAGCCTCTAATGGATTGCAAAGCCCATAGTCATGAAGTTTGGACTCATGACTTTAGAAATAAAGAGGTGTCCTAATAAAAAGTAAATCTTTACACTAGCCTGGCCTGTAATCAACAACCTATTAGGGTTTGTTGTCTAATCTACATTACTAATGTCCATGTAAACCATTGTTATCATGAAGGATATGTTGTTCATCTAGGAAAAAAGTAGGGAGAGAAGGAGTGAGAAACTAAATTTCTCAACTAGATTCTACTCTATTCTTAATGTCATCACTTTCACCCTAGTCACTTCAGTTTAATAGAAAATCATGTCATGCATATTTGATTGATTTTAATCTTTCAAAAACTTCTACTGATGAAGGTTATTTTTATACAGGAAAGCCATTATTACATAACATATAACTTCCTTCAACATCATAAATCTTTGGGATCACATTAAGATACTATTTGACTAGCATTTTCTCTACATCTTACATAATGTTTCATTTATTCTTTATTCCACACCTTTGGGGAATTAAAAGATTCTAGTTTACACCTTTGGGGAATTTTATTTTCTATTCCACACCTTCGGGAAATTTATTTTCTATTCAACACCTTTAGGTAAATTTTAAGACATAGACACATATTAAAAATAGTCAAATAATATATTTTCATTGGTTGTGCTACTCTACCTTCTATTCTTAAGGATATGAGCTCATTTCTAGATGATCGTCACCATCACATAATAAGTGAGGAACCTTTTTATCTTCACAATAAAAGGATTTGTGGATAATCCTTTGTCTCCTAGGAGAACCCTTTTGTCTCCTCTTTAGTAGGATTTTATTTTCCTCTGGATGTGTGTAAGGCGCATATGAGTAGATTAAAATTTTCACGTAAATATTTGCTTTAGTGATCTCTTAAACCATTTAAGTTTATTTTAAAGGCTTTCAGATAATCAATCATGCATGGTCAATCAATATCCAACCAATATGTCATGCATATTTAGGTCTTCATTTCTATCATATCATCGTTCATACATGATCATCATACATAGCATCATTCTTTAAACATTCATGAGAAATAATCATTCAATTCACATTAGACTTTATATAATCATAAAGTAACACAAGTTGGCTTAACATTCTCTAGCATACAATGGTCTTCAAAATTAAAACTTAGTTATGATTATCATTAAATTTTGGGTAACGTAACCACATACACCCATACATGTCCAACTTGTAACATTAATAAAATTTTATGATGAATCACTCAGCAGGGTTTAATCAGTCAACCTTCTTAGTTATTTCTCAGTATTTCCTTTTCTCAAAGGTCAATTTGTTTCACATGACTTTTATAAAACTTAGAAGTTTTTCTTTCGGTGGCTGAATGGCACCTCGAATTTTTATTCTTTGTGAACTCCAGTTTACTTTTCTTATTCATAACCTAATCATACAATGTTTTATGGTTATATGTTAGCAAGCTTTTAACTTACTTTATCAATTTGCACACCCATGGTCGAATGGTGCTCATGACATTTGCTAAGTGTCTTTTAAACTTTAATTCATTTCTTATACACAGTGAGCATCCTTATTACACCTTGATTAATGTTTTAAACTCACCTCCCTTTAATTTAACCCAAGGTGGTCGAATGCATGAACAAGGTTTATAAGGCCTTCTAATTCTCTTTTATTGATCTTAGAAGATGCTTTCTACTAATTGAAGTTTAGGTCGTTAACCACTACCTAACTTAGAAATTTTTAAGAATTCTCCCTCACACTTAGAGGTCATAGCCGAATGGTCTATATCACTTTTCAACCCCATGGTTTCTTCCTAATTAATCAATTTATGCATGCCTAAGGATGATTAATTAACCCTAGTCAAGAGTTTAAACTTCTTCTTGTATAGAGTTTAAGGCATTCAATTTCATCTTTAGTTGACTTAAGTTGGTGAATCCTTCTAGTTATAGTTTCGGCCATAAATTTTTACCAAGTTTACCTAATTTTAAGATTTCTCTTCTACTCTAAAGGCTTATGGCTGAATGTCAATCTTCTTCTTCATAACTCCATGGTTCATTTTTAATTATCAACTTATGCATCCTTAAATCTAGCTTAAGTTTTAGTTATGAATTTCACTTGACTTCATCAATTTAGGCTAATACAGACCTAGCCACTTATAAATCATTTTTACAAATTTAAATCTTCCCATTTATCTAATGATGGTTCTTAATACACTATTAACAAAAATTTAAACTCATTTTCCTTTAATTAACCAAAGGTGGCCGAATACACATGTAGTGGTTTTAGAACATTTTAGTTCAATTTTTCTTTATTTAAGAGTTGTTTCACACCATTTAAGATTTAATCATATAGTTTATATCACCTTTAGAAATTTTATCCTTAACTTAGCTCATGTGGCCAAATGCTCACTTTAAGCTCCCAAGGTCACCTTTCAAAATTTCTTCTCATAAAACCTTGGTTCCATGATTTTATGCACTTGTAGCATCTTAAGCACTTGATCCATACAATGTTATTCCAAACTCCTTAGCTTGGGTCATGGTCAAAGAGAGTCATAAGTTTCTTACGAAACTTGTTCCATTCTTGGTCCCAAAATTTTAACTTTCTCTTGGTAGCTTTTAGATCTATGCCCAAAGCAAGTTTATGAGACTTATGATTTATTTTTTTAAAAGTTTAAGTTTTTTAGCCCATGGATTCAAATCTGCACATTTTATCACACAAGTCCATCATAGTAAGAAAATCAACAACTTTCAAGCTTTAAGCATAAAATTCATCAAGATAGTTCAAGACAAATAAGTGTAGATCCACTAGATCTACTCCAAGATCCATCTATCTCATATCATGAACACTACAAAAGTTTTCCCCATGAACTCTCAAAACTTCCCATAACATCAAAATGTATATTTAAAGAATTTTAACTGATTAAATTGTTTCTAAGGTGGCTAGAAGAACTTCAATCCATCCAAACTTCACTTTAAATTTCAATATTCACTAAAAATGGATGATGCTAATTTTCAACCATTAAAAGGAAGCCTTGATCTCTTATGAGTTCAAACAAAAGGAGATCTATGTATCTTAGAGAAAGGATCCACAAAAAAAGAAGAAAACCAACCATAAAATTTAAGATTTAAAGCTTAAAATACAACGTAGAAAATTTTACTTGATGGAACCTTGGTGTGGGGGTTTTTGTGGGGTTATGGTGGCTGAATTTGGTCCCCTCCCCCCCTTGATAGTCCACAAAGAGCTCTTAGTGATGGTGGTGGGGCTTAGTGTTTAGAGGTTAATTTTGGCTTAAATTTCAAAGATGGAAACTTAAGATTACAGTGAAAGGTTAGGGTTTTTAGATTAGGTTTAACTTGGAGAGAGTTTGGAGAGATTTTATAAGTGTTTAGGGAGTAAAATCTGGAAAAAAAAAATGAAGCCTCCCAAGGTGCTTAGTGAATTTTGCAAGCAAGGCCATTTTAGGAATAATTTTCCACTTAAGGCCATTTTGGTAATTTTGCATGGAGTTTCTATTTTCCAAAATAATTTCAAATGTAAGGGGTTATCCTTTTAGAGTTATATTAGTTTTAATTAGGCTTATTTTTTCACTAATAAAGTTTAATTTACCCTAAGCATGGTTAATTTTAATTAATCAAGGTTAATTAACCTTAATCATGGTTAAATAAATCTTTTCATTTATGATTGTTGTCTTATTTTCCATAAATAAGGTGATGACTCATATGGTGAGTCACCACCACATTTTTCACATGGAACTTTCGTGCAAACCATGTGAGACCCACTTTTGGTTTTTTCCTCACACTTTCTTTCCCTATCGGTCCTTTAGGGGCATTTTCGTAATTTTCTCAACATTACTCGAGAAGTTACCAAATTGTTCTACCTACATTTGTAACACTTATTGATTTATTGTCATGTCAATCTAATGTTCTTTGATATTTTTCTGGGAACATATTAGTATTTGTAGAAAACAGAGCTTTCTAAGGATATTTTGGGTATTTTCAGGGTTTTCTGAAGGTTTTTTCGTCCCTTTTTTGTTAGTAATATTTTCTCATGACTTTTTAATCCTTCTTAATGTTCTTTAATTCCTTAAAATTTCTTGTAACTCTTTTTTTATATTTTTTCTTGCATATTATTTGGTTGGCCTAACTGTAGAGGCATTTTGTCATTTGCATTAAACGTTCTAATTTCTATATTTTTTTTTTATTTTTTGCTTCTATTCCTACTTTGTTTCCCACTAAAGGTTACTTGTAGCCTAAAAATTTGATTGTGAGAAATTGTGGGTGTTACAGGATGGAAGGGATGATTTCCTCCAATGTGTAGTCTCCCTTTTTATAAGTGTGAAATTGGACTTCCTTTTCTACGAACCAAGTTGACTGAAGTTTCCTCTTGAGCTCTTAGGGTTCATTAGAATCATCTACTATGTTGGTAGGATTTACTAGGACCTTCTCTACATCATTCAACCCGATTTGGATCATTTATAACATCTTATATGCTCAAGTTGTACAACCATGCTGGAAATTGTAGGACGTTGCAAGGTTGTGGTCAGGTTTGCACACTCGTGCTCATCATCTAGCACAACCATGCTCAAAAGTATACACAATTGTATTGAAATATTTGGTCTATTGTAATAGCATGTGTGAACATCTAAATATGTGTGAGAATAAATTAATCAAATTTAGTAAATAACAAAGGAAAAAATTAATAAAAAAATATAAAAAAAGGTAAAGTAAAAGATAAGGAAGGTAAAAATAAATAATAAAAATAAAAGATAACAATAATAGCAAATTAGAAAAAGGGAACGAAAAAAAAATAAAAAAATAATAATAAAAAATAATAAAAATAAAAATAAATAAATAAAATAAAAATGGAAAAAAGAAAGAAAAAGAAATTTTAGTTAGGAATATAGTTAGGAAGTAGTTAGGAAGTTAGCTAGATTAATTAATGTTGGTTAAAAATTGGTTAGAAAAAAAAAGAATTAGTTAGACAAAAAAAACAGATAAATAAAAATAAAAACAGAAAAATAAAATAAAAATAACAAAAAGAGAAATCAAACAAAAATAAAGAAATAAAGAAAAAAAAACAAAAAAAAAGGAAAAGAAGAAAAAATAATTTTCGGAGGCGGGAAGTTTGAAAGTGATATAAACGAAAGGCAATAGCCTTTCGCAGGGGCTTGTCTCTTGGTCTCTCCATCTCTCGGAGCTTCTAAAATTCTCCTTTGGGGGGAGGGATTGGCTTGTCAAACTCTCCGGCAAGCAAAATCAATAGAAGAAATTCTCCACAGAACTTGCTCTGATCTCAAGTGAAAAGAAAAAGGAAGTTCATAATTCAAGAAGTTGATTCCACTCAGGTTAGTACTTTCATTCTTTTTTTCTTTTGTTAGCAATTGAACCAGTAAATCTTGTCTAGGACTCGTTCAAGTTATTCTTGCAAATTGAATAAATACTGTGTCATGAAATTTTTGAGTGAGTATGTTAATAATATAAAGAAAAGCGAAATGCATGAGTGATGAGATCTCTATCGAAATTCGAAGCCAGGAACTCCAATTAAATTCTGTGTATACCTGATGACACTGCTGCATTAGAACAAGGACAAGAATCTGGTGAAATTATAGAGAATGTAGTTGCCTTAATCAGTGTCTGTGTTCTTGTTTTGCATCACTTAGCTGAATAAGGATAGTCTAAGTAAACCTGCCTTTGATCAAATTAGATATAAATGGCCATGGAAATCCTAAGATTCAGTTTCTTTTAATTAATTTGAAAAGTTCAGCTTGCTATTAAGAGGTTTCGTTATCTATGCAAAATATAAGAATTAGTTTGCCTACCAAAGATCAGGTGGCTTCACCGTGGTTTCGCTATATTCCAGACCAAGTAGTATCCTGCCAATTCGGCACAACCATATGGTCAATATCTAGCCATAAGAACGCCTGTTCTGGAAGTGTTAAACATTGAAGCTTAACTAAATTTTTAGCAAACACCACTGTGAGCATATATGAAACAGATTCGAATTCCCCTGAACTGCATAATTTTGTAGACTTGCTTGATGTTCGAAGAGGTAGGTTTAAATCAAAAACAGGGAGCCGTGGTGGTTCTGGAGAAGAGCTAGAATCTCATATCTGTGAACATTTACACAGAATCTCACTTGCCTTCGGGTGACTGAAAGAGAACCACTGATACTGTTGCGTAGTCCTTATGTCAGGTCAATTTCTTGAGCATGGATCCCATAATTCACCTTTATTCAAATCCCAACTCCTGCACCCATATTCTAGCTTGCTCAGCAATAGATACCACGAGGCCTGGTAGAAAAACATGGAAATTGAATCACTCTCCCTAATTGCACTACCTGGTTCCTAGATGCTGAAAAAGGATGGTGTGAAATGCTTAGGTTATGTTCCAAATGCTAATCCTGGAGGTAGTGAATGTCATATATCTTGGTTTTACAGAGGAGTAAAACTTCACATGAGTCTCACACAGGGTGTATCATGAGTATAGTAAATTCCTAAGGCACTTGACTCTTTATTTGTTCCCAGCAACTCCGATGGACTTGGTTAGCTAATCACATAAGCTTTGTTTGATGATAGCGACCTTATTGCTTACAAATTGAGTTTCATGCAACAAATAAAGAGAAAATATCAAGGCAGCTAAGATCTTGGGTTGCGGGTTGCAAGCTATTTCCCGGTCTAAAATTCTATGTAGGAAAGATGAAATGGATCCCATGCAGAGTGAATTTCTCAACATAGAGTTCAATTTCCATGCAAACAGGTTACTGAACACTGCAACAATCCTCAAGAGCTTAAGTTCTCTTTTCTTACTAGAAACAAATCTGCCCATGTTCTTCGACTGCTTAGAGTGCAGGTTTCACAGCAATCCAAAGAGAAGAAGGAATGCAGGTGTGGGAGAAACCTCAACTAGAACATGTTCTTGAAGATCTAGTTCCTGTTACTTCAAATGATGGGGGGCACGATGAGAGTCCTAAAAATTCATAAATAAGAGTGATGCTTGATTTTATCTTCTGAAAGTGGTAATAATAATGAGATCATTGATCCTGGTGCCAAACTGAAAACACAAGGAAATGTAGGTTCTTATTCTGTAGATAATCTAGACGAAACTGACCCTGAATCAAGAAAAATAAGGTGGAAACTTGCAAAAACTAATTAGCAGCTTCGGATGGCTTCACACTATGATTCACTGCAGCTATTACATCCATGCAAGGCGGACGTGAGCCACATACTCGTATGCTATTGCCTCCCACTTTTCAACTTTAAATGTCCAATCAATCTCGTGACCTTCAAGGGAGTAATGTGACAGTTTATTTCTTGTTAATTCTATCTTCGCCTGTTCTTTATTAAGTCAATGAGCACTAATATCATTCACAACGATCATTCATTTTTAATAACTCAAGTGCCATATATGTTAATGGGCTAAAGGGGCTACTTCTCAATGTGGCCATGTCATATATTATTTGGGCCTTTGACTAGAATCAGGACAAGTTCCTTAGGGCGGCCATGATCAGGCCAATAGCTTCTCAAGGTATCGGTAGTTGGATTGGGCCAAGCTTCTTCTCGATTCAATCTATACTATAAATGGGCCAGCCATTAGGTTCTTCTATTGGGCCCTGCTAACCAGAAAATAGGTTGCTGGCCAACGTTCCTTCAAAAAGGCTACGCCATTTCCTAAGACCATGCAATCCTTGGTTTAATTTTTTTTAAAAAAATCAAATTTATTTTTAAAATGTGCCAAGCCCAATATTCAAATGTTATTTTAATTATTTTGAAATCAAAATTATTTTTGGATCAAGCCTAATCCTCTTGATTTTAGGTCAAGCCCAATCTTTTGTATGAAGTCACATCCGTCCATCTTCTTTTTGTGAACTCAAATCCTTTTCCTGCTCCGGGTCAGCCCGAATCCTCTTGTTGTAAGAAACTGCAAATCTATTCTCACTCAGATTTTGGGTCAAGCTCGATCCCCACTCTGTTATTTTACAAAATAAATCGCTTCCAAGTCCTCACGCGTTCAGATAAGTACGATCGATAGCTTTTCTGCTGTCCGACGTTTAGAGATTCGTATGGGTCCCAGTGCAGCCTTAGTTGTCTTGGACCCTGTGCGTATGTGGACTAAGAATCCCTTTTAAACAAAAATATTCTAGAAAACACTATTTGAATAACTCTAAGTCTCACGCAATAGACTCACAAAAAATCTATTTGGTAAACCTTACACATTGTTAGATATTTAGAGATTAAAATCTAGTCTGTCTGATCGTAGTTGTCTTGGATTCTGTGCATATGTGGGATAAGAATTATTCAAAAATATCTAAATTGCTTTTACATCTTTCAATCTCTACCTCTAATGGTCAAGCCTTCAAACCAGAACTACGTAGCCTTGAGTTTCCCATTGCACCAGGGAATACGTAGGAGCAGGATCAAGTCCTGTTAGGCTATTTTCATACAAACCTATTTATTTTTGTTGTATTTAAGGGATCAAACAATTTTCAAAAATCACACACTCAGTTTAAGGGTACCGTTCTTCGGAATAGGCAAGTAGGGTGCCGAACACCTTCCCTATTTGTAATCGACTCCCGAACCTAGAATTTCTTCCTCAAGTTAGGGTTTTTCCAAATATTTTCCCTAGAAATAAGATTTGGTGGTGACTCCACACAATAAATAAATTCTTTTAAAAGAATTTAGCGAGTTCGTCATCTCGTTGTAATTACGGTTGCAACAGTATGCTTTAACTAGCATAACTGTGTTGGCTCTCAATGGGGTATCTTTGTCATTCAACTCTTTTTTCTTTTTATTCCTTTTTTGCCCTTTGTTGCAACCAAAATGTATCTAGTTTTATTCTCTGCTTGCATGATCATTCTTGTAATCAATAAGGAAAATAGGTGGAATTATAATTGAATAATCATTAGTCCCATATTAATTATAACTATTTTTCTACAAATAAATCAACAAAATGGTGGTTTATCATATCATCAAACTTAAACATTGCTTACCCCGAAGTAATAAACCAAGGAATGGTAACATAGTGAGTATAGATTCTGGAAACCTTACATATTAACATGCAATAAACAAATTCAATTACCATCATAGGAATAATCAACAATAATTCAATTAAGATCTTTAGTTTCCTAAAATCAACTTGCACAAATAGAGGAGATCATTCTTATCACTATCTCTCATGTATATAAGGGTATAGATTGTTAGTGCTTTATCCCTCACAATTGTACACTACTATAAGCTTATCCATAAACCTCAAATTTCTACTAAAAATTAAGTCATATACAAGAATCAAAAGGTCTTTATTAAGGTTGAAACATGCCCAAGAGAATTCATTCAAATAGGTAAGATATAAGAAGGAAAAAAACACCAAATGGTTTCTTTATTTTTATCTTTAATAATCTTACACCCATAGACTATGAGCTCATTTACTTGAGTTTTAGAAATTTTAACTCTTATTTTTCCAAGCTTTTTCACATTTTTTCCTTTTCTTCCTTCTTTTTATTTTTCCTTTCTTTGCTTTTTCCCTTTTTGATTACATTTTCATCTCAAGAATTTACTTTACTTCATTTATAATTTAAAGGTATCTGAAGGTATATCAAATACATGAAGGGTATTAAAGAAAGTAACTTTCAACATGAGAAAACTTCAAGTTCAAATGAGATAGTAAGTTATATTCTAGGTCCATGTTCATTCAATAAACCCTAATTTTCCTTTATCAATTTCCTGTTAAATAATCAACTTATGCAAGCCTTGATAAGTGATATGGACCTAGATACCACCTTGCATGATCAAGTCCACCTAGAGAAGAAAATAATTCTCAGAGAAGGCTAATTAAAAGAAGAAGGTTAAAAGAGATAAAAGAGAAGATTGAGATCCACGTAAATTCATTTTAAGAAAAAAAAAAGGAAGATAAGATCGTGTTTATTTATGAAAATCCAGGAAGATCTCCACAAAAGACCACAAGATTTAGGAAGATATGTTATAATTTTCTTTATTAACTTATGACATACAGATTAGACCACCTCATCAATTTATATCATAGGGTTACAAGGCAAGTGAGTATTATACAAGTCAAAGGAAGAATCATAGAAAAAAAAAGAAAGAGGTTGGATGCATCCTCAATTTGGCTTAATCCTCTGCTAAATTTAATCTAGTGCGATATAAGATGAAAAAGGAATATGGCTAATTATCTATTTTTAATTAAAAGTTTTCATGTCCTTATTAAGTTCAATTAATTTTTGTCACAAAATATTAGAGATTCCTACACTCAAAACTCGCTAACATTCCAAGAAAACAAACATGTAGGATCATCAAGGAAATAAGCATACTTTTTTCACAAAAATTGAGGAGGGAGGTATCCCTTCTCAAACTTAATCCACCATTAATTTAATTTATTAGGAAAAATTAAGGTAGAAAGTATATATACAAGAGAAGGAATAAGTGATTTTTGAAAAGATAATTGGAGGGAAAGGATCTCCCTCCTTAAACTTAATCACTGACATATACATAAATAGATATGTTATAATGGATAGAAAAAGGGCTTCCCTAATAAGTGATTGAGGAGGGAAAGGGCCTCCCTCCTCATGCTTAGAAGTTAGCAATATCCTCAATGTATTTCTTATTGGATGCCAATAGTTAAGAAAGAAGTCCAAATGCTCTAAGTTATCCTACTCACACTAAATACACATGTAAGATTAAGAGAATCATATCCAAAATGAGGCAAAAAGTTGATGAAAGCTCAAAATGTTGGTGCAAATGAGTGCAACACTACAAGAAAATAAGTAATCCATGGCGGGATTTTATTGGGATTATTGTAAAACTGTCACCATAGGAACTATGTGGTGGTCTAAACAATGCTATTAACACTCATCATAGAATTAGTCACTGACGGCAATTTTGGGGCAATTTTGGGATCCATCACAGAATTAGTTAAAACCCCTCTTTAATCTTTTTACTTTTTCATTTTGGTTCCTCTCTCTATGCTTGCTACATGTCCCTACCCCTAAGTTTAAACTATGTGCTTGATGCATATCCCTCTCCCTAGGTTTAAATTTCTTCCACATGTTACCCAACTTGCATATTGCCATTACCACTTCCTCTCTCTTGTTTTTTCTTTCCTTAATTGTTACTTTCTATCTTTATAATTTGAAAAGCTTCGTGCTTTCAATTCATTGTCACAATGCACTCCGAAAGATCTAGTGTTGTCGATTTGTATTCAAACCCCTTATATGGATGTTTACCGTTTGTTCCTTGTCTTTTCTTCTCTTTTCAATACTCTTCTATTTTTTTGTTCTTTCTCGTAGAATGATTCTCTAATTATGAAGTTATTATTGGTTTATGGTTGTTTTAGATATTTTGTAAAATTTTTATTTACACTTCCTATATTTGATTTTTTTTCAAATGGATTCAATTGAATTTGTGTCGCAATCGTAATTCCGACGAGACGACTAATTCGCTAAAATTTTGAAAATAATTTTTTTGGATTATGTGGAGTCGCCACCAAATTTTTATTTAAGGGAAAATACTTGGAAAAATCTTTAACTCGAGGAAGAGATTTAAGTTCGGGAGTCGGTTACGAGTGGGGAAGGTGTGAGGCACCCCACTCGCCCGTTCCGGAGAATGGTACCCTTAAACTGAGTATGTGATCTTGTAAATTGTTTGATCCCTTTAATTAGAGTGAAAATAAATAGCTTGATAGAGGTTAGCCTGACAGGACTTGATCCTGCTCCTACGTATTCCCCGGTACAATGGGAAATTCAAGGCTTACGTAGTTCTGGTTTGTGAAGGCTTCACCTTCAGACGTAAAAGATTTGGAAAAAAATTTTTAAAAAGAAAGAAAAAAGGTTTAAGAGCAACTTTTAGCCCACATACACACAAGGTATGAGGCAACTAAGGCTACACTAGGGCCTATATGAATCACTAAATATCGAACAATAGTGAAAACTGCCAGTTTCCCATTTAGAGCTCACCGCGTGCAACTAGCGATTCCCAAAAATATTTTTGAAAGGTTTTATTGTTTTAGGAGGAACTTTTAGTCCACATATGCACAAGGTCCAAGACAACTAAGGCTGCACTGGGGTCTATATGAATCTCTAAATATCGAACAGCAGTGAAAACCGTTAGTTTCCCATTTAGAGTTCATTTCATAAGACTTGCGATTCCCCAAAACATTTTAATTTGAAGACAATAACGATAGGAAATGAATTGGGCTTGATTGAAATAAAGGGGAATGTGGAGGCTTGATTGGGACTTGATTTAACATAAAATAAACTTGATTTGAATTTGATGAAAAGGATTGGACTTGATTTAACATAAACTTGAGTTGAATTTTGGGCTTGAATGAGACTTGATTTAACATAAACTTGACTTAATTTGAAATTGAGGAAAAGAATTGCGAACATGATTCAATAATCAAGCGATAGAAATTTCATTTCAAATCAAAATTAGACAAATTATATCAGTCCAAAAACTATAGAGAAAGACGAAGAGAACGCAATAAAAATCATCGAAATCAGAGATCATTTGACTTATCAAAATTGTAAACGAAAAATAGACAAAAATGAACTCAGAAATCCGAGAAGAAGCAAGAAACTTAAGCGGAATAAAAGTCGGCTCTAACCTCCATTGGAAGGTGATGAAGAACTGGTTCCATGGAGGCCAAGGGCTAAATTGAAGGTAGAGGTAGAGAGTCTCGTAGGTCCTCCCTTCGAAAATTCTAAAAATCCCCTCTAAGACCCCAAGTGCTCCTCTTCCCCCCCTTATTTTGGTGAAGGACCTCTCCTTATATAGAAGGAGGAGGGATTAAAGAATTCCTTCTTATCCAATGTAGGACTTCTTTCCCACATAGGAGAATTTTTCCTTTTTTCTTTCTCTATTCTTTTGCTTTTCTTATTCTTTTCTTTTTTTTCTATTTTTATTTATTTTTTTATTCTTATTACTTGGTTTTATCTTTATTTTTTTTATTTTTACATTTTTAGTTCAATTTTTCTCTTTTTGTATTGTTATTATTTTTTGTTATTTTGATTTTTCTTTTCTTTATTTTTCTTTATTTCTACTTTTTGTTGTTTTTTATTTACTTGTTTTTCTGCTTTCTGTTTATTAATCTTAATACTTATTATTTAAATTATGGTTTAATCACTAATTAATTTTAAAAATTGGGCTTCGGACATAATTGAGTGTTTACAGTTTGCCCCTTTTTACTCATTTTCCTACCAGATAATGTGAGAAATAATTCTCTGAATTATTATGGTAGGAAATGAGTAAATACGTGGACACATTATGTCAGGAGTCGATGAAAAGCCTTCGGCAGAAAAGCATGCCTGGAAGATGTTGGTTTAAATAAAGCAAGACAGCCCCGACGGGTAGCCGAGAATCTGGGCCTGCCTAATTAGGCTAATAGGATGGCTTGTATAGGTGAAGTGAAATGAATAATGGTCTGTCAAGACATATGTGGAAAGGAATTGGAGGGCCTGTTAGGACAGGCAAGGTGAAGTGAAGATGGCTTGTTAAGACAAAAAAAATGGAGAATGGCTTTTGTTACGATGGGCGTAGTGCGAAGACTGTTAAAAATGAGGGCAAAGTGAATGGCCTGTTATAACAGACAAATGTGAAGTGAAGAAAGACCTATTAAGATAGGTGGGGGTTTAGAAATGCAAGGCCTAACAGCATAGGTTTGAGTGTGGAAAATCAAACATGCAGGCGACATCATAGGCCAAGATACGAGAATTAAATGATGGCGTTTAACAGCATAGACGAGATCTTTGGAATTTAAACATACAAGGCGGACATCTAGGCCAGAGTGCTGAAAGTTAAAATGCAAAGCTTAACAACATAGGTTGGAATGCTGGAATTTAAAATACAATGCTTGATAACATAGGTCGGAGTGCTGGAATTTAAACAAGCAAGGCCTGACATCATAGGTCGGAATGCGGAAATTTAAAATGCAAGGCCTGACATCATAGGCTAGAGTGCGAAGTTAAAATCATAAATACAACATAAGCAAAATGCGGGAAATTTAAACATCTGGACGACATCATAGATCGAATCTTTGAAAGTTAAAATGCAAGGCTGGCAACATAGGCCAAAGTGCTAGAAATTTAAACATGCAAGGCTTGACATCATAGACCAGGAATGCACAAAATTTAAAATGTCTAGCTACAAGATCTTAGACAACTGATAGGTCAAGTGGAATTTTAAACATGCAAGGCCTGACATCATAGGCCGGAGTGTTGAAAATAAAGTTGAGGGAGGCCTGACATCATAGGCCAAGGTGCAGAAATGTAAACTTGATGGTGGCCTGACACTATAAGCCAAAATGCAGAAAAGTAAACTTGAGAGAGGCGTGACAACATAGGCCAAGGTGCAAAAAAGGTAAACTTGACGGTGGCCTGACACTATAGGCTAAAATGCATAAATGTAAACTTGAGAGAGGCCTAATAACTTAGGCCAAGGTGCAAAAATAGTAAACTTGATGGTGGCCTGACACTATAGGCCAAAATGCAGAAAAGTAAACTTGAGAGAGGCTTGACAACATAGGCCAAGGTGCGAAAAAGTAAACTTGATGAGGCCTGACACTATAGGCGAAAATATAGAATGGAATCCTGTTGTTGCCAGGATAGATGCAAGCTTACTAGACAGGAAAAATGTACACAAAGTCCTGTTGTTGACAGGAAAGATGCAGGCTTGCTAGATAGGCAAAGGAAAATGAAAAAGGACTTGTTGAGACAGGCAGACAATAGATGGAATCCTGTTGTTGACAGGAAAGGTGCGAGCCTGTTAAGACAGGAAAAGTAAAATGGAAGGTGACCTATGCTAACTTGAAAAGAAGACCTATCGGGACAGGCAAAGTAGGAATGACATGTCATGACAGGTAAAGGGAATGAAAAGTGACCTATACTAACTTGAAAGAAAGGCCTGTCAGGACAGGCAAAGGAGGAATGACCTGTAATGATAGGTATGGAATGAAAAGTACCTATACTAACTTGGAAAGAAGGCCTGTCAGGACAGGCAATGCAAGAATGACCTGTTGTGACAGGTATGGAATGAAAAGTGACCTATACTAACTTGAAAAGAAAGGCATGCCGATGGGAGATAGTAACAACGAGGAATAACTTTGTTATGACGGGTATGGAATGGAAGTGACCTATACTAACTTGAAAAGAAGGGCTAATCGGGATAGGCAAACGGGAATGATTTTTGTTATCATAGGTATGGAATGACCTGTCAGGACTTGATCCTGCTCCTATGTATTCCCCGGTGCAATGGAAAACTCAAGGCTTACGTAGTTCTAGTTCGTTTTGAAAGCTTGACTTTCAAAAGTGTTTGAGAAAAGATTATTTGGTTTGTGAAAGTTTTATCTTTGGGAGAGATTTTTGGCCCACTCATGCACAAGGCCCGAGGTAGGCGGCTAAAGACAAGGACCTATCGAACTACTAAATGTTGAACATGAGTAAACCGCAGTTCCCCATTTGAGCCCATTCGTGAGATTCAGAATCCCAAAAAAAGATTTTTATATTTTTATTTGAAAAGGACCTCAAAATCCCACTCATGCACCTGAGGCCGAGCGGCTAAGCAAAGACAAGGACTATACGAACTACTAAATGTTGAACGACGAGTAAACCGCCGAGTTCCCATTTAGAGCCCATTGCGTGAGACTTAAAGATCCCAAAATATCTAGGAAAAGAAATAATTTGTAAAGGATATTAATCTTTGAATAAAAGAAAGCTTGAATCTAATAAAAGATTCTTCGTTTTTTTTCTTTTTTTCTTGTATTTTGAAATTTTAATATTTTATAAATTTTATGAATTTTTGAATATTTATTAATGTTTATGGATTTTTTGAATTTTATCAATTTTCTTAATTTTTGGAATTTTTTTATCAATTTTCTAAATTTTCTAAATTTTTTATTTATTTTCTAGAATTTTTATTAATTTTTTTATTAAATTTTTAATTCTGGAAATTTTTATTAAATTTTTTCTAGTTTCTGTAATTTTTATTAAATTTTCTATTTCTGTAATTTTTATTAAACTTTGATTTTACGCCAAATTTTATTAAATTTTCTTTATTGTTGGAAATTTTTTATGTATTTTTCGGATTTTATTATTACCTTTTATTTTTAATTCTGGAAAAAAAAATTTTATTTTGAATTTTTCAATTTTTTATAATTTTGAAATTTTTATCAATTTTCTAAATTTTCTAAATTTTTTATTTATTTTCTGGAATTTTTATTAATTTTTTTGAATTTCTATTTTTTATAATTTTTGAATGTCGTTTTTATAAAAAATTTGTAATCTTTTTTGTTTTTTTTATTTGGAATTTTTTGTAATTTATAGAAATTTTATCATTATTGCAGTAATTTTTTAGAGAAATTTTTTAGTATTTTTTATAATTTCTTTTAATTTCCTATTTATTTTACGTAGGACCAGGGAGGAATTAAATGAATTCTTAGAGGGTAATAGGGTAATTGGTACTTGAGGGCAGAGTGGCCATTCTATGTCAGACAAAGGATATGAGGTCCGTTTCGGGGTAGGGGCGAGGATGGGTATTATGTGGAAAGGGCGAGGGACGTGGAGGTCATTTCTAAGTATGTGCTTAGTTGAAGAAAAAATGGAGAAAGTCACGACGGGAGTTAGAAGGGAAGGTCGGAGGATTTCGAGGACAACACGCTAACCATTGTGCTGCTGTCACCTTTTTTTTCGGTCTTTGGTTCTTTTTTTTCTAAGGTGAATATGAGCTTGAATCATGACATTATTAGCCCCAATGTGCATGCTGTGCTTGGCATGCTAAAGACCAAAGTAATGCATGGACCATCCTGTACAATCGAAGAGAGGCAGCGTTCTCACTCTATGCACTTTGGCAGGGTTAGGGCTCACGTCGAATCGATTTTCATCTTTGGGTTACGGGTGGGTCTCGGAAACACCAGCGTGCTTTCTGCGCCTCCGATTCCCCAGGGAGAGATAGGACTAAGGAGACCACCTTGCACGGATGGAAAGTGAAGCTCCACGTGCTCTTTGAAGAGATCCACGATTCACGAAGAAGGCGCAGCCTACGTATCACATAAGAACAATATGGGTGCGAGTTAACCACCACTCCTTGTAGTTCGAATTTCTGCTAGGAGTCTTTGAGAATAGGGTTTAACTACCGAGTTTACTCAAGGTAATGTACTACGTATGCTAGGGTGTATGTCATACATTAGCCTTGGCTGCCAAAGATACCATGGGACCTCTCTTGTGCAATCTCTTCGACGACGACCCTCGCTAACTCGACTTTGCTTCTCAAACTACTCTATTAACATTAAAGGAGTTGATTCTAAGGTAGTTATCCTTCGGCTTATAGGGCCCGAAATGCATGCCTTTCTAAGGAACCAACTCATCTCTTTGCAAAGCATGGGCGTGAGACCCACGTGGATTTGCAAAATCAACCTAGATCTCCACGACTAATTTAACTCTTATTTTTAGTGTTAGTTATGGGATATTGCCTGACTCAATTCCACTCTTGATAAACCATGGGTTTTGGGTGAAAGCGTGGGACAAAAGTAGGGAGTAACGACGGCTTGAGGTTGGAGGAGAAGTGTATGATAACTAGCACATAACAGGGGAACTTACATCCGCGTGATCACAAAAACAGGAGTATATCTCGACAATTCTCGATCGTTCCCAAATTTCCAATCCTCCAAGGAGCGACTTGACTTCATCAATAAAATTTCACTGCTCTCCCCGACTTAACTCCGCTGCTTGACCATCGAGGAAATGGTAGCAAGATGTCTAATTACGCATCCTCTATACTCACACATGAATTTGGACACTTACAGAAATCTGAAGCTTGTGGCGATTCTTGATTAACAGGAGGGTATTACCATTGTTATGGGATATGATTAATCATAATGCCTACTGCATTTCCGAGTCTTGGTTCTCATGTAACATACATGCAGAGAAGATTAACATTAATCTGTGACATTACCCAGTTTTCGTATACATTTTAGACAAGATTCTTGCAATTAGAATAAAGTAGCTTTCAAACACCATCCATGCACATACATTGGACTACGTTCTTGTGACATTGAAGTGTAAGGGTTTTTATTTCATGATCGGATTATGATTCAATCACACACTTCCGAATTGATTCCTGGAGTTTCTTATTTATCAAGCATTACATCGAATCATGTACAAACTGTTGATCCTAGCAAGGAATTTCATGCAAGAACCTACTCTTCCTAATGAATTTCCAGAAGCAGAGAACGCAATTCGCAGGTGATGGATGCTAACCTGTTTGAATGAAGTCTGCGCGCGTCTGCTCCAACCCAATGTTCAACTCCTTAATCTCTTCGTCTTCTTGGCTGAACCTCTGAACTCTGAAGAATCTCCCCAAATTTTCCCAAAGCTCCAGGAAAAAGAGTTATCTCCCTCCAGCCAAGCGTCTTCGAAAAAACCAGCCCCTGCCAAGCGCTTCTCTGCTTGTTTTATAGGCTTCAGGAGGCCACCCCTCTTACCTTTTTCTTTCTACGAGCCCCGAGTTAAGCGAAGCTCAAAAAGGCACCCCTCAAATTCCTCTTTCCTTCTTTTGGAAAAGCTTTTTTTTTTTTGCACAAATACCCTTGTATTTTATTATTTTAATTTTCTGATTTTGGTTTTTTTAATTTTGTAATGATTTTAATTTTCATAATTTTATTTATTTGATTTTCCAGAATTTTAATTTTCAGTTTAATTAATTTTGCAAATTTTCTTATTATTTCTTATTTTTATGTTTTTTTTTATTATTTGTTTTTGTTTTAATTTTCGATTTTGAACTCTTTTTCTTAGAATTTTAATTAATTCTTGTTTATAAAAAAAATTATTTTTTAGATTTTTTCCCTTTTCCGACACTTTATCTATTTCAATTTCGAGAATATTTAATTTTCTTATTTTTAATTTTTATTTTATAATTTTGACTTTATTGTTTTTTGAGATTTTATGAATTTTGTTAATTTAATTCGGATTTTTATTTTATTTCATAATAATATTTTCAGATTTAGAAATTTTTTAATCCTTTTCAAATTCAAACATTTTATGGATTTCATTATCTTTAGTCTTTTTAATTAATTTTATTTCTTTCGTTTTCGTTTTCTACTTTATTTTCATTTACATTTCCTATTTTCTCGCCGCTGTTTTCTTGTTTTTTTGTCTGATTTATCGAGATTTTAATTTTGTATTGATTTTGAATTTAAATCTTTTCTTTAATTATAATTCTAATTCATTTGAATTTCTTTTATACATTAATCACCTAAAGCACGGGGTCTCGGACATAATGGTGTTTACAGTTGTTGCTTCTTTACTTCGTTTTCTTACTCGTGATAATGTGAGAAGCAATTCTACGAATTATCGTGGTAGGAAAAAATGAGTAAAGACGGAATAATTTCCATGTTCGAACAGACTTTTTTGAAAAGTTCAAGAATGAAACCAAAGCCTTGAGCTTGGAGTGAACCTAGTACGGTGCATGAAGAATGGTGATGGAGTGATACTGAAATTGTATGAGACTTAAGTATGGAAGGCCTGACAACATCGGCCTACAAACAATAAATCTAAGCTACATGGCGGCCTGACAACATAGGCCTAAAAGCAGTAAATCTAAACTACAAGGCGGCTTTGACGACATAGGCCTAAAAAGCGATGAAATCTAAACTTAAGGCGGCTCGACAACATAGGCTGAAAATAGTAAATCTAAACCAAAGGCGGCCCTCGACAACATAGGCACAGCGGGGAATCTAAACTATAAGGCGCGACAACATAGGCCTAAGCGATAAATCTAAATACACAAGGCGGACGACAACATAGGCCTAAAAGCAGTAAATCTAAACTAAGGCGGCCTGACAACATAGGCCTGAAAATAGTAAATCTAAACTACGGTGGCTCCACAACATAGGCCTATAAACAGTAAATCTAAGCTACGGCCGACAACATAGGCCTAAGCGGTAGAATCTAAGCTACGGCGGCCGACAACATAGGTCTAAAAACGCAGATCTAAACTACGCGACTTGACAACATAGCCTAAAAGCGATAAATCTAAACTACGACTGTCTGACAACATAGGCAAAAGCCGGTAGGATCTAAACCTGCCGACCTGATAACATAGGCCTAAAGCGACCAAATCTAAGCTCGGCTGACAACATAGGCCTAAAAAGCGAAGAAATCTAAGGCTACGGCGGCTCAGACAACATAGGCCTAAAAGCAAAAATCTAAACTAGGTGGCCTGACAACATAGGCTAAAAGCGTAAATCTAAACTACGCGGCGTCTGACATAGGCCTAAAAAGCGATAATGTAAGGATGCAATGCTATGGCACGACAACATAGACGATGAGCAAGAATGTAAAGATGCAATGCTATGGCCCCGACAACACAGGCGGTGAGCGGTGAATGCAAGGATGTAATGCTATGGCACTCGACAACACAGGCGATGAGCAAAGATGCAGTCTTAATCTTATGGCACACAACATAGGCCAGTGAGCAAAGATGCAGATGTAATGCTATGGCCCGACAACATAGGCAGTGACAAAGATGCAGATGTAACGCTATGGCACGACAGCATAGGCAAAGGAGCAAAGATGCGGATAACGCTATGGCCACGACTAAACAGGCCAAGTGAGCAAAGATGCAGATGTGTCTATGGCACGACAACATAGGCCGGTGAGCGAAGATGCAGATGTAATGTTATGGGCGACAACATAGGCCCAGAGAGCAAAGTAAAGATGCAATGTTTTCCATTTGGAGCGAAACCTCATGATTTTGTTTGCGGACTCTAACTCCGGTTTTGAAGACCGATCGATCCTTGAGTGAGCTGGATTCTATACATCGTTTGTTTCTTTGATTATTTTGGGAGGCATAATTTGCATGTATTTGTTTTAGTAAGATTTTTGGGTCAAAAGAGCTTGTCATTAAGAAAATTCGACACAACTTTTACTTTTTACTTACTAGTGTTAGTAACCAGCAATTGTCATTTAAAAAAAGGTATTACATTCGCATATACATTTTGGCGGGAGAAAATACAGTTGCATGTGGAGGGAATTAACGAGATAGTCGAAAGGACATATGGTGTTTTTGTGGCGATGTGTTTGGTGAAATAGTTTTGGTTGGCGGTGATGCGCCGAGACGATTAGTGCTGATATTGTATTTTGGCGATCTCTTCGTGCATTGCTTATCCAGCTCAAGAGCCAAAATTTTGCCCCGCCATCCACTTGCCTCGATCGAGGGTCTTGAACCTTTCACTAGAACCATGGATATCGCCTTACTTCGCCTTGCCTCGGATGAGTTTGCCCAGTAGATGGAGGCGCCTGGAGACCCCTTTTTGCCTGCAATCAGGAGGAGGCGAATTTGTTTGCCGATGCCGTTTTTGTTTTAAACCGCCTTTCGGGTTTCGGTTTAAAATGCTTACTTGATTGCCATGACTTTTTCCTAGGTCAATGATGAGGGTGGACTGGGTAGGCTTTTTCTTGCATTACTCCGACTTTTGCCTAGTCTTTTGATTGACCTAGCGGGCTTTTTCTTTCTTGCATCGTCTCTAACTTTTGCCTAGGTCTTTTTGATGGTTGACCTAGCGGGCTTTTTCTTTCTTGTATCGCCTAACTTTTTGCTTTTTGATGGTTGACCTAGCCGGGTTTTTCTTTCTTGCATCGGCCTTAACTTTTGCCTAGGTCTTTTTGATGGTTGACTAGCGGGCTTTTCTTTCTTGTATCGCCTAACTTTTGCTTAGGTCTTTTTGATGGTTGACTAGCGGGCTTTTCTTCTTGCATCGCCCTAACTTTTGCCTAGGTCTTTTTGATGGTTATTAAGCGGGCTTTTGCTTTAAGCATCATGCTTCTTGACGGCATCCGAATTGACAGGGTTAGGCAAATCTTTCCCATCCATGTCGGCTTAAGATCAAAGGCGCCTCCGGAGAAAGCCTTTAACTACATAAGGTCCATGGTAATTGAGACAAAACTTTCTAGTGCTTTTTGCATAGTGCAATAGCTTTTTGATCACCAAATCTCCTTCTTGAAACTCAGTGATTGATCTTCTTATCTAAATGCTCGTACTTGAACACCCATTTATGTCCAAGGGAGCTCCAATATAAAAATGAAGATTCAAGAAAACGGCAGAACGAAAATGCAGACAAAAGTTTTTAGAATAAATTCAATTTAAGAAAAATAATAATAATAATAAAATCTGGAATAATAAAAATTTCAAAATCTTGTAAAAAATTAAAATAAAAAGTCCTGGAAATAAAAATTAAAAAAAAAAAAAGAAGAATACAAAAATTGAACGATAAAATTTAATTGCACTAATTAAACAGAAAATTTAACGGAATTAAAAAACGAGAAAATTTAACAGAATTAAAAACGAGAAAATTTAAATTGCAATTAAGAAAACGAAAATTTAACAGAATTAAAAAAAACAGAAAATTTAAGAGAATTAAAAGAGAGAATATCTAACGAGAATAAAGAGCGGGGGCGGGAGATTTTTTTGGGTTTTTTCTTGGAAGACTCGAGGCAAATAAAGAAAACTCTGGGAGAGTAGGCCAAGGGGATGGTCGGAGGCGAGACCCCGGAGAATCCGACCGGAGTCAGTCATCGTTGAGAAAGGCTTGATCCCCCCAATAACAAACCACGCCCATTGCCGGGTATGTGTTGTATCTTGGTTTCCATGCAAATCCTTTTATCTGGTGCTTTCAAAAGATTCTACATAATGGATATTGGCATGTGAGGATCTCATTTTGTTCTTCATTTCTTTTCATGATCAACCTATACTTGCCTCATGCGCGATTTGATCTCTGCTATGGAAGATAATAAGGAAAGAGTGTGTTAGGTGTTCGTAGCCGGATTTGACTTGCACCCTTCTTATTCATATATGTAGCATAAGAGTCCATTTAGTAGTTGTCGAGAGTGAGAATCTTGATCCAATGCGTTGAGAAAAAGAGGCTTGAACCCCACCCGAGAGATAAATCCTCCCAGGTTGACCACCAACTTGGCCTAGCCGCACCCTGCATGCTCGACACACCACAAACCAATATCTTTGGGTAGTCTTTACATAAACTCCCTCGTGTACATGGTACCTTAGTTGGAGAATGGCAAGAGGGGTGCGGATGGAGTCTAAGATAACAAATAAATCGGTGTAGGCTAAGACCCACACTCGTGAGCCACACATGCTGGGAATGAGTGTAGACATGATTAGCTCGAGCATCCGGTCATGGTATGCTAAGGCCGAAGAGAACCAAATCCAATAAGCCAAACTTAGCACTAAAAAACTTAGAGTAACAAAACCACCATTATCATGTTCTGAAAAGCATTGAACATAGAAGGAGTCGAAATGGCACGAGCCAAATACCCTCATATTCAGCTTGATGTTCAGGTTCACCCTACATGATGTGGGTATATCCTCGACGGAAAGCCAAGGGGTTCACTAGGGAAAACCTCTGAAAAGATTGATGAAATTTTCTATAAGCCCCAAACCACAGATAACATCTATAAACATGTTGGGAGCACAATGGTGGGAGTCTTGAGCCTCTCCCTCTCCCTCTACGGTTTCAATTTTAACAATGCTACTACACGCTTAACGATGCTCCCCTTTTCCCTCCACCACCAAATTCAAGCTTGTGGCTGAAGGCGATGCCTTCCTTCGTTCCTTCCCAAAGAAATCCACAAAAAATCAAAGACCCTTTTGCTCGAAACCTGCCATGCGAGTCGAGACTTCCCGTTTCTGTTAAGTTTTACGAGAATCCCATCTTGAGTAGTTGTGTAAAGCCATTCGTGCAATCAAAGGCAAATCGATTTGTCCTTCTACATGGTTTTGGCAGCTCATGTTTAGAATGGAGATACATATGTCCATTGCTTGAGAGGCTGGTTTTGAGACATGGGCGTTGACATTCTTGGTTGAGGTTTTCTCTGATCTAGAAAAACTTCCTTCTGTGATGTGGTATCAAAGCGTAATCACTTCTATCAGGCTCAGGTTGTTTATCGATCTATCAACCACAGCACCTCCTCATTTTTGTTTAATTGTTTCACAATGTGTTGAGGGTAGAATTGGATACATCTACCATTTTTCTACATCAAAAGGGCAATGATATTGGTTGGTCCAAGTCTAGGCGCTGCAGGTGCCATTGACTTTGCATCAATTATGGAAGAATTTGTGGAAAAGCTTGTTTGATTGATGCTAGTGTGTATGGAATGAACGGGAATTTAGTAACCTTACTAGAGTCATAGCCTATGTCAGTATATTTATTGTAGAGCATTCCATTACACTTATATGCAAACTATTTGGCCTTCACTAACTTATCATTCAATACCTGCCTTGATTGGACCAATGTGGGCTTTTGCATTGTTTGTTGCCTTGGTGGGGATGTTCTGATTGATTTTATGACTAGTGGTGGTTATAATGTTGCCTCCCAGGATAAAAAAGGCCAACGAGAACAGCCCATGCGGTAGCTCTCCCGGTGAGTTTTGAGAGACTGATGAGAGACCAGAGTGCCATGCAACCTCATGCAAACCGTGTAAGATTATGTTAAAATTGAAATTCAGGAGTTATAACCCAGACCCGCGCACTTAGTTCCAGTGGTTGGTACGCTCAGTCTCGCATGTTCTAGGACCGATTCCTCTCGAGACCTGTGCAAGGCACCTATTTCACCTTTTTTCATAGAATCCCAATAATTGCCAATGGAATATCAACGACGTCGTTTGGTCCACTGGAGACCAGCATTACGGTCTTATCGTAAACCCTCATAATGACAAGCCCCGTCCCTACACCAAGACAATTACCACCTTGCCCCTCTCATATTCCTTAATTGCCAATATGTCTTGCGGTGTTGAATTACCTGCCCTGGCCAATCTCCAAAATCAACCGATCCCTCTTAAATTCCGAATTTCAAAAATAATAAAAATTCCGTAAATTAACAAAAATAATAAAAATTCCAGAAATTAACAAAATAATAAAAAATTCAGAAATTAATAAAAATAATAAAAATTATAGAAAATTAGGAAAATCAATAAAAAATACAGAAATAGAAAATTAACAAAAATTTAATATAAAAATTTACAAAAAATATAAATTAAGAAATCTCGTAGAAAAATCCATAAACATTATTCAAAGATTGATGCCTTCTACAAAATACTTTTTCCAAAATTTAAAATCTTTTGAAAATTCTCTTCGAGTCTCACGCAATGGCTCTAAATGGGAACCGTACGGTTTACTGTAGTTTCTACATTTAGTAGTTCATATAGGTCTTTTGTGTCGCCTTAGCGCTCTGGGCCTTGTGTGATGAGTGGACGGAGGTCTTTTTCAGAAGTAAAATATAAAGATATATCTTTTTTCTGATATTTGGGATTCTGTGTCTCATATGAATGGACTCTAATAGGAACCGGCGGTTTTCTTGTTCAACGTTTAGCTTGATTCATATAGGTCCCTGTGTCGCCTAGCCGCCTCGGACCTTGTGCATGAGGGGCCAAAATCCCTCCCAAAAATAAAATTTCTTTCGAATAAAGAAAATCTTCAAACAATTTTCAAAACAAGATCTTTTAAATAATCTTTCACATTTTCGAAGGTCAAGCCTTCACAAACCAAATAATCTTTTCTCAATATTTTGAAGGTCAAGCCTTCACAAACCAAATAATCTTTTCTCAAGCACTTTAAAAGTCAAGCCTTCTAACCTAGAACTACGTAAGCCTTGAGTTTCCCATTGCACCTGTGAATACGTAGGAGCAGGATCGGAGTCCTATCAACTCGATCAAATTATTTTTCACTTTAAAGGGATCAAACATTTTCAAAATCACACACTCAGTTTAGGACTGCTCTTTGAACAGGCAAGTAAGGTGCCTAACACCTTCCTTGCCCTTGTAACCGACTCCGAACTTGAAAGCTTCATTCTTGAGTCAGTTTTTCAAACTGTTTTTCCTTGAATAAAAATTTGTGGCGACTCTACATCTGAAACAACATCATTTTCAAAATTTTAACGAGTTCGTCGTCTCTTCGGAATTACTGTTGACATGATGGCGACCCACGTAGAGGACCCAGAGTCGAGCCCATTTGATTGGTGCGTCATAGTTGATCCCTTTCTTGTTTATTTGCACGATTTTCTTTCTTGTATCTTTTTTGCATTTATCTCATCATTTATTTGTTGTCCTGTTTGTTTATTCTCCGTATAACCCTAGGATAGACAAACAATAAATTGCTATATATATCCGTGCATTTTCCCCCCCCAATTGCAGGTATCCCAAATTTATGTGCCCTCATACATTGCATATGATGATCATGAAAGGGGCCCCTACAATTCGGTCTGAGGCAACCTAGATAGAGGGATCAGTGGTGTTGTTTGCCTCGTCACGTGTGGCTATCACTTCTAAAATCCCAACTAGAGTCACAGTCTATTCATAATGTGCCTCCTGACCTACGTGGCTCATTTCTCTTTGTTGTGGCAGCGGAACTGAACTTGGCTCACAGTGACCTCACACCACTTTAGGATTACTAATCACCTTTGAGAGGTTCATATAAAGCCTTTAGACCCTTAGGACAGGTAACCCACATAAGAAGCAAGAGGGCACACACATCATCCTTTCAAGACACAAGAGATTTGAAGGCTACAATTGGGATACAAAAATCAAATCAAGATAAAGTCAAGCAAACCAAAATGAATGAGAAAATTCCTAAGGAAAAATTAGAAAAATATTTTGAAAATATTTTCCAAAGAAAAAAAGGTTGTTTTAGAATTAGGAAAATTAGGAAAATAATCTTTAAAATATTGAAAACATAAAAAGATTTAAAAGAAAGCTCGAAAAATGTTATAAAGAATAAAAAGATTATGGAAAATGTTTCAAAATATAAAAAGATGAAATATTGAAAAACCTAAGAACGCTTTTAGAAAGATTCTAGCAAAACTAAAAGTTTTTCTAAACAAAACTAAAGGTTTTCCAGCAAAATAAAAAAAATACTCAAAAACAAATTGTTAAAAATCAAAGATCAATAAATAAAGCAACTCTGACTTATTTTTCAATAGTCATCCTTCAAGTATCTCCAAACTTATTCATGCATAACATTAGATCATTCATTCAATCATGAATTTATCATAAAAAAGATGAATGATTAAAACAATAATTTATTTTCAAATGGTCAAACTTCAAAAATCATAAAATTATTTGCATAAAGCATTGATTCATTCATTCATTCATAGATTTATCAAAAGAAAAAGATTTCAAAAATCATTCTACACATTCACACTATCAGGTATCAACATTTTTATCATTCGGGATTTTTGCATTCACACTTTTTTTAAAAAAAAAAATTAATTAATTTTCAAACTTTAACGAAAAATTGGAAAAAACACAACCCCTCATCCTTATAGGACTTGTGCACAATCAAAGTCATGGATGAGCTGGAGAACAAAATGAAACCGAGAAACGAGGTCAAATCACTGAAAAAGAGCGAGGTGGCCAAGCTAATGGAGGCCATCCAATTGTCAAAACAAAAGGAGGCGATGAAATCCTTGCCGAAGAACAATCGCCGACCTATCACACCCTCCAGCTTCCTCCACCATCAACTATGCCTCCGCCAGCAGAGGAGTTCATCGCAGGTTTTCTGTGGGCATGCACGAGTCGCATAACCAGCTCTGAAACTGGCTCCTGACTAAAGCACATAACCTACACTAAACACCACACTCCCAGTACAGCGGCCCCGTTGGGAGAACGCACCCTATGTTCACCCAAGGGCCTCGTCCACAGTGCACACCATTTTCCAACCTTACCCTATGCAGGAATACCCGTCGTCGCTGATTGAGGACAGTAAAAAATGGAGAATCCCTGGAAGAATCAAGGCAATTGAGAGTACTTATCTAGGCAATCTCGACCTGTGCTTGGTTCCCAGAGACATAGAAAGTAATCCTCCCAAATTCAAGGTTCTGAATTCGAGAGAGTATCGAGGAACTAGCTGCCGAAGAGCCAGCGCTGGCCGTGTGCGCGGGGAAGATGTCTCCTTGCATGCCACCGACGATAAAGCTGCTTGTCCATTTCTTTCAAGGCAGCTTAACCAGGAACTGCGCGGCTTGGTATACACGGCTAGAAGCGGACCACAGCATCCGTTCGATGGAAGGATGCGGTGCTGAGGCACTTCCTCGAGACAATACCCGATGCAAACATGGAGATGGCCCCGTCGAGACCCGACTCCGGAATATGGCCAAGAAAGGGGATGAACCTTTGAGAGGTATGCTCGAAAGATGGAGGGAGTTAGCCAGCTCAAGTACAACCTCCGTTGCTCCAGAAAGAAGGCTGGTCGGCACGTTCGTTGACGCTTGACTCAGAGATCCTCACGTCAAGATGGTGGCCGGTCTCACTACAGCTTCTCAGATGTCGTCATCATTGGAGAAAAGGATCGAAAGGAGTGAGCATGCGTCGAGGAAAAATCACGCCGCAACGCCACAAGGACCGGTTGATGCGCTTTACGAAAAAGAAGGGCCGAGATGGCGCTTACAATGTAAACGCAGTGTCGAGGGCAGTCTGCCTTTTGCCTTACACGGTATCACTTTACCGTAGCCACCGCCTTGCACCAACCATATCCACCATCACAGTATCAGCCCACAAATCGAGCCGCCCGCGCACGTACGGTCCAAACACAAGCCATGAGCTCAAATTCTGGCCGAAACTCAGAAGAAGGAGAAGGATCACGTCCGATTTGATCCACGTCCCGATGACACCCTGCCGAGCTACTTTACCTCGGCTAATCGAGAACTCTCTCGGTGGTTCCTTACTTGCTGAAACCTCAAGAACCACCATACCCTAAATGGTACGATGCCCGATGCCATATGTGGCTACCATGCGAGGTACATCGGTCGTTTCTGCTGAAAGCTGCCGGGTTACGGAAACGCATGGGTGCAAGGCACGATTTGATGCTAAACGGACTAGACTTTGGGAAAATCGCTCCCCAATCCAAGTCTTTGAATCATAAGAAGCTACATCCGGCTGGCTAGAGAAATGAGAACGGCACGACCGGTTGCTTTGTGCTGAGTCAAAAGCTATCGAGGATGCTCAGTCCAAAATTGTCATAGGCCTTTTTCAAAGTCAATCCTTTGTAAATAAATGTCGATGAATAAATACAAAATTACCGTTTTTCATATCACTTGAGCACGTCAGCTTTACATTTTTAGCTTTACTTCTAAAAATTTACCATTCTTTTATCTACTTCAACCGAGCTCACTTATCACATCTACGACACAACGATAAAAATACCAATTGTGGTGAGGATCTTAGTGCTTTGTAATGAGTAATCTTGAACGTCGGAGTTAATCGAAGCTCAAAGAGAAAAGCGCGATGAGGAAGGCCGAATAAGCTTAACGAGGATTCTAGATCGCTATTCAAAGGTGTGGTGTCAAATACAAACCTCTCCTGACATGTGATCTAAGTTTAAATCCATGGCAAAATTTAGGGATGCTGAGAAAGGATCCGGCGAATTAGAAGCCAAGATGACCCGGCCGAGTCGATGTTCAACTACACATAGAATTCAAGGAAAAGAAGAAGGACTCTGGCTGGATTAAAGTAAAAAATAATAACCGGGCAAAATCAAGGTCAAAGCATGAAATTCAAGAAAGAAAAGCCCGCTAGGTCAACGCCAAAAGGGCCTGGAGAGGCAAAAGTTGGGCGATACAGGAAGAAAAGCATTAGATCCCAGTGAAAAATAGGCAAAGTTAGGGCGATACAAGAGAAAAAGAAGCCGCTAGATGAGGCCACCAAAAAGACACAGGCAAAAGTTAGAGAGCGATGCAAAGAAGAAGAGCCGCTGAATTAACCATCAAAGAGACCTGAGGCGAAAAGTTAGAACGCAACAAAACAAAAAGCACATTAGATCGGCAAATCGAATGACCTAGGCAAAGTTAGAAGACACCAATAATAAAAGGCAGCTAGGTTGAAAACATGAGGCGACAGAGCAAAAGTTAGGGCGCAATCAAACGAGAAGGCCCGCTAGGTCGAAAGCCCGTAGGGCGACACAGGCAAAGTTAGGCGCGATCAGCGAAGGCCGCTAGGTCAGCAATCTTCTAAAAACCTGGGGCAAAGACAGGGCATAATCAAACAGCAGAGCCATTGAGTCGAAAACCGTAAGGGCGACCAGAGAACAAAGTTAGGGCGAAATGAAAGACCTGTGGGTTAAAAACTCAAATGAGCAAGCCCGGGCAAAAATCAAGGTCGATCGAGAACCCCGGGACAACATGACATTTACGCACCTCATATCTTCCAAAGCTGGGGCAAAATTTTTCCATTTCTCAAGTTTGGCTAATTTGACAATCAAGATTATGAAAGCGGCTTGACATTCTTCATCGAAGGTGCCATTTGGGCAATTAAACCTACACCTTTTGTCATTTTCTTTTCAAACAACTACTCAGAGCATGCTTTTGCGAGCTTTCTCTATACTTTTCATTAACCATCCATAAACCATTGCCTTTTACCTCAATAGCGCACATGCCAAGGAGATGTAAAAAAATGTAAAATAAAAAAGGATTAATTTTGAAAAATCATGACAATTCGGATGAATCTCTAGAATACATGACACGACAAGGATTGTTGTTTCCCAAAGATTCATCTTCCTACCAGCCATGATGCCACCAAAAGAAGGAGTGTGTCTTATTCAATGCGCTGACCATTGTTGGGTCTCGAGGATCCTAGAAAGAAGCTCCAAGTTGATCAAGAAGCGAAAATTGACCGAAACACGAACTTAGAAATTGTCAACAAATCTGATTTTTGATTCTTGTAGCACCAACTAGGGGTTGTCGAGGAAGGATGGTAAAAAGTCAAAGTAACAAAAGTTTACACCATTTCATGGTTTGCATTCAATAACATGTTCATCGAAAAAAAAATTTTTTCAAGCATTAAAATAAGAACCACGCATCATTTTGCATTTATTCAAGCATCATTAACATGTATTATACCATTTCATTCAGCAACATAAAGCATCTTTTATTCAAGCACATTACCGACCTTTTCAAAATTAATTAAGATCCGAGTAAAATTACTTGAGATTAGTCATAATTAGCTGAATCAAGCTTAAGCCGGGGCAAGTGGCCAGACAAAATGTAATTTGAGAGTTACCCTCGGAATTCACCGGTCGAGAATCTGGCCCAGAGCCCGAATGTTTGCCTGAAAATTTAATTTGGTTATCTCGAACTCTCAGTCAAAGATCAATGGGACAAAGCGCCCAACAAGTTACAAAGTGAGGTCATCTGGATACGATTCAAGTTCAAGCTGGGGCAAACATTTGCCCACAAAATCTTAATTTAGGCAATCCTCAATTCCAAATTCAAAATAAAATGACAATTGAGAAGCTTCGAGTTGAGGTAATCCTCGGTCTAAATTCTGAAAGCATTTAGTGAGCCTTTTGCTGAAATCCTCTCAAGTTGAGCATTCCTGTTATAAAAACCCTCAAGTCTGAGTGAATGCATCATTCATTAAGTGGCCTATGTTAATAGACACCTTTTGGCCATCTATACTTTGTGCATCATGGCCTATGTTGTCGGGCCTCCGTCGATTTACTTTTCTACATCATGGCTTTTATGTTGTCGAGGGCACAATCAAGTTACTTTGCACCGCAGCATGTTGTCGAGCCTCATCAAGATTTATTTCTCTGCACCTTGGCCTATGTTGTCGAGGCCTCATCAGTTATTTCTACGCACCTTGGCCTATGTTGTCGGCCTCAGTAGTTTTATTTCTCGCACCTTGGCCTATGTTGCTTGAGCCTCATCAAGTTTATTTCTCTGCGCATGGCCTATGTTGTGAGCCTGCATCAAGTTACTTCTCTGCACCTTGGCCTATGTTGTCGGGCCTCATCAAGTTTATTTCTGCGCACCTTGGCCTATGTTGTCGAGCACCAAATCGAGTTTATTTCTCTGCTGCCTTGGCCTATGTTGTCAGGCTTTCATCAGTTATTTTTCTGCACCTTGGCCTATGTTGTCGGGCACACTCGAGTTCTATATCTCTGCGTCGCTCAGCAGCCTATGTTGTCGGGCTAAACATCACATACGCATCTTGCTCACTGGCCTATGTTGTCGAGCTAAAGCATTACATTTTTGCATTCACCGCTCCGCCCGGCCTATGTTGTCGAGGCTAAACATGGCATCCTTCATTCTGCTCTTGGCCTATGTTGTCGGCTAAAGCATCACATCTGCATCTTGCTCAACGCTATGTTGTCGGGCCTTAGCATTACATCCTTCATTCTTTAACTCCTTTGGCCTATGTTGTCAGGCCATAGCATTAAATCACTTACATTAACGCTTTCGAGCTGTGTTGTCGGGCATAAATCAAGTTTACTTCTCGCACCTGGCCTATGTTCATGGGGCCTCGTCAAGTTTATTTCTCTGCACCTTGGCCTATGTTGTCGGGCCTCATCAAAGTTTATTTTTCTGCACTGCTGGCCTATGTTGTCGGGCCTCATCGGGATTTATTTTCACGCACCTTGGCACATGTTGTCGGGCCTCATCGGGATTTATATCTACTGCGCCGGCTCGGCTGGCCTATGTTGTCGAGGCTAAAGCATCACATCTGCATCTTGCTCAACGGCCTATGTTGTGGAGCCATAGCATTACATTTGCATCTTGCTCAGCGGCCCTGTGTTGTCGAGGCCATATGTCTGCGTCTTGCTCATTTCGGCACATGTTGTCTAATTTAAAGCATCGCATCTTCTCTGCTCAACGGCCTATGTTGTCGAGGCTAAAGCATGGCATCCTGCATTCTGCTCAACGGCCTATGTTGTCGGGCCATGGCATTGCATCCTTGCATTCTTTGCTTTTCGGGCCTATGTTGTCGGGCCACCATCGAGGATTTGCTTTACGTATCATGGCTTTGTGTTGTCGTACTTAATCCAGTTTACGTTACGCAGTGTGGCCTATGTTGTCGAGGCCACCATCAAGTTTTAAATTTGCGTATTAGTTTTAGTTCACCTTTCAGGCCTATGTTGTCGGGCGACGTAGTTTTAGTTTGCGCACAGGCCTATGTTGTCGGGCAGTTGTAGATTAAATTTCCACCGACACCGAGGCCTATGTTGTCAGGCCGCCTAGATTAATTTACCTTTCAGGCCTATGTTGTCGGTCACCATCAAGTTTACATTTCAGGCCTATGTTGTCGAGCCACCAACCAAGTTTACATTTACGTATCATGGCCTATGTTGTCGAGGAATACAATCAAGTTTTAAATTTACTGCGTAGTTTAGATTTCTTCTTTCGAGGGCTATGTTGTCGAGCCATTTGTGAATTGAGCACTGCTTTTAGGCCTATGTTGTCGGGTCACCATCAAGTTCCATTCTTGCTTTCGAGGCCTATGTTGTCGGACCACATCGATTCATTTACGTATCATGGCCTATCGTGTGACCATATCAAGTTAGAATTTACGTAGTTTAGATTTCTTTGCTCGAGCCTATGTTGTGGGGCATTTGTAGTTTTAATTCTTGCTTTTAGGCCTATGTTGTCGGGCCATTGTAGATTAGATTCACTTGCTTTCGAGGCCTATGTTGTCGAGGCCGCTAGATTAGATTTCTTCTTTTCGGGCCTATGTTGTCGAGGCCGCCTAGATTAGATTTGCGCTTTTGGGCCTGTATTTGTGTTGTACTAGATTAGATTTCACTTGCTTTTTGACCTATGTTGTCAGACCGCCCTAGTTTAGATTTCTTGCTTTTAGGCCTATGTTTATCGGAACCATATTAGTTTAGATTTCACGCTTTAGGCCTATGTTGTCGGGCAGTGCTCCAGTTTAGTTTCTTGCATCATGGCCTCGAGGCCACCATGTTGTATGCATGCTTTATAGTGTCGAACTTCATCAAGTTTAATTTCTTGCATCATGGCCTATGAGTATGGGAGCCTCATCATGTTTAGATTTCTCGTCATGGTCTATGATGTGAGACCTCATCAAGTTTAATTCACCATCATGGCCTATGATGTCGGGCCGCCATCAAATCTACATTTACGCATCATGGCCTATGTTGTCAGGCACTTATCAAGGATTTAGTTTTTTGCGTTTCGGCCCGTAGTGTCGAGGGCCACCTTGTACATACCTTACATTTAGTTCTTGCACGCTTCCCTACCTCAAATAGGCTGTTTTACCCCGAGCTCGTCACAGCAGACACTTTCTCTTCTACTTTGCTGTTTAATAGGCCAACTTCATTCATTTTGCTTAACAAGCGATCCCACGTTACATTCACCACGTGTTCTAATAATACTCATTTAGGCCTACTTTAGGCCATGCCATCCAACTTGCATATTCCGACCCTATCGGCCTGAAGTCGGTAAGATCATTCAATCGGCCCCATTTGGACGTCTCCCAAAACACCCACCTCGGACATTAGGGGTTCACGTCTTTACTCATTTCTGCCTCGATAATTGAGAGAATTATTTCTCACATTATCTAGTAGGAAAATGAGTAAGGGCTCTTGTAAACACCCATTTATGTCAGGGCTCCCAATATAAAATCAGAATTCAAAGAAAAACGACAAAACGGAGAAACGGACAAGTTTTTAGAATAAAATTCAGAATTTAGAAAAAAAAAAAATAATAATAAAATGCTGGAATAATAAAAAATTCAAAATCTTGTAAAAAATTAAAAATAAAAAATGCAGGAAATAAGAATTAAAAAAAAAAAAAAAAAGAGAAGAATACAAAAATTGAGCAGAAAATTTAACGAAATTAGAAACGAGAAAATTTATAAATTAAAAAACGAAGAGATTTACTTGAAATTAAAGCAATTTAAATTAAGAAAGCAGAAAATTTAACGAATTAAAAAAAAAACAGAAAATTTAAAGAGAATTAAAAAGAGAGAATATCTAACGAGAATAAAGAGGCGGGCGGGAGATTTTTGGAGTTTTTCTTGGGGGAAGACTCGGAGGCAAATAAAAAACTACGGAGAGTAGGCCAAGGGGATGGTCGGAGGGCGAGACCGGAAGAATCTGGCCACGGGAGCTGTCATCGTTGAAAGGCAGTGCTACTTGATAACAGAAACCTGCTCCCATTGCAGGTATGTGTTGTATCTTGGGTTTCCATGCAAATCCTTATAAGATTGCTCAAAGATTCTACATAATGGATATTGGCATGTGAGGATGTTGTTCTTGTTCTTTATTTCTTTTCATGATCTGACATCACTTGCCTCATCTTGCGATTTGATCTACGTGTTATGGAAGATAATAAGGAAAGAGTGTGTTAGGTGTTCGTAGCCGAGGATTTGACTTGCACCACAACACATTCATATATGTGGCAGAGTCCATTTAGTAGTTGTGTGAGAGTGAGAATCTTGATCAAGGCGTTGAGAAAAAGAAGGCTTGAACCCACGACGAGAGATAAATCCTCGAGCAGGTTGACCACCAACTTTGGCCTAGAGGCTGCACTGCATGCTCGACATACACCACAAACCAATATCTTTGGGTAGTCTCATAAACTCCCATTGTACATGGTGCCCATAGTTGGAAGGTTCTTCAGAGAGAGAGAGAGAGAGAGAGAGAGAGAGAGAGAGAGAGAGAGACGAGGGGGAGGGAGAGAAACGAGACGAGAGAGAGAGAGAGAGAGAGAGAGAGAGGAGAGAGAGAGAGAGAGAGAGAGAGAGAGAGAGAGAGAGAGAGAGAGAGAGAGGAGAGAGAGGAGAGAGGGAGAGAGAGAGAGAGAGAGAGAGAGGAGAGAGAGGAGAGAGAGAGAGAGAGATGAGAGAGAGAGAGAGAGAGAGAGAGAGAGAGAGAGAGAGAGAGAGAGAGAGAGAGAGAGAGAGAAGCAGAGAGAGAGAGAGAGAGATGAGAGGACGAGGAGAGAGAGAGAGAGAGAGAGAGAGAGAGAGAAAGAGAGAGGAGAGAGAGAGATGAGAGAGAGAGAGAGAGAGAGAGGAGAGAGAGAGAGAGAGAGAGAGAGCAGAGAGAGAGAGAGAGAGAGAGAGGAGAGAGAG